>JAPPVO010000017.1:11088660-11174818 GCA_030407325.1 Camellia japonica
TATGGGAAGATGTTGGATTCCTTCTGCGCGGACCAACACCGCGCTAATTGCATGCTGCGAGACCGCCAGGTATAAGAAGAGTTCTTCCCAGGGATAGGGGTTACAAGTAATGGTGGAGAAGACATGTATTCTTTCAAACTCTCCAGAGCTCGGTCGCATTCTTCGTCCCATTCAAACTTAGCTTTTAATGATTGAAAGAATGGACGCAATCTGTCTGAAGACCGGCTGATGAATCGGTTGAGTGCCGCTGCCATGCCGGTGAGATGCTGCACTTCTTTCACTGAGTTAGGCCTCTCTAACCCCTGAATTGCTTTGATTTGGGAGGGGTCCGCCTCAATACCCCTGTTGGTCACCAGGAAACCCAGAAATTTGCCGGACCCTACACCGAATGCGCACTTAGAAGCGTTAAGGCGCAGCTTGTGTTTTTTCAGGATTTGGAACATCTCATCTAGGTCCTTTAGATGGTCATCCGCTCCCTTGCTTTTGACCACCATGTCGTCGATGTAAGCCTCCATTGTTCTGCCTAACAATGGCTCGAACATCTTTGTAACCATTCTCTGGAACGTCGCCCCGCGTTCTTTAGGCCAAAGGGCATGACCTTGTAACAGTATAGTCCTCTTGGAGTGGTGAAGGATGTTACTTCCTGATCCGGTTCGTACATGGCTATCTGGTGGTAGCCTCTGTATGCATCCAAAAAGCTAAGTCGGTTGTGCCCCGCCGTTAAGTCTACCAGTTGGTCTATCCTTGGTAGAGGAAAGCTATCCTTTGGGCATGCTTTGTTAACCGTTTTGTAGTCGACGCAGACACGCCATTTGCCATTCTTCTTTGGTACTACGACGGTGTTGGAGATCCATCTTGGGTATTGCACCTCTCTGATTGCCCCTGCTTCCAGCAGGTTTCCTACCTCATCCGCCACTATTTCGGCATGGTGGAGTGCCGATCTGCGAGTGCGCTGAATGATTGGCCTGGCTGATGGGTGGACATTGAGTTGGTGACAGATGAAGTTAGGATCGATGCCTGGCATGTCGTACGGGGTCCAGGCGAACACTTCGATGTTGGAGGTCAGAAAGTCCAATACCTCCAATCTTTCAGTGCTGGACAGCGACGATCCGAGCAAAAAGAACTTATCTGGGCTTTTTTCATTTACTCTGACCTCTACTAATTCCTCCACCGCTTTCTGACTAGCCGCTTTGCCAACATCGGCGAACAGCTCATTACTCTCAGGCTCTTCCACTGAATGAACGTATCCTTTGGCGGCGCGGCTGCCATTTACCGCGACAAAGCACTGCTTCGACATGAGTTGATCTCCATAAACTTCTTCTACCACTCCTGTATCGTTGGGGAACCGCATCACTTGGTGGTAGGAGGACGCCACCGAGCGCATGGCATGCAGCCATGTTCTGCCCAAGATAATGTTGTAGGTGGAGGGAACTTTCAACACCCAGAACTCCACCTGCTTCGTCACACTCCCCGCTTTGACTGGGAGGATTATTTTCCGACGGGCCATTCTGGCATGGAGTTGAATCCAATCAAGGGAGAGACGGCAGGCGCCAAGTCTTTATCTTGCAACTTCATTTGTTTGAAGGTTTCGTAGTACATGATTTCACATGAACTACCTTGGTCAATCAGAATCCGCTTGACGTCAAAATCTGCGACTCGGAGAGTGACGACCAGGGCGTCATTGTGGGGGCAGTATATTCTTGTCAAATCTTTATCCGAAAAAGACATGACATTTGCGGCTTCTGTCTTCCCCTTCTTGACTGTTGGTTGAGCGCTCAGCACTTCTCTTAGGTGCTCTGCCTTTTTGATTGATCCTCTGAGCTCGCATATACGTTCAGGTTCAAAGACCCCGTGTATCACGTTGATTATGCCTTGGGGTGGAGCGTCAATCGGCATTCCGTTGGGGTTGCGATGGTCCTGGGGGGCTGGCTGCGTCCTCCTTCGATGTATGTATCTAGGTGTCCTGCCGCCACCAACTCCTCCAGATGCTGCCTCAAGGGTGTGCAATTCTCAGTGCGATGCCCCTTTTCTTTGTGGAAGGTGCACCGTGATCTGTCGTCGTAATCCTTCTGAGCTGCGCCTAACCTGGCTGGCCATTTGACGAAAGGCTCGTCTCGAATCTCGCTAAGTACTCGGTAGATTGGTTTCTTGAATACCGTGGTTATGGCAGTGCGAACTCTCAACCATCTCTTGTCTTGGTCCTCCCCGTTGTCTCGCCTGCCTCGTCCATTTTGGTTTGGGCGATCTACCGCATTGACCTTTGCTGCGGTCTTCTTTTCCGGTACTGTGGTTGCGCCAGATTTTGTCTTAGCGTGGGAGCCATCCTCTTCTACCCTGATGTGCTGGTGCACTCTCTCCATCAAGGCCTCCATGGTGAGGGGTGGTGTCATGGTGATGGAATCCCTTAGTCTGTTGCCTATTGGAAGGCCTCTTTTGTACTGTGCAATGGCGAGATTGGTAGGGCAATCTCCAATCTGGTTGAAGGTCTCCCAATAGCGACTGTTGTATGATCTTAGGGTCTCTTTGTCACCCATGTCGATGGAGAGTAACTGGTCGATCTCCACCGGAGTTTTAGTATTCGTTCGGAACCTTGTCACGAACGCCTCCGCTAATTGCGCCCAGGAGGCTATGCTGCCCTCTGGGAGCCTCTCAAACCAAGTCAAGCCTAGATCGCCAAGGCTTGAAGGAAATAGGATGCACATCAAGGCCTCGTTTCGCCGGTACACAGCCATGACCTGGCGAAAGTGACTTAAGTGCGAGTAGGGGTCTGTCTTCCCTTCGTAAGTGGTAAATTTGGGCTGAAGGAAGCCTGATGGCAGGGGCGCGTTCTCTATTGCTGGGACGAATGGTGAGGTCTGTAACCTTGCCAAAGCCTTGTCCGTTGGTTCGTAAGCTGGACGCGGTATTGGCATTCCAACCTCGACGCTTCCATGCGTCCGAGGAGCCAACCTCACCAAAGCAGAAACTCTGTGTGGATCGCGCGCCCTGGCATCTTCCTCCCATCGCGCCTTCTCTTCAAGCATGGTTCGCAGGTCGGATGATCTGGGCAACTCCGTCTGTCTAGACCTCGTCTGGTGTGTATGCGAGGGCCAATATGTACTTCCCTCGGTGAATGACCTTTCGGATCTCGTCCACTCCGTCCTGGAGTGGCGAGTTCTGGATGACCTGGAGTGCGTATCACCTGTCCCGCGACTTCTGTTCTCTGCTTGGGAGGGTGTAGAATTCTTACTACGACCCTCTGAGTGGCGAGGGGGTGTCTTGTTGTTGCGCCTCTCTCCTGTCGCCACTTCTTTTCCTTTCACCTGGCGTTTGAGAGATTCCATGTCCGCCGCCATCCGCCGTATCAACTCGTCTTGTTCCCTGACGCGATCCTCCAGAGTTTGAGGATCTATCCTGCGCCTTTGTCTTTCTGAGCTCCGCGAACGAGAGTGATGGGGGCTGTTATACCGCCTTGTCCCCTTGCATCCCTCCTGAAACTCAGTCTCTGTGGTTCCAGGTACGCCATGGGTGTGACCAAGGGTAGGCCTTCGCGCCTTGCGCCTCCTTCTGGAGTCAATCCGTCAACGGCGGACTGCGGTAACTCTTCGTTGTTTGTCATTTGATGTTTGAGAGAAAAAGCTCGATCAAGAGGTTGTTCTTGTCTGTTTTCCCACAGACGGCGCCAATTGTACGGGAGAGAAATAAACTTGCCCGTATAATCCTGTTGATCAAGCAATAACACAGAGAATTTTAACGTGGTTCGGCCAATGCCTACGTCCACGAGCTGCAGATTTATTATATTGAACAAGTGATCGAATTACAATCAACTCTCCGTTATTCACTCTCTTTTCTCTCTAGGCTTGTCGTCCCCATTTCCCTCTCCCTTGCTTCCTATATATAGAGATTACAAATACAAGAGAGAATCCTGGAAGTGAGCTGGCTGCCAGCTCAATCCCACTTTTGGTCACTTTCTACACATGGCCTCATGGCCTCACATGACCATATGGCCTCAAGGCCGCTCTTATGGCATCGTGGCTGACAGACCTTTACAGGTTGGCTAGAATCTATAGTCACTTTACAACCAATCTCCATAACCGAACTACCAGTCTGACCGAAGTACATGTTAGTTAGGCACTTACTTCTCTCTTATCTCGGTTTCCAAGGCTAAGACCGAGCTAACCATAAGAGAGTCGAGCCGAACTGTCTTCAGAGCTATGTCCTCTCAAGGACGTGGTACAACTCGGTTTTCTTGCGCCTCGACCGGACTCACCGCCGAAGACCGAACTCCCCTCAACGTTTTACCCAACCGAGTAGAAATAGAGCTTTGACCGGACTAACCATCACGGTCGTATGACAAGTCTAAATCCAAGGTTACTGTTCCAGACCGGAGTAGATTTTACATCCATCTACTCCGGCCCTTCGCACTGCGGCCCATAATGGCCCTTAACGGCCCAAAACCCAACTTCGGCCCAATCTGCATATTTTACCCTCTCATAAATAAAAATGATATGAAAATGGTGAGCATTCTCCAACCACTTGTTATATTTTCAAAACATGAAAGGAAAAAAAAAAAAAAAAAAACACAACCAAACATGTCTTAAAAAATTTGCATGACGAATTATTTTCTAAAATAATAACTCATGCTTTAAGAAATATCAAAAAATTATTTTAACGCAAAAATAAACATGATCAATATGCAAACGAGTGTTTTACACTTTTTATTATTTTAATTTAAAAACAAAAACACAATCAAACATGCATTCTCCAACTTGTTGATCATTTATGAAAATTGAAATAATAAAAAAATTCCAAGCACATGGTATGGATATAGAATAAAATAAAAAAAGCAATCACATGTAGAGCACGTGAGTCTTGTCAGGAAAATCCACAATGTGAACTTGAGAAGTGGGTTGACTTTTTGACTTTTTTAGCTATTTTAACTTGGGCTAAAAAGTTTGGTTTGGGAATAGCTTTTTGGCTTTTTTGACTTTTTTTTGTGAGAGAAGAGTGTAATGATTATGGATTAGATGTGATATTTTATTTTTTGTGACTAAAATAGGCTATTTTATCTTTTATGATTAAAATAGCCAAAAAAATCCAATCTAACTTTTCCCAAACGGAGGTTAAAAGAGTTTCTTTTAGATTAGCAATGTGAGTGTGCCTTGTGGTTGAAAAAGCTGTTAAAAAGCCATAAACCATTGGTGGATTTAGCAAAAATGAGGCATAAAAAAAAAATACTACTGGTTGGTCATCTTTATTAGATCAAAGAGGTCATAGTGAGCCTGGTTACATTACAATTTATCATATTAAACAACATTTCTAAGATCTCACTTCACAAAATCTCTAATAAATTATACAGTATGTAAAAGATTTCTTAACAATATCAAATAATTTCAGTTCAACAGATAAAAATTTAGAATTTAAGCAGTATAATTTTAAATTTGATTAAAAATTTACAAATTTAAATTAAATTTGATCCAAGTTTAAGTAGGAATATTCATAACTTGAGCAACTCAAGCTAATTTGGGTTTGAATAAATCTCTTTACACTTCGGATGAGTTTGAATGGTCAAGTAGTTATCCCTCTAGAACAGCAATTAAATTTAGGGAAAGTTATCAATAAATCCTAAATGTTGAAATTGTGCTCCACTTAGTCTCAACTTTTTTTCTTTTGATCTATTTGGTCCTTTATAATGCTGAATGACATAAATACCACTACTTATTAGTCTGACCGGGTGAGTAGGTGATGTTTTGGTGTGACATACTCTCATGTTTGTGTGTTTCCGAAATTTGTGTTTGACACGTGTCATATTGAGGGTGATTGGTGGGTGCCACACATCAACAAAGTGCACTAAGGCTCTTTATGCTTTTTGCCTTGGAATAATGTATGTCATGTGACACACACAATTGTATCACAACCACCACTGCAAATTGTGCCACACATCAACAAAGTGCACTGAGATTCTTTATGTTTTTTGCCTTTGAATGATGTATGTCACGTGACACACACACGGAAGGGTAAAATACAATTTCAACATTTAGGATTTATTGGTAACTTTCCCCTCTTTATGAGGGTGATCAGTCGGTGCCACACATCAACAAAGTGCACTAAGGCTCTTTATGCTTTTTTTCTTGGAATGATGTATGTCACGTGACACACACACGGAATGGTATAATTGACCACTCAATGTTACCAAAAAAAAAAGAAATAGGATCAACTGGTGAGATATTTCTCCACTAATAGGACTAATCAGAACAATAGAAATAACTTAGGACCAATCGGTAAAACTGTTTGTGAGATAGGATTTATTGGTAAATATCCCTTAAATTTAAGTACAAAATTATAGATATAATATGATATGTTATATTGATTTAATGAGCTCTACTTTTATGTCTTATATCAATCACAGTAAATGATATTTGAATTTTGGTATGAAAATCTAACATTGCACATTAGCACAACTAAAGTGAAATCAGTCGCTCAAAAAAGCTGAAGTGAGATCAATAAATATGATGACAATGAACAATTTGTCACGTGTGTTATTGATAGTGCTATCCCACAAAAAATTTCCAACATCTATACGGTCCTGCATAAAACACACATGAATAATTGATGAAAAGATTTTGGAAAATGACTCAGAGCTCGATTTTTTTGAGGCTCGAGAGGCTCGAAAGAGGGAGAGGAGAAAGAGAAGGGAGGGAGAGAAGAGAAGGCAGCCTCGCCGTGGGTCGTCCTCGCCTCGCCGATCGTCGCAGCGGTCGTCCTCGTCGCAGCCCAGCCCCGCCGTGGGTCGTCCTCGCCTCGCCGATCGTCGCAGCAGCCTCGCCTCGCCTCGCCTCCGCCGCAGCAACCTCGCCTCGCCTCTCTCCTCCGCCGCAGCAGCCTCGCCTCGCCTCGCCTCCGCCGCTGCTCCCCCACCGCCATTTTAATGGCCCCCTCCAGTTCCTCCTCCCTCCTCCTCCCCCTCCTCCCTCCCTCCCTCCCTCCCTCCCTCTCCCTTCTTCCTGGTTTTCTTCTTCAGCAAAAAAAAAAATTTAGAGAAGATGAAGTCGAAAATAAGAAAAGAAAAGAAAAAAAAAAAAAAAAAAAAAACAGGGTCAAAACGACGTCGTTTTGACCCTCGAGCCAACTCTCGAGCCTCAAGTGTCGAGCTACCAATCACTGCCGAAATATTTTTATAGTTTTGCTATAAGATGAGTGATCGAGCATTTCTATGCTACTTTTTATTTTGTATTTTTTTAATCATTAATTTTAATAAAATGAAAATATATGATAGATATAGGATTTGTTAGATACACTTTTTTTCAAGTTAAAAATTGATAATAAAAAAAATAAAAATTAAAAGTATTTTTCTTCTAACTTTTAAATATTCATTTTTTTTCAACTTATTAAAATTATCTCTCCCCCTATGAAGTATAAACAACATATACACCAAACATTTTAATACGAATTTAAATATATATATATATATATATACATATTGTGGAGGGGTAAAAACATTGACCCAAAATCTAGGAGTGTTGGCCTAAGGCCCAAAGTTCAAGTCCAGCCAAGCAATCGGAATCAAGAGAAATGCCCAAATTATTGATAGGTTTGACAGAAGAAGAGACAGTGTCACATGACCAAAGCTTGAGTAAAACCGTCTTCTCGAAGGAGATTTGCAGAATGCTGGGATGCCCTTAGATTCATTCATAATCAACGATAAGAATCGTAATCGTCAGGGTTAGGTGCATAGGCTGACCCACGCAAACGAACAACCATTCAATGAATCCTATCGGACGGACGGAGCAATCGGCAAGTTGGCCATTAAATGCCTGACATAATCTAATCCACATACAACAAGGTAATCCAACAATAAAGGATCAAAGCAACCTAGCCATTGGCTTGACCAAAGTATGTTTGTAACCAGAGCCCTTAGAGGAAGATGTCAATTCAACGATCAAGGCTAGAATAATAACACTATAAAAGGAAGAATAAGAAAAAGCGAGAGAGATAACAAAAGTGAAATGGAAAATCTTACTTCCTAAACAAATATTATATGGCCAATCATATTTCTAACTTGATTGTCGGAGGGATCTCCCGATCATATCGGGTCAGGAGCGATCACTGACTAGTTGGTTTCTCTTTGCAGAATAAACGAGGGATCATCTCATCTTACATTCCCTGTGGAGAAATTTTATGCCTTCCATATATATATATATATTAACATTAATAAATTGCATCAAAACAAAATTATAAGATATAAATACAGATACTCTTTAGAAATAGAGTAAATCCCAAATAAGCTTTTCAGAATTCGACCGTTAGAAATAGTAGCGGAGCTAGCAAATTATTTTAGGCGACACTTGTTAATCACAAATTAAAAAAAAAAAATCAATAATCAGCAACAATAATATAATACAAATTTTTTAAATTAATAGTGAACACAAACAATAAATATTTCTTACCAAAAAAAAAAAAAAAATACTTTGCAAAAATATGAAAGTGCAAAAATAATATAATAAAGACTACATTATTATATTATATTTACTTTAGCATTAAAGTCTCAACATTACATTGTAAACAAACATAAACATAAGTGATGAGATTCATTCAACTAATATAGCGTTGTTTTGAAAAATTGGTTAAAAATTAATTTTTTGACTTTTTTAAAAAAAAATATGTAAAAAAGTAGAGAAGTGATGCGATTCAAAATAAGTTAAAAGTCAATTTTCGACTTTCAACCAAGTTCTCAAATTAGGCCATAGTGGTGACAACTCACATGGTACTTCAAATATGATTGTAATAGCGTTGTTGACATATAAATTACACACATATGGTTTACATATTTTAAATTGTATATCAATCCCTTAATCATTTTGAAGAGAGTGAATGGATCATTTTTTTCTTAATTTATATTCAATTTATTAATAATCATTACTAATTGTCTTAAATTGACATAATGTGAAAAATTAAAGAATAAAATTGATGTAGTTGGAAATATATAATCAAATTGACAAAATGGACAATTTACCATGTGTAATTTTTTTAACAAGAAAAATAAGAGAGAGAGAGAGAGAGAGAGAGAGAGTCATTTCTTAATTCAAGAATCTTATGCAATTGTAACAAATTAAAAGTTGATGCATAATTTGACATGTCATTGCAAGTAAATTATGAGACCTAAATTGTAGTTTCAATCTTTTCCAATTAAAAAGGGTTTGTAAATATTATTTTTTAAAGTATCTTAAATAAATTAGAGTGGGCGCAATTATAATTTTTTAGGGACTAAACAAAAATACTTTATAAATATATAGGAAATAGTGTAATTAAAAAAAAAATTAAGGAGTGGCACGTGCCCTCCTAGTCCTTACTTCCTTTCGTTCTTGGCTAGAAGGAAAGAACAATTATGTGATAGAGACTAGGGGTGGGTACAGATCGGTTGCGGTCACGAAACTTCTAATCCGCCATCCGTTCGCTAGATTGGCGGATTGAAGAAAATCAATCCGCATCCATCCGCCAATCTGGCGGATGTAGATTGAGTGGATTGGCGGATGGATGTGAATCGGTTTGGCGGTTTAAAATTTTATAAATTTTCAATATAATTCAACTTGTGCATTTCCTCAAAAAAAAGAAAAGAAAAAGAAAGAGAAAGTATTACAATCAATGACTTAAAAAAGTATTACAATCACTGTGTGCCTCATCCAATGAAAGAAAGTTTGAAACTTTAGAATATTACAATCACTACATGTCTCATCCACATATTACAATCACAGCATGATTTATCCACATAAAGTATTACAATCTGTAGTTCTTAAAATATAAAAACAATTTAAACCACCAAAATCATGAATAGAGCAGTAGTAAAGATTGTATGTCTCTGTATTGTTACATCTATATATAGTTAGATTTAAAAACCAAAAAATATAAATAAATAATACGTTTATTTTTTTCAATTCAAAAAATATATTCAAATTGAAATTTTTTTTTCAATAGAACATTTAAACTTTTTTTCAATTGAAAACATAAACCAAATATTTAAACAAATTGAAAACACAAAATTTTATAAATTATTAGGGGTGCTCGCAGTTTGGCGGTTCGGCAGTTCGATTGCGGCCAAAGGAATCTCAAATCCGTCATTCGTCTGCCAAATTAGCAGATTGGAGAAAATCAATCTGCAACCGTTCGCTCGTTATCATGCATCCGTCCAAAATGTGGCGGATCGGTTCGGTTCGATCGGTTTTGATGGATTGATATATCCGCTACTCACCCCTAATAGAGACTCATGTGAGAGGTTAATGACACCTGTTATGTTGAACTTTTAAACTGCATTCGAGTGGAGTAGAGATTTGAAAGAAAAAAATATAAATTTATGATGAAAACACAACATAAGTGAGTTAATGTTATGTAAATAAAATTTTTGAACCCAGGGGTGAGTGGCAACCTGGTAAGGGCCTGGGGTTTAAGCCCCTAGGTCCTGGGTTCAACTCCCCTCTGGGCTAATCTCCTAGGCGTAGCACAGTTGGTTAGGAGGTTGACCTCAAGAATGCCTTATCAGATACTTTGTGTGGGTTTAATTCTCCCCCGCTGTGCGAGTCCTGACTTAAGCGGAGCTTGCCTTGAGAGGTCGGGACAAGCTTCTAGGTTATAGTCTCTTACTCAGAACGGACAACAGGACACCCTGGTGATTAGGAGGTTGACCTCAAGAATGCCTTATCAGATACTTTGTGTGGGTTTAATTCTCCCCCGCTGTGCGAGTCCTGACTTAAGCGGAGCTTGCCTTGAGAGGTCGGGACAAGCTTCTAGGTTATAGTCTCTTACTCAGAACGGACAACAGGACACCCTGGTGATCTCCTTATGGGGCGCTGCCTTGGACCTGCGGGAGAGTGGGAGGATTTTCCTGTAACCAAAAAAATAAAAATAAAATAAAATAAAATAAAATAAAATTTTTGTACAGAAATTTCACACATGTAGTTTTTAATGATTATTTTATTTCAAGCCAAATGTCTATTATTATAATTTATAATTACAAAAAATACCACTCTCATATCATTTCAGATGTATTGTATTTATAAAATTATTTTTCTTTTTATGCACACCGACTCCAAATGTTTCACCCACTCTTTTTCTTTTCAAATTTTTATTTAAATTCATAATTTAAATACAACTTAAGAGTATACATTTGAGATTGATTTGTTAACTAATGGATGGACAATCGATATATAGATATGATTTTTTAGTTAATGGATACTCCACAAAGAAAAATAATTTTATTCATCTATTTTTATGATGAGTGACCATTATTCATTTAAAAAGGAATTTTATTCATGTATCTCTATGATGGGTGATAATTATCAAGAATGTTAAGTACTCGTTTCAAAGTGTAGATTCTAATATATAATAATTAAATTTAAATCACACATGAAATTTATGAATAAATTCATGATAAACTATTAGGGGTACTTACCAATTAGTCCTATTAACTAGACTTATTTACCTACAGGTCTTAACTAATAAATTTAACACTACAAAAATAAGAGAGTGATAAATTTATCACTAAAAATTTATTCATAAAAACAAAGAGACTGATAAATTTATCACTATAAATTTATTCATAAAAATAAAAGACTGATAAATTTATTTTTATCACTTGATAAATTTATCAAATAGGACTTAATGGGTAATAAGTCTCCAAAATAGGACATATTGGGTAATAAGTCTCCAAAGTAGGACCTATTGGTAGTTTACCCAAACTATTATGGGGTCTTAGGCTTTGTGGGAAATTATTCTCCTCCTTGATTGATTCTTCTACTGAGTTCAGTGATTTGGATCTCACTTGAAACAATGAACTCTAGATAAAGCACTAATTAAAAAATGAGTGAATGAAATTGAAAACCTTCTTGCCGGGAAAATATTGTAGACAACATAAATGAAGGCTTCATGGGTGTGGCCTTTTGGGCCTCTAATTCAACCCAATAACTTAAATTACTACTAATAATAGATCTTTATGGCCCACTGGTGAATGATCTACGGGGAGAGAGAGAGAGAGAGAGAGAATTTTAAACAGATTTTTTATATTTTGTTGGTGTTTAGTGATTTTTTTTGGACAATTTGCTAAAAAATTCTCTTTCAACTACTTTATTCAAATTAGTTCATAAGAAATTCTTATATTCTAATAAATTCTATTATTTTAGACATTTGATTCACAAAATCTTAATTATCATATTTAAAATATTTTGTGAATAATTTTATTTATTACAAATATTTTTTAAACCCTTAACAATTTAGTGATATGAAAATTCAAATTAAATAAATTTGACAGTATGAATGTTCATATCATGAAACATTCATACTGTCAATGTAAACATTAAAGTATGCTTCACCCTATTATTATTAGAAGTATTTTGATAATTATGTCACCTATAGGACTTAATGGAACACAAAAAAATAATTTAAACATAGGTAAGTAAAGAAAGATTTATGAATAAATGTCTATTTTTTTAATATTTGTTTTTATTATTTATTTTTTAGTGTTAGACTATAAATCCTTAAAAATAAAAATGGATTAAATTTGAAAAAAAAAATGATTCCTCAAATAAATGATGGAGTTAATCTAGTGAAGAATTCTATTATATACACCCATACCATATGCATCCTTAGTTACATTATTTTCTTTTTTAATTATGATCAATTTTATTATTTAGTTATGACATTATTTTGAGGTCTTTAATTATGATTTATTTGTATTTAGTTGTGACTTTTTTTTTTAATTAAGACTCAAAAAATATAAAATTATGTCATTTTTTTTCTGTGTTTGAAGGGGGTGTACCATAGTCTTTCCCAATACTAGTATGCTTACCTTTTTGCTCATTATTTTTGTTGATGATATTTTTACACAATTTTATAAATTTAATTTTAAACAAGACCATCACACCAATGCAAAAATAAATTTAATTTATTTATATCTTCAACTTAATATCACTAATTCCATCAGTTATTTACAATTAAAATTAAAAGCATGGCCTTTAAATATTTCTAGAACTGACTCTAGCCTCAAGGATAATCAATCACACTCTTTATAGTTTGGATGATCAATCGCTGAAGTTCTTATTTAAGAGGTATGAGATTTAATTCTCAAATTCATAAAAATAATAATAATAAATAAATAAATAAGGCAATCACATGGCATTTGGCCGCTACCTATAAGATAGAGTCTTTTTTTTGGAAGTGAGTTAAGAGTCACTTTTCAACTTTTAACTCATTTTAAGTCATATTATCTTTCATATTTTTTATACGTTTTTTTTAAAAATAAAAAAGCTAAAAAATTAATTTTTAACTATCTTGCAACATGTTTTTCATGACCCTTACTTTTTTTTAACCTTTTATTTTGCGTTTTTGTTTATGCATGTGGCTAAGAAGATTCTTTAGTCAATTGCATGGTGCATGTTTTTCATTAGCAACGGTTATTGGAATGCGAATGTGGACAAACCATAATATGCAATCCAATGTACATGCACTCAAGCACACACATCATCAATGGATAATACTTAACAAATTAATTAATTCCTACAAATTCACAAAGAGAAAAATGGATCACATTAATTAATGTGTGATCCACGATCATTCTAGGTGTGGTATGGATTACAATTAGAATATAAATGAACTATATATTAATCTTTTACATTTCTGTGATTTTTTGTACACGTAGTATTATTGTCTCGTAAAAAGAATTTATTATTAAAAAAAATTATATACTCAACAAATTTTTAGTTCAATATAAAGATTAAAGATTTACTAATTAGGATGAATTTCCTGAAAATATATTTTGATTAATTAGGAAATTGACACTCCATACTAATAAATACCTCTCTTAACTAATGCAGCAACATGAAGCTTACAAGACATCTCTTAAACTAACCAAATTTAATGGATTGTAGAATTTTCCATGCACCCAAACAAACAACTACCTTTTCCATCCATGTAACTCAATATACAGGATATGATTTTTTTTTTTTTTTTTTTTTGAGTCTTAGAATTAAATCAATGGACCCTTTTTAATATTTATTTGGATTTAGGTCATTAACAAAATCTAACAGTAAAATAAATTTAGGTAACAAATATTTAAATTTAAGTCATAAAAGGATTTATATTTATTGTTTTCTTATCTTCTATTATTGTTTAGTATATTATATAACTAAATACCATAAAAACTAAAATTAAAATATGTAGGTTTGGCTAAAATTTCTTATTCCAAATATTAAAGGATTGATTACCAATTAATCCCATTAAATATATTTAAATATCTTTAAAATCATGTTGACTTTTTAAATACACTAATAAATTCTACATTATCTAAGTTATTCTCATTAAATTCTAATCTATCAAGTTATTTTATATTTCATTTCCCAAAAAACTTCACACAACTATTATTCATCGAGAAAATTAGTCTAGAGTCCCTCTCCCACTTTTCGTAATGAAAGAGATCCACAAAATTATTTTTTAATGTCTAAGGTCCCTAAACATATATTAGAGAAATTTGACTCTTTGTCTCTACTCTACTCTCTCTCTCTCTCTCTCTCTCTCTCTCTCTCCTCTCTTCTCCTCTCACCCACTGTCTTCCAGATCCAAGGCAACAAGCTCTGCTCCTCCACCCTCCTCTACGACCTCTTCCTCAACACCTTCTCCTCCGACTCCTCCCTCCGTTCTGCCACCGTCGCAGACCTCCGGGACCCTAGAGAGAGAAGAGATGGGGCTGTTTTTGGTCTTGCATTAGAGCTTAGGGGTCTCTGGAACTAATTGCGTCGGAACAGCCGCTGTTGTCACAGTCCGGCACCAGAGGCTAAGGCCTGGAACGGTCAATTGAGGCGTGGATGGATTGGAGAAGAAGCCGAATTTGGAATCGAGTTTGGGGGTGGGATTGGTGTTGTTGTTGCTAGGTTCTTGCTGCTTCTCCTTGGGGGGTGGACGGCTTGAACTGATGCTGATGCTGGACAGCTTGAACTGTTTCACCGTGTGGAGATAGCGAGAATTTTTGATATAAAATGGAGCCCGATTGGAGCCATTGTTGGTCCGTTGCTTGCTCAAGCCGATGCAGATGGTTACTTGAGGCTTTATCACGTAGAATGTTGTTCGGATGGATCAGCAGCTGGAGGGAATAGAGTATATAAGTGGTGATTCGAGCGATTGAGTCTGATCAGTCCTTGATTGTGCAAGAGAAGGCTAAGCGAAGGCAACAGCTCATGAGCGGAGGCCCCAAGAATTTCTCAAATTTCTCTGGGTTCATTTTGACCGATTTTAAAAGCAATGATCAGTATCAAATCAAAGGATGTGTAATTATGTCTCTTATAATTTCTGTCATGGCACGCTGCTTTGCAGTTTGAGTTGAGGTGAATATTTTTTTTCTGAAGGTGACACTATGGTATTTACAACCATCATTGAATTTTATTTATATATGTCTAAAGGCATTGCCTGTGTAATAAAACCTTCATGTGCTCAAAATGAATTTCTATGAATAACCTTATTGGTATTTGTCTGTCAAGGCGGAGGACCACCGGTTGCCTTCTTTCATGTCTTTTTGTTTTGTATCTCTTCTATGCAGCCTGAACCAGAGTTTCGGCCACCCATGTCTGAAGTTGTGCAAGCACTGGTTCGGTTAATGCAAAGGGCGAGCGTGGTGAAAAGGCGATCCAGTGATGAAATCAGTTTTTATGTACAAGACTCCAGATTATGAGGCAACTGACTTGTAGAATTTTCCAGAATACATATACCAATTTTCTCTGGTTTGAATCCAGAGAATTTCTCTGGATTAATATTGAGGGACCTTAGACATTATGAAAATATTTGATGTCCTTTATACTATAAAATCATAATATCAGGGACCTTAAAAAAAATACCCCTTATTCATCACCATCGCCGCCGCCATCCACTATCACCGCCGTCCATCACCATTATTGTTGGGAGGGCCATTCCCAATTCCAGAATAGCCCTAACATAGTTATCAATATCCATGCAACCAAACACCCCCTTTGTCCACCTAAGCAAACCAGCGTGAAAGCACCGACATGATTTTCTTAACACATTTCAAATTCAAACCGAGTAAGGTTAGACACACTATTTTAGTTAAAAAGTCAAAAAGTTATTAAAAAAGTCAAAAAGTTATTAAAAAAGTCAAAAAGCCTATAACTTATATCAAAAAGTCAAAGATTTCATTTTTTCTTTACTTTTTACACATCTTTTCGTAAAAAGCTAAAAAGTCACTCCAAACATATTAGTTTTTTTTACCTTATATTTTAGCCAAAAAATCAAAAAATTACTAAAATAGCATGTTCTCAAACGAAGCCTAATTGGTGTTTTGAGAAGACGGGTAAAAGTCTAGTTTTTTTAGTTTTTTTTAGTTTTTTTTTTTATATTTAATGTGAGAGGTAATGTGATTCAAATACCTTCTAACTTTTTTGTCCCTTCCTAAAACACCCCTAAAGAACGTTTAGTAGAATTTTCTAAATATGATTTAAAAATAGAGTTATATTTTGAATTTATGAATTTTGAAATTATAATTTAAGTGTGGAAAATTTATTTAGTGAACGAGTTTTGAAATTTTTTTTAATTGAGTGGAGAATTTTTAATATGACATATGATATTTGATATAAAAACTTACAACTCATAACCAAACACACAATTTAAAATTTTATTTAAAACTCATAAAAAAATTTTAAAAATTTTAAATTTTTTTTATTTAAAATATAAAAAATAACAAGCGTTAATTGTTAAATATATATATAGTTACTCTTCTGGTCAATTGGCCGATCAATCTCTCGGACGTTTGATTGAACGATGCCGGATGTCCAAGAGGACGACTGATTAGTCTAAATTTTTTTTACTTGAAAAAAGTTTTTAAAAATAAGTGTAAAACTAAATTTAAAAAACCTAAACAAATAAAACACTCAAAATAAGGAGTGAAAATGTATTTAGAAAGTGTTCTCCAAACACAGCCTAAAATTTTTATCAAATATTTTATCAAATATTTACATAAAATGAGTCCCATATAAGTATGAGCTTATCTGATTCGAGTCATTTGATAGAAGGGAAATGCTAGGTTTCATGAAGAATTTTCATGAAAACCATCATGAAAATTATTTACACCGTTAAATCAGATATGTATCTCATAATCCAACGATATAAATAATTTTCATGATAATTTTCACGAAAATTTTCATCAAACCTAGCATGATCCTTGATAGAAATTTTGGGCGACTATCATTTTCCTTTCAAGCCCTCCCCCACTATATATATAATAACTTGTCCACCCCAGACTCTCATCAATTCATTCCAACTCACATTTTCCTTTCCTTCATCCCAAACAGAAGGAGAGAGAGGGAGGGAGAGATTGGAAAGAAGAAAAACAATCACAACAAAAAAAAACTGAAAACAAAATCAAAATCACAATCACAAGCACAATAATCCTCTACTACACCCAATATCTGCAAAAAGAAACCCTACATCCAATCAATGGGCGACGCGTACTGCTCGGACTGCAAGCGAGCGACGGAGGTGGTGTTCGATCACTCGGCTGGAGACACGGTTTGCTCGGAGTGCGGTCTGGTTCTGGAATCGCACTCGATCGATGAGACCTCCGAGTGGAGAACCTTCGCGAACGAGTCCGGCGACAACGACCCGGTCCGAGTTGGCGGCCCCACCAACCCCCTCCTCACCGACGGCGGCCTCTCCACCGTCATCTCCAAGCCCAACGGCGTCACCTCTGACTTTCTCTCCTCTTCCCTCGGCCGCTGGCAGAATCGCGGCTCCAATCCCGATCGATCTCTCATCTTGGCCTTCAAAACCATCGCCACCATGTCCGATAGGTCTGTATTACTCTACTATTAGGTTATATATACATGTATATATATATATAGATATATATCTATCTGTTCATTGTGAATACCCTAGCTATGGCTCTGTTTGGCTGCTCAGAAAATGTGGGGGAAAGTGAAGGAAATATGATGATTTTGGATCTTAGACTATTCGTTGGTTTGTTTGATTGCGACACGTAAATAAATGAAAATACAAGTATTTGGCTTGGCTTAAGTTTTTTTTTTTTGCTGCCCTTTTCCTTCCTCTTTTGTTGTTTTCCTTCTAAACCTAAATTGGTATAGGATTAGATGTGATATCGTTTTCCATTATATTTTTGTGATTTGTTCATTAGCCAATCAAAAAATTCATGTAATCTTGTAGTTTAATATTTGTTGACATTTGCTTGAAACAAAAATTGTGAAGTTGGCATGGATCAATACATGATGCATATGGATATGAGTTCCAGTTTGGTTAGAATTAATACTATGAAACACGGATATGGGTACAGATGCTAGTAAACATAAAAAATAAATTTTTATAATTTGTAGTAGCGTATATATTAGAGAAGAAGAGGCAGAGGGAGCGTGGAAGAGGAGAAGGAGACTTACCATAAGACGTCAATGACAAGAGATTGAGATTTAGGCCAAGTTTGGGGTATGTAAAAAAAGTCAAAAAGTCAAAAAGTTAAAAAGTTAACACTATTCACCAAAAGCAATTACGGCTGCACAACTTCCAATCCTAATTTTTCTCTACAAACTAATTTTTGCAATTTTTTATTACACATTTTTTTCATGAAAAGTCAAAAAATTAACCCAAACATCCATATTTTTTCCCTTAACTTTTTAGTCTAAAAAGACAAAAAGTGCACTTATTTAGGACACCCCAAACAACCCCAATTCTGACCAAGAGAGAGGGTTGTTGCGAAAATGAAAACAGAGAAGATGAAGAAAGGGAGAGAGTTGGAGAGGAGACCTACTGGAAAGTAAAGGCGAAGGTGAAGGCATTGATGTTGAGCAATGACAAGATTCGTGATAGAGTGTGAGACTGAGGGAGCGAGACATAGGGTTGCTCTTCTATGGATATGGACAAGGACAAGTCCAAATTCACGACTTTTTAGTTGAATTCTAACAAACTCTCTCTTCTAATTACTTTTCCTATCCCAAAGAAGTAGGTTGACTATTTTTCTCCCAGTATTATTTTCTGTTAATTGAGGTACCTTACTTGAATATAAAGACCAACTTGTTGCCTCTCCACCCAAAAATATTGGTCATGATAGGACAATTGGATTCGATATCCTCTGCCGAAAAGATAAAGGTTTACCTGAAATTGCTAACTTACTAAACTTAAAGAAACTATGTTTTTCTGGTACTCTTATCTAAAATTTTCTTATGAGTGTTACACTATTCTCTTCTCTTCTCTTCTCTTCATTAATTCGTTCATTCTTTCTTTCCTCCCTTATCCTTTGTGGTTCTTATCTTTATATATGATATCTGCAAACATAAATCTAATTTTGTATATTTGTCTTTCAGGTTGGGCCTTGTTGCAACCATTAAGGTATGTTATCCATTATCATAACTGCAGACATGCATACTTTGAAGGAATTACATTCTTTTCTACAATCTCGAAAGTTTATCTGTTGCCCCACTTTATTTTAGCGGGTTATTACTTAATGGAGTTGAGGAATTTTTACTTACAGCATTATTTTGGCTCGTCTAATGAGACCAAATTTGCATGCTTTTATATAGATTATTTTTCTTTGCTTTACCTTTCGACCTAAAATTTGGAAATAGAAATAAGAAATACACAGTATCTTTATGTGATCTTTGTCTTGACCTGTTTTTAGTAAATTTGAGAGTCCATTTTTATTCATCCTTTTCTTATCATCACTTGTGCGCATATAATATATATAAATTTTATGCAGAATTTTGTGGCATGACTTTGTTAATAGTTTCAGGGACTTTACCTGTAGCCTCTCAATAAATGTAATTTTCAATGCCACCAGTTTTTGGGCTTTCAGGTTACTATGTATGTTGATAATGATTAGATCAGCAATGGATGAAGTTAGTAAGCTGACAATGTATTTACCTGTGTAGAGTGGTTGGTTATATTCGTTCTACATACCTTGGTATAGAATTGAGTTATTACTGAGTTATCTGTACTAGGATGCAGGAGGAGATGGCGGTTGAAGTTCTGTCTATACAAATACTCCTCTTCTATGTCACTTAATCTCATTGTGTAATAATTGCTTATTATACCACATTATACTAAATCAGCTCTGTGTATTTTGTTGCTTATGGGTATCCGACATATTTGCCTAGAGTTAGAGTCCTCATGAGCCATTTCTTTGGAACAAATTTTTGAACCAGTCGTCTCATGATTTTGTCTATAAAAAAGGAAGTAAGACCTACTGGTGCATAGTTGCCATTAATAGATAAAACTAATATGGAGTTCAAAACAACTTAGTCGCATCATTTTATGAAACTTCTTGAATGTTTCATTCATAGTAATTGGGTTAAAATGGCATATGTGGTTTAGCTTTCTTCTTGTTCTTGTGTGTTAATAAAATTCTTTGGGATAATTATACTGATCTCTCATAATGTTTTTTGACGATTATAGGGACCTTCCCTGTAGTTCATAAAATTACACTGCCGCCCGTGCTACAATAAACAGCAACCTCCAATACAACTACTAAAGTATTTCTGTCTATTTGCTAAATAAAAATTAGCACTCTGAACTTTTTCCTTCTACCGCCTGCATGTGGCAATTGAAGGCCATGTTGGCTGAAGCCAAAAGCCCATCATATATATCTAAAAAGTTTAAGAGGATTGAGCCTTTTATAAAAGAACACATTTTTAAGTTCTTCATGCTGTTTCGACGTTGGACTCTAGTTTAAACGAATAAGTCACGGAAGCCTGATCTTTATAACCTCACGTGACCGCAGTTTTTTTTTTTCTTATGGCTTTTCAATGTGAGACTGATGTGATCCATTTTGGGGTGAATTTTTAGATGACGTTTTTTTTTTTTTTTTTTTATAATAAAAAAAAAATTGTTTCTCAGAAAAGTTTTTTTTATCAAAACATGTAATTGTGGTTTTAGAATTCGGAAATGGGTAGGAGTAGCACCGATAGAAGATAAGTTGAGGGAGAATAGATTGAGATGGTTTGGTCATATTCAACGGAGACCAACAGAGGTAGTAGTGACGAGATGCGATGTTGTAACGGTAGATGGAACTGTTAGGGGATGGGATAGGCCTAGATTAACGTTGGTTAGCGTTGTAAATAGAGATATGGATCTACTTAATTTGACTAACGAAATGGCCTTTGATAGGGCCGCGTGGAGAAGAAGGATTCATGTAGCTGATCCCATTTGATGGGACTTAAGGCTTGTTTGGTTTGATTTGGTTTGGTTATGTAACTGTGGTTTCAATGGAATGGTTGAAGATCATGACTAATAAATTAATGTAGATCACTTGGTAGTAAAAATGCTGCTATATAGCAAAATATTGATTAAAATGTGGAAATTTGAACTTCAAAAGAGTGAAAAACACACATCACTGAGTTTTAGAGGGGTTACTAATACTTTAGAAATTCATGACCATGACCACAACACCTGATTCCCCAGACATATCACTCAATATTCTTGATGCACTATGACCAATACCACCACTTGTCCCAATATTGCTATTTAGAACCATGAACCTAGTTTATTGAAATTTGTGGAGCTCTCTATTTTTGTCGATTGTTGTGGAGTTTTGAGAAATGCAATTAACCTCAACTTTGAAGCTTACACAACATTTATTTTATTTATGATGGTCCTGACAATTTGTAATAATCCCTAGCAAAGAGGAAGGCATTTTCTATATATATACACGATGCAAATATCTGAAACGTTCCGATTGCCAAGCTGTGCTTGTAGATGTAATCACTTCTACAGTTTGTTTATAATCTGGCCTTTGAGATTTCTGCAGAGTTCTAGTACTTGTATACTACCATGGTAATGCATTTTCTTGATGATGGTTTCTTTTTAGCTTGAAGATTGTTGTTAGTTTCCTTATTTTGTACCTGTGGAATGTTATCCTTCATTTGTTACTGTGCCTTGAAGAATGTACAATTCCTCCATCTGCCTCACCAAGCTTCTTATATAACATATTTCATTCCACTCCCTTTTCTTTGCTTTTCTAGCTTCAGTATCGATGCAAATTGGATACTTCACTTTTTGTTGACGGGGCTTTCTGATTTTTTTCTGAAGGATCGGGCCAATGAGATATACAAGAAGGTGGAAGATCAAAAATCTAGTAGAGGAAGAAACCAGGATGCAATTTTGGCTGCTTGCCTGTACATAGCTTGTCGCCAAGAAGACAAGCCACGTACTGTTAAGGGTACAACCTAAGATTTTTTTTTTTTAAACATATGGATGCTTCCTGATTTATCTCTCTATGTGAATGAGCTTTGCCTGAACCTATGGATTTCAACTAGAAATCTGCTCTGTTGCCAATGGAGCAACAAAGAAGGAAATTGGCCGAGCAAAAGAATACATCGTGAAACAACTAGAGCTCGAGAAGGGTCAGTCAGTGGAGATGGGTACTATACACGCTGGGGATTTTATGGTGAGGGTTTGGGAAATTAAGCACTTTCTTCAAATAGTTATAGGCAGCTTTTCATATTTTTTTCTTATGATCTTAATTATTTCTTGTGCTTCTGCCACTGACATGAATTTTTAATAAATTCTTTAGAGGCGTTTTTGTTCAAATCTTGGTATGAACAATCAAGCAGTTAAAGCCGCCCAAGAAGCTGTCCAAAAATCAGAAGAATTTGATATAAGGTAGTTCTGGTTTTCTCTTACATTGCCATCTTTCAAGCAGAGACTGAATCTATTGCATTTGCATATTTAGACTCTCAAGAGATGTACTGATTCTAAATGCTCTCCGCTTCATATGCCAACCATTTATATTAAACAAGATTTAAGGATATGAAAGAGTTGGGAAAGGAGTAACCTTTAAACAAATGGAAGACGGTATTTCTTGTTTTAGATTATTTTTGAGTGTTCAACTTTGTCCCATTTCCGTGGTGGGACTTGAGCACTTAGTTCTATTTAGTTTCACCATAGAAGTGGTGGTGTGTTGGATGGCACTTAAAAAATTCCCTTTTGCGCTTTCATTGTGAGACACTTCTTTGATAAGTAAAGTTTTAAATTTCAGACTCTCTTCAATCTTTTTAGCAAGTTTCAATTTACCTGAAATAGAATCTCTGTATTTTATATCCGGATTTGAATAGGAAGCTTGGATTTCTCCAATTGTGTGATGGACTGCTCTTAGTTCCTTTACTGTCCTATTACTTGCAGGAGGAGCCCTATATCAATTGCAGCAGCTGTCATCTATATTATAACACAACTTTCAGATGATAAAAAGCCCCTTAAAGGTAAGCATCATATTATGATTCATTGATTGGGACGTATATTCATTTGAACCTAGTTGAATACGAGGGTTCTACAAATCACATCTGAACCCATGGCAGCCTCCAGTCACCACCTGTTCTTTTTAATGCCAAAACCAACTATATTGTTTAGAATTCAGCCCATTTGATTAATTGTAGATTCTCCTGAATTTCTTTTCGCAGAAAATGAACGTGCTTATATTGTAGGGTTTGACAGGAGAATCACCTCATTTTCCCCCTCCCCATATATATATATATATATATTTTTTATAAATTTGTTTTGGTTGTCTACAGTAAATATCTTTGGACTGATACATCTATTTGGTTCCCGCTAATTTTAGTGTTTGGTTATTATCCTACACATTTGTGTGCATTTTAGAGGATGGTATTGTGCATGCAGATGTTTCAATTGCAACGGGAGTTGCAGAAGGGACAATCAGGAATTCCTACAAGGACCTCTATCCCCATATTTCGAAGATAATACCGAGCTGGTATGCTAAGGAGGAGGACCTTAAGAACCTCAGCAGTCCTTGAAATGTTGAGGAAACAATAGTAAAAAAGAAAAAAAAGAGTGATTTTGAAGTTATTACTGGAGTGATTTGTTTTGGATGTTGTGAAGGAGGACAGACAAACAAGTTGTACTCCTCTTTCCAAAGGTTGAGTATACATTTAAGTCATAAATTAAGTGCAAACTGCACATTGGTTTTACTCTTTTTTTTTGTCTTTTAAAAAATTGCTTATTGTCTTCTTTTAGTTATTGTAATAACGGTTATGTCGGAATATAGTCATTGTAATAATGGCATAGAGTTTTTGTTTTTTTTGTAATTTTAATAGAATAACTGGCTCATTTGGCTCCTATCACTTGAAACAAAAGGCATTCATTAATGTTTTTAGTTTAAATATATTTCATTGCTAAATATGACAATTCCGTTACAAATTTGTTTGTTCGGCATTCTTAAAAATAAAATAGAGATAGCCAACACGGTTTCAGTGGTTAAAGGGGTTAAAAATGGGATGTGATAATGCTTTGCAGGTGGCTCTCTCCTTTGATTGAAATTTGAGTTTGTCTGTGGTGTGTGTTAGAACTCTGGTGGTGTTTCGGTGGTAAGTTTCTTTCTATAGATTGGGTCAAATTAGGTCGGCAATCGGTTATCTTGGATTTGAACCTATGGAAGTCGTGATAACGTCTTAGAACATTTATTTTTTCAACCCAAAAAAGAAAAAAAGAAAAAAAAGCTGATTATTAAAGTCAAATATTCGATTCTTGGAAGTGATTATGGATGATTACACCCATATTTAAAGTTTGGACCTTGCTACATCCCTTTAAAAATACATTCCTAATCCTCCTAATTTTCATATCAAGTAAGAAAAAAAAAAAAAAAGGAAATAGTTGTCCAAATTGAAAATTAGGGGGATTAGGGGGGGTATTTTTAGGACTCCAAATCATTTTCTTTAAAGTTTATTATTTAGGGATGACTGAATGATTGAGGACATCTTGTATTATTTCACCAATTAATATGGTATATGATTTTAATATGCGTAGCATCGCCCCCATCAAGAATTATACTTTGCCCGTCAAGGCCTTGTTTGATTTGTTTTTTAGAAAAATTTTTAAGAAAAATTTTTTGCAAACAAATTTTTAAGAGTAATTAAATCAAACAATTTTTTTTAAAAAAAATTTTAAAATTTTGTTTGGTTATCTACTTTCCAAAATCACTATCTTTCTCATATATATCAAATCAATCACTTTTTTTAAAACTTTCTTCCCAAAACAATTTCTCAAAATCATTTCTAAAAAAAGACAAACTAAATAAGTTTTCGTACTTTTTATCTCAAAAATTACTCTACAAACACAAACTAAACACACCCAGAAGGGAATAGAGGGGAAAATATTTCAAAATTTGAATTATATTGTAGTGATTACAAGTTTCCTTAACAAGTTGGATTTTCTATAATGGACAAATAAATTGGACAGATGGAGTATGCTTTTAATTCTCACCAATTTATATAGAGTGGTGCTATTAGTACCCTATCTATTATTTTAGACCCCATTTATAAATTTTGAAACCCTTAACATTTCTTTTCTCCCCCCAAATAATACCAAAATTATCTTTGTGAAAACATTTCATCCATTCAATTGAATGCACACTCTTTACACCAAAAAAAAAAATCTCTTCCAAAAACCTTAATGTTGTGTTTGGTTGAGGGATTTGAAAACGGATTTAGAAAGAGAAATGAAAAAGGTAAGTGAAATATTCAAATACTTTTTATCTTTCCCTTTCTAAATGTCTCACTAAATCTCACAATCAAACAGAGCGTAACAAAACCCAAGAAAAAGAAGAAGAGCCAAGTGTGATTACTATCTCTACTCTCTCTCTCTCTCTGTCTTTCTGTCTCCTCATCCTTTTCTTCGGTGATTAATGGTCAGTTACTGGTTCCCGAATAAATAATAATGTTCGGTTATCGGTTCCTGAACAAATAAATAATGTCTTTTGGTCATATGTTCGGGAATTTTGGGTAATCAAATGGTTACTACCATTATCGCCAGAATATTGCCGCTAAAGGGTTTTCAAGGTTTTGAGGATGGGTAAGTTTTGAATGTGAGATTTGGAGAAGATGGATGGGTAGTGATGGAAGTGAGCGCTCTTATAAATCCTAATTTATGATGTCGTGGTATGTGGGCTTAATTGTGAGATTGGGTGTCTCAAGATTAATGATGTCCTTTTTAGTAATTTTATTTAAGATTTTTTTTTTGGGTAATTTATTTATTTTTTATTTGAGGTTATTATTGTAATATAAAAAAAAACTAAAAATTGAAGGGTTCAAAATAATTCGTGCGGTGCTAATAACAGCACTCTTTATATACATACATATATATATATATATACATTATTATTTTAGGATAAATTACAATATACCTCCTGAGATTTACTTAAAGTACAGATTGCTCCCTGTGATTTGGAAAATTACGAACACCCTTTTGTCAAAATTTTTTATTTAACAGAATTAACTGAAAAAATAAAATTCATAATTGCTTTCTTATACAATATTAAAATTATCTAAATTATTAATTAAAACATATTTTTAATATCATTAAAAATTATTAATTAATTTAGGGGTATTTTTTTTCAGGTCCCTAGTATTATGATTTTATAGCATAAAGGACACCAAATATTTTCATAATGTCTAAGGTCCATCAACAATATTTTCATAATGTCTAAGGTCCCTCAACTTTGATCCAGAGAAATTTCAGTCCAGAGAAAATTGGTCCAGAGAAATTCTGGCCCAGAGAAATTCTGACCCAGAGAAATTTCAGAGAAATTTTAAATTTCTCTGGACCAAATTTCTCTGGAAAGTCTACAGCAATTCTGAATTTCTCAGAATTTCTCTGGCCCAATTCTTCCTAGAATTTCTCAGCATTTCTCTAATGCATTGGCTGAGTCCAGAGAAATTTTCTCTGGTCCAATTCTCTTCAAATTTCTCTGATTTGCAAATTTCTTTAGTTTTCTCCCAGAGAAATTTCTAGCATTTCTCTGGACTCCAAACCAGAGAAAAACAATGCACACACAAAACACATTAAATAGAGAAAGAGAGAAAGGGGTTAAACAAATGTTGATACCTAGAAAAATGCAATGAAGCCTATTACATATTCAAAAACTCTAATTTGATCATAGAAATACTCTTGGCCAACAATTGTAAACCCATATCCAATCCCAAGAATGATGAACTGAGGAGCTAACCAGAACACACTCATAGACAGATAACTAGAGAAATTTCCCAACCCAGAGAAATTCCTAGACAAACCTTTCTACAGTAATTCTCTCAACCCAGAGAAATTCTAGACTCCACAACCCAGAGAAATTTCCAAAAATACAGAAAAGACACAGAAAACTAGTATGGTCACGACTCACAAGTATCTTCTGGAGTTAGCATTTACACATCCATGCTCAATAATTGTCTTTCCAAATCTTTTGCCTTCTTTTATATTATTCTTTTTTCCAATGACTCTTAATCCGGTCAAGTTTGATGCCATCCAGCAACAAACAACTACAATTCCATTACTAATAGTAATGACAATACTTAATAATAGTAATGGTAAATAAACAAAAATAGCAAAAAGAAACAAAAAATTAATACAATAGAATAAATAGTCAAAAGACCACCAACAAAGACAATATCATGATGCACATGCTCCATTAGACTAGCCTCACCAGCATCTGATGGAGCTGTATGTTTTGCAAGAGCTTTTTCGGCCTTATTCATGCCAAGGGACAAGAATGGAGAATCGACTATAGACAAAATTTCAGGAGCTAGACAGATGCAACAAGAAGATGTGAAGATGTGAACTCAGATCGGCTTCACCGCACTCCGCCCTTAGCCGGCCGTTCGTCGTCATTCTCCTCAGCGGCAACAGCTTTTTCGAGCTCGCAGCGAACGCTACAATGGAGAGCCGATCGGAGGAGGAGAGAGACGATACCACCAATCGGAGGAAGTGCTGCTCTGCAGCAGAGCCTTTTCGAGCTCGCAGCGAACGCTACAATGGAGAGCCAATCGGAAGAGGAGAGAGACGATACCATCAATCGGAGGAAGTGCTGCTCCTCGTCGTCTCTCTCGATCGTGGACACGCGAGTTGATTCTTCAGAACGTTAAGACTTTCCAACCGGAGATCTGCGGGAGCTTCGTAGATGCAAATCAGGAAATGCAAACTTTCATCTGCAGAGTTCCAAACTAGGTTGGAGGATGATAAAGAGGCGTAATATAAGGGTACGGGGTGAGGGACCTTATACTACAACAGAACAGATTGTGGACCTAATCCATTACTAAGTTAGATAGGGATCCCAGACCGATTTTCCCATTAATTTAATAATTTATTATGATTTGTTATAAAATTATAGATCTCAATGAGTGGAATGCAACATCTACATTTTTAAAAAATACCACATTTTTATATACCGATATAAAAATGGCATTGAGATTTGTATGCATGTGATCCACTTGTACCGCACATCAGCCGATACCTTGCTTCCTTTTTAGTCATTCGTCAACAACATGGCCTCGTTTGGCCTCGTTTAGAAAGATGATTATTTTAATAGGTTATTTTAATTTTTAATTATTTTAATAAAATAAAATATTTTTATTTAAGAAAAGGATTAAATTTTTTTTAGTTAGATATGATATTTGTGAGAGAAAAAATAAAAAAATTATAAACTTAATGTGATATTTTATCTTATTGATTATTTTAATATATTTTATCTTTTGTGGATTTTAACTCCAAAAAAGCCTAAATTGACTTCCCAAACACTCCCTATAAAAAGAGTAAATTATAAATACATCTCTTAAGGTTTGATTAAAATATGAATCACCCATGTGATTCTAGAAATTACATTCTATCCCCTGGGATTTTTAATTTTATAATAAATCGCCTATTTTATTAATAAATCATCAAGTCAATTAACAGTTTTTAATGATGTTAGAAATATATTTCAATTAATAATTTAGGTAATTTTATTATTGTATAGGAGATCAATTATAAATTTTATTTTTTTAGTTAATGTTGTTAAATAAAAAGTTCTAATAAGGAGTATTTATAATTTTTCAAATTATAGTGGGTAATTTACACTTTAAGCAAATTTCAAGGGATATATTTATAATTTATCCTAAATATAATTTTAAAATACGAATTATTACTTTTAATTTTAAAAATTATAAATTATTTTTTTATCGGATATTTTTATTTAATAAAATTAATAAAAAAATAAAATTTATAACTATTTTTATATAATAATAAAATTACATTTACATTTATTAATTGATTTTCATAATTTATTAATAAAATAAATTATTTATTATACGACTAAAAACTTAAAAAAGTAAGATATAAGTTTCAAAATTATAAAAAATAATTTGTATTTTAAATAAGTTTTAAAGTTGTATTTGTAATTTAATCCCACATAAAAAGTATCCAAGGATAGCCCTCTCACATACTCTTTGATTTCGCACAAAGCTTGATGCTTCAAGGATCACCACAACCGAGTGAAATCAGCAAGATCGATCTCAATCTGATCTTCCAGATCTGGAGGTATTTAATCTCATCATCAATCTCTTGTGATCTCATCAATCTGAACTCCTTATCTTTGTTTTAGGATTTTAGGTCTTCAGAACTATTTCTAAGATAATGGTAAAATTAGGAGAATTGTAAGCGAGTTGTTGATTCAGTGGTGTTGATGGAAGTTATTGATCGAGAAAGAGAAAGATGGGTCGATGGATCTTATTTTTGGGATTGGAAGAGAGATAAATGGGAGATTATTGGGGTTTTCACAGTGCTAATTGTTGGTATGAGTGGTCTTGGGAATATTTCTTCTAACTATGTATGCCTATAGCCGGCGCGAGGGTTTGATTTTTTGATAATAATTATTTAATATTTTTGGATGATGTATGGAATGAAACCAGAATTAAGAAGAGTAACCATCATCTAATGAATTGAATGGAAAGATCAAACACCCCTTTCACCCACAACACACTCTCACCCATTTTTGTATTTAATTTGAATGTGAGATTCAACACCCATTTCACCAAAAACACGCACTCACCCTTTCACCAACAACACACACTCACGTTCATACTGAATTGAATTGTGAGATCAAACACCCATATCACCCACAACACCCTCTCAACCTTTCACCCACAACACCCTCTCACCTTTTTATATTGAATTGAACTGAGAAATCAAGCACCCATTTCACCCATAACACTCACTAGCCTACTTTTATATTAAAATGAACCGAGAAATCAAATACTCATTTCACCCATAACACTTACTAGCCTATGTTTATATTGAATAGAATCGAGAGATCAAACTCCTTTTTTTATCTGCCACACTCCTATCACTCACTTTTATATTGAATTGAACGGAGAGATCAAACACCCTTTATATGCATTTATAGTCATCAACTGAAGGTGCTTCATTGTCAGAGGCATAAATTGACCTATACTTCGAGATCAGAGAATTGTTTCTATATTTTCTCTGAGTACTTGTGGTAGGTTCTTGATGATTTTCAAAATTTTGAGAAGAAAAATCACCTTTTTTCCAAGTGGATGAAGGATGAAACATGTAGTGGTCATCCAATGCAAGAGAATCTTGCTTTGGAGGAGAGAAAAATGGATCATGGGAGGAACGGGTTTTGGAGGCTTGCAGAGAAGTCTGATTTAGCGCTCAAGTCACAAAGGGGACTCTTCCCCTCAACCATTACCTGCCACTATCTGATCAAAATGTTGCTAAGAGTGATGTTTCCCTATCACCGCCACTTTTGTAGATGTGCATGTCAAGATCAGCGAGGCATGGTTTGTTAATTGTTTCCGCATATCAAGCTACTCCAAGATTGGTTATGGCTCCTCCCATTGTTGATGAGAAGGTGCTTTATGTATATGCAATAAGGACAACCGTGGATGCCAATGACGAAATGTGTTGTGAATATCAATGTAATCCTGATTTTCATTGTGCTATGCAATAAGTTTGGATCACCAGATTCAGCATTTGGGCCACCTGTAGCACTTGATCTGCTTTGACAAGAAAATTTATGATTTGAATTTCCTACTTGTATTTGGATTGAAGTGCCGATTTTTTGTTAGCAAATTGGAGTAGTGCATTTCTTGCAATTTTTTTTAGAAATGTAAATTTGAGAAGAATTTGATTTTGTTGTTTTGATTGATTGCAACTTAATATGTTTTGATGATTTTCAATTTTTGTGATGCATAACCTTATTGAAACTTTAGTTGAAGCAGTCTTTTGGGAAAGTATCATATTGTATCGCATGGAGTTTGTTCAAAACATCATATTTTACAGTTGTGAGACTAGAGTTGGTTAAATTGACAAATTTGTTTGAGTTTAACATGGGGGCTTTTAAATATTAAAAAAAAATTTAAAAAAATGGAGAAGATCTAGTCTTGCTTAAATGGAGAAACTAACACCTGTTTATGGGCCATGTTTGTTTCACTGCAAAATTACATGCAAATGTGTAAAACATATTTTATTTTAAAATAAACAAAAGTTCTTAACAATTAAAAAAATAACTTGTTATTTGTGGACTTTTTTTTTTCAACTTAGGTTTGTTCTGGGAACTAACTATTTAATTGATTTTTGTGACTTTTTACTAAAAAAAAATACAAAAAGAAAAAGTATGAATTATCTTTTTGATAGTGATTTTTTTTTTTTTTTTTTTTTAAAAACTATTTTCAGTGGTTATCAAACTTAACCTTAGTAACAACTCGACATTGCAAAACTTTATGGCCCTTTTGTATTGGTACTCTGTATAGAAAAAAATATTCAATAATCTTGAAGCGTATTTATATTTTAAGATTAATCATCATATATAATGTTTTTTTTTTCAATATTTCTCAATCATTTAATACAAAATCATAGATTCCACATTCTCTATCAATCACAACACCTTTGACACCAAAGGTCGTGCTCCAGGAGCACCCGATAATCAGTCGTGTAGGTGGGAATGGATAATGTTGGTTAATTTCTTAATAAGGGTGAATTACACTAACGGCGCTAAAGTTTAGGGCTTGTGTCACTTTGATCCTTCACCTTACAATTATGATACATTTGACTTTAAATTTTGAATCTCGTTCTAAATAAAGACAATTTAAGACATCGTTTCTTTTACAAACGAAAAATACTCTATTTCAAGGATAAAGTTATCAATTGGATAAAATATAAATTAGTTTGACAAAAGTAAATGTCAAAAAGTTTTTTTTTTGAATTTTTACAAATTATTTCTACCTACCAAAGATAAATTATATAAAAATGATAAATCTTTTACATTTTTATTTTTTTACTAAATTAATTTTTATTATGTGTTTAGATGATGATCATGCAATGGGTAGTTGTTTTTGTTATTTTTTGGATGGTTATTATGTAATAGATGATTATTTTTATTGTTAATGGATTTTTTTTTTATGATTATCATGTAATGGATAATTATTAGGCTTTTGTGGGGGCCGAGATTCGGGAGTCGTAGAGATTCCGGATAGTCAAATCTGGTAGAGTCAAGGTTCGAAGCACTCGGCAATTGGCTCGAAAGCTCAAATCCAACCCTACTCAGCTAAATAACCGATTAAGCGAGGGGCCAAGTGAAGATCGGCCCATTATAAAATGTACCGAATATGAAGTGGGGGATGGACCTAATCCCGAGGCCCAAAGAAGAAAAGATATAAATAGAAGAGACATCAGCCAGAAGCAGGTATGTAGGAATTATTATACTCAACTTAGAACACAAGCATTCTTGAGTGTAGAAACTGACTTGTCCGTCGGAATGCTAATTCCGGTACTCCCGACCGGAGTGTTTATCCCATTTCAGGTGATTATCAGTGGATCTCAAGTGCTCCCCAGGATCAGAAGAGTATTTCCAAACCACTTCTTCACAATTGGCGCCGTCTGTGGGAATACTCAAGCACATCCATGGCGAGCGTGACGGAAGATCCTCCGACAGTCACTGTCGACCCTATATCGCAAGATGAAGCCACTCCAACAAACATGCTTGGAACAGAGACTATCGCCGCAAGACGTGCCTTAAATTTCGTCTCACCCTCGACTTCAGAGCACAAAGCAATGCAAGCGCTCCTGGAACAAGCAAAGCAAAAATGAACAAAGATTGGAGAACATGATTGCAGAGAACGAACATCTTCGTCAGGATTTGCCTTGGAGGTGGCGAAGTCCAAACAAGCTGCATACCAAGGCCCGGAACGACCCGAGAGGGCAGCTGGTCGACGATCTCGAGCCCGACAACAAGATACTGATAGCAACTCCGACGCATTATCCTCGGAGCCCAAGAAGGAGGGACGATTTGAAATTTCCAGTTCTTCTGAAGAGAGTCCCCGTACAAGGCGTAAGCAAAGAGAAACAGCTCGGATGACGATCACACGATCCTTTTGTACGACGGATTGCAAAGGCAGTCCTACCCAAGAAATTCAAAGCACCATCATTCACCCTGTACGACGGTAAATTGGTACAAGATGGCGGCTACAACCGTACGTCCGAAAAGGCAACCCAACCAAAGCAATAGCCTTGACACAGGATTCACATTCGATCCACGTGATCCGCATGATATAAAGCCTGCCAATGTCATCGGCGGTGCACGCGATTTAGTTGAAGTCTAACCCTCAAGGGCAACTCACTCCGGCTAAACGGCCCCATGAAGCCGAGGTTATCACTTTTGATGATTCAGATTTGACCGGAGTAACACTGCCCCACATTGATCCCTTGGTAATTAAGTTACGCGTAAACCGATTCACAGTTGAGCGCGTACTCATCGATCTGTGGAGTACATCGGAGATTATGTACTACAAGACATTCACCAAACTGGGCTTCTTCGAATTGGATCTCTCTCCGGCCCCTTATCCACTTTTCGGCTTCAATGCCAATCCAGAGTACCCTTTGGAAAAATCAGACTTCCCGTTCGAGCAGGCTCCCGAACAGTGGATGTGGGATTCTTGGTCGTCAAACTGCCGTCGCGTATAATCTCATCATGGGGCGATCATGGTTGCATGCTATGCGAGCCGTGCCCAGCACCTATCATCAGCTACTCCGCTTCTCGACAGAACGCGGTATTGAGCAAATCTGTGGCTCCCAGAAATCGGCACAAGCATGTTATCTCCTTGCTGAGAAAACGCCAAAGGAACTACAGGTGAATTCCATTGAGTTGCCGGATCGAGAAAGCCTCGACGATGTTGGGCGGCCCCCAAAAACGAAAAGGCACGAGTTCAAATCGATGGAAGCCCAGACAAGTTCTTCATGGTCGGCGCCTCCTTGAATCAGGGGGAACAGACAGCGGCTAATATCTTTCCTACTCAGCAACCTCGATGTCTTTGCATGGACTCTGTACGAGATGCCGGGTATAGATCCGTCAGTTTCACAGCACCATTTGAATGTAAATCCTAAGTGTAAGCCGATCATTCAAAAGCCGGCGGTCGCCGCAGCAGAGCACACTGCCGCCGTTGTTGAGGAAGTTGACAGGCTGCTTGACGCCGGAGCAATTAGGGAGGTGACCTACCCTACATGGCTCTCTAATACAGTGGTGGTGAAGAAAAAAAATGGGACTTGGCGAGTGTGCGTTGACTTCACGAACCTAAACAAAGCCTGCCCAAAGGATTGTTTTCTTCTTTCCAGGATAGACCAGCTTGTAGATGCTATGGCGTGCCATCAGCGTATGAGTTTCCTTGATGCCTATAGAGGTTATCATCAAATCGCTATGCATCCGGAGGACCAAGAGAAAACTGCATTCCTCACCCCAAGAGGAACCTATTGCTTTAAGGTAATGCCTTTTGGGTTGAAGAATGCAGGGGCAACCTACTAGAGACTGGTCACCACCATGTTCAAGGAGAAACTCGGCAAAACTATGGAAGTGTACATTGACGATATGGTGGTCAAATCCAAAGAAGAGCAGAATCATATAGCCGATCTAGAAGAGACATTCGGCATCCTACGCAAATATGGAATGAAGTTGAACGCTTCCAAATGTGCATTTGGTGTCGGCTTTGGCAAATTCTTGGGCTACATTGTCAACCACAGAGGCATCGAAGCCAACCCAAGGCAAAGCACAGCAATCCTGGAGCTCGGCTCCTCCAGTTTAGTAAAGGAGGTTCAAAAGTTGATGGGGATGGCTGCCGCACTCAACAGGTTTATCAGCCGGTCCACAGATCGCTGCCGACAATTCTTTCATACACTACGGCAGGGCAAGGCTTTTGAATGGTTTGCCGAGTGCGAAGCCGCTTTCAACGGCCTGAAGACCTACCTCCGCTCAGTACCACTCCTGACAACACCCTCTGCTGGCGACCCGCTCATTTTGTACCTGGCAGTTTCTGACCGAGCCGTCAACGCCGTATTGATAAAGGAAGAGCTGGGGGAGCAGCGGCCAGTGTATTATGTGAGCAAGGCAATGGTTGACGTCGAAACACGCTACCTTCCGCTGGAAAAGCTCATCCTAGCCCTAGTTATGGCGGCAAGGAAGCTCATGTATTACTTCCAGGGGCATAGCATTGGGGTGTTAACAGATTATCCCCTCTGATCAGTACTACACAGTGCGGAAGCATCTGGACGTGTTTCAAAGTGGGCTCTGGAACTTGGCCAGTACGATATTCAATTTCTACCCAGAACCTCAATCAAGGGGCAGGTGCTTGCCGACTTTATCTCCGAATTCAAGTCTGATGTCGCCGACTTCAAGTCAGATGAAATTCGATCGAAGCCGAACTGGAGGATTTATGTTGGGGACATCTGGTAGTTGTATTGTGATGGATTGTCCAATCAGTGGGGCAGTGGAGCCTGAGTTGTAATCATGACCCCCGACGGCGCAATAATTGAGCAGGCCGTCAAGCTCGGCTTCGAAGCATCAAATAACGAAGCCGAATACGAAGCCCTTTTAGCCGGTTTGCGGAATGCGCATATTTTGGGTGCTCGGCGTCTGCTTGTGTTTTGCGACTCAAAACTGGTGATCAATCAGCTAAAGGGGGAGTACGCGGCAAGAAACGACCGTATGGCGGCCTACATGAAAACGGCCAACTCCCTGTTGGCAAAATTTGACCATCATGAGTTGAACCAGATAACACGTGATCAGAACACCCATGCAGATGCCTTGGCTTGCCTAGCCTCCGCAATCAACTCAGAGATAAAACGGACCATCGAAGTAGGATTCATCCCGGAGCCAAGCATTAGCCCTTCGGAGGAAGTCCAAATCAATGTTATAGAATCTGCACCAAGTTGGATGAATCCCATTGTTGCATTCCTATCTTCTGAACAACTCCCAGAGGACAAGAAAGAAGCACATGAGATGCGAAACAAAGCCATGTGATACTACTTGGATCCGCAAGGAAGGCTTTATAAAAAGTCACTCTCTGGCCCATATTTGGAATGTGTGCACCCGGACAAAGTCGGGGAGCTTCTGACTGAGATACACGAAGGCAGTTGTGGTGCCCATTCTGGCGGACGCTCTTTGGCCCATCGAGCTATAACGCAGGGGTATTATTGGCCGACAATGAGAGTGGACGCCGAGTGTTATGCAAAAAAGTGTGAACAGTGCCAGAAATTCTCCCCGTTAAACCATCTGCCTGCTGAAGAGTTGAACTCTATCACCAGTCCTTGGCCGTTCGCCCAGTGGGGGCTTGATATCGTAGGACCATTGCCGAGGGTCCCAGGGAACAAGCGATACCTGATCGTCGTAACAGATTACTTCACGAAATAGGTCGAAGCGGAGGGTTATAACACACATTCGAGATGCTGACGTTAAGCGCTTTGTGTGGAGGAACATCATAACACGATTTGGCATTCCCAGAGCTCTTATCTCAGACAACGACACCCAGTTTGATTGTGGCGTATACCGAGAGCTGTGCAGCAAATATGGTATTCGGCCTTACTTTTCTACGCCGGCTTACCCCCAAAGCAATGGCCAAGCCGAAGCCTCTAATAAATCCATCTTGGACGGCATCAAGAAGAGGCTGGAGAAAGCCAAAGGCAAATGGGTCGAAGAATTACCGAGTGTACTGTGGGCTCATCGAACTACACCGAGAAGATCGACTGGAGAAACGCCGTTTGCCCTATGCTTTGGAACCCAGGCAATCTTACCCCTGGAGATCGGCCACCCGACACTCAAGTCGCAAGTTTTTGATACGGGCCGAAACGACATGATGCTGGCTTTGGATTTGATTCTAATCGAAGAACGAAGAGACCGAGCCCTTGCGTCCATGGCACGGTACCAGCAGCAGCTGGCAAAGTCGTATAATCAACGCGTTCAGCTGCGCCGCTACACACCAGGAGAGTTGGTCCTGAAGAAGGTGCTCCCAGCTGACAGGAAACCGGCGATGGAAATTGGGTCCTAACTGGGACGGTCCCTATCAGATCGATTCGATCGCTGGAGTAGGGCATATCGGCTCAAAGACATGTCAGGAAGGAGTCTGCCACGACCTTGGAATTCCACGCACTTACGCAAATTTTATCAGTAGCCCGACTTGTGGGACATGATGCTTGTTCCGAACTGTTCGTCATGTACATCTCTTTTTCTGTAATACAAAGATTCCTATTCACCTACCACAGAATCTAGTTCAAAGATGTTTCGATTAAAGCCTCCGGATTCGGAGCGCCCTTCGTGGATATCACGATTGGCCAAATAAAGTCTCTGGATTCGGAGCCCCATTGGCGAATGACGCCTTTGGGCCGTTAAAGCCTCTGGATTCGGAGCGCCCTTCATGGATATCACGATTGGCCAAATAAAGTCTCCGGATCCGGAGCCCCATCGGCGAATGACGTCTTTGAGCCGTTAAAGCCTCCGGATTCGGAGCGCCCATCGTGGATATCACGATTGGCCAATTAAAGTCTCCGGATTCGGAGCCCCATCGGCGAATGACGTCTTTGGGCTGTTAAAGCATTCGGATTTGGAGCGCCCTTCGTGGATATCACGATTGGCCGATTAAAGCCTCCAAATTTGGAGCGCCCTTCATGGATATCACGATTGGCTGATTAAAGTCTCCAGATTCGGAGCCCCATCGGCGAATGACGTCTTTGGGCCGTTAAAGCCGCCAGATTCGGAGCGCCCTTCGTGGATATCACGATTGGCCGATTAAAGCCTTCGGATTCGGAGCCCCATCGGCGAATGACGTCTTTGGGCCGTTAAAGCCTCCGGATTCGGAGCGCCCTTCGTGGATATCACGATTAGCCAAATAAAGTCTCCGGATTCGGAGCCCCATCGGCGAATGACGTCTTTGGGCCGTTAAAGCCTCTGGATTCAGAGCGCCCTTCGTGGATATCACGATTGGCCAATTAAAGCCTCCGGATTCGGAGCGCCCTTCGTGGATATCACGATTGGCCAAATAAAGTCTCCGGATTCGGAGCCCCATCGGCGAATGACGTCTTTGGGCCGTTAAGCCTCCGGATTCGGAGCGCCCTTCGTGGATATCACGATTGACCAAATAAAGTCTCCGGATTTGGAGCCCCATCGGCGAATGATGTCTTTCGGCCGATTAAAGTCTCCGGATTCGGTGCCCCATCGGTGAATGACGTCTTTGGGCCGATTAAGCCTTTGGGCCGTGCGTAACACAATGACGTCGATTAAATCAAGCCGATCAATGTTCATTTACTAGTTTGAAATACGTTTATTCAAACATGCATATAATAAAACACATGCAAACACGTATGCGCCGAATAAAAATTATAACAAAACATTGAAAATAAAGTTCTTTTTTATTCGACCAACCAATAAATACATAATTCTAGACGCGATCCGCGTTTGAACATTACAACGAATATTTTTATTCGGCGTCGCCCTCATCATCGCTCTTTTCAACTTCAAAGGCGGCAAAAGGCAAACGATCATGATGATCCAGGTCACATAAGTTGGAATCGACACCCTTTGCTCGGAGAGCCTCCGCGGCCTGAAGAACCGCGATCCAACCATGCTTAAAACCCCGATTCTCGCATCGGCAGACCTCCTCAGCAAGTGTCTCTTTCGTTTTGTCGATCCCAACCTTCTGACCAGCATGGAGGCCCTCGTAACCTTTGGCCCTCACATTTTGCACGGCAAACATGCCTGCCGTATCTCGGTCGGCGATGGCATGACTCAATAGCCGTTGGGTCACTCTCTCGTCCACAATCGGGTTAGATTGACCCGCCGCATGCGGATAGGCGACTTTAACCTTCCTAAGCTCCCTAAGCTCGCCCTCGGCTTTCTCCGCACGAGCCTCTGAACTGCGGACCTGTTCGTCCATTTTCTCCATCTCCCGCCGCGCGGCGCGCAGACGCATGCCGACTTCGTAGGCGGTGTACAGCCCCTTCACCGCCCCATGAATACCTTCTCGAAACACTTCCAAATCTCGTTGTCTAACCATCGATTGTTGGACTTCCGGTGGAAAGATCTGTCGAGCGAACTCGACCGCTACACCCGGATCATTGACGATGGAATCTGCCTCAATCATTGGTTTATTCCCTACGAACACTGCAAAACTCAATGGTCGGGGCGTCGCGTCTGACTCATCCCTCGGTCGTGGTCGCAGGGAGCTTCCCCGTTGATACTTCTCTCTTCGGGGTGATCTGCTTCGACGGCTTGGAAGTTGACTTTTTCGCTTTCCTCGGACGTCCTTCCTCCCGTACGCACAGGCTCGCTGCTGCGATTCATCGTGTATCTAGCTCAGCCAGCGTTGTCCCTCTCCTCTGCTGTTGAAGAACAGTCTGTTTGACATTCGCCCTCGCCCCAAGCTAGTTCAAATCGAATCTGAATAAGAATAAGTGAACCCACTGGCGCGAAATCACCCCATTTATTCGTGGGTATGCAGCGACCCCGAGGCAATTTCATTAACGCTTTTAGCAATCTCCAAACGACGGAGGCCAATTGATATATGCCACAGCCACTTCATGCACTAAGTTCTGGCTTGTTAAAACGGCCTAATTATCTAAACGACAACTATGGGCGACTACCTTGAAGTCCATGCACTGGCTGGGGCAAGGGCAGATTTATTAATCTAACCGGCCGAGCATCTTGGCCCCATGCCGATTGATATGTGCCACAGCCACTTCATGCACTAAGTTCTGGCTTGTTAAAACGGCCTAATTATCTAAACGACAACTATGGGCGACTGCCTTGAAGTCCATGCACTGGCTGGGGCAAGGGCAGATTTATTAATCTAACCGACCGCATCTTGCCCCATGCCGATTGATATGTGCCACCACTCATGCACGTTCTGGCTTGTTAAAGTTCACAAAACGACTTCAATGCGACTAAAGTTCTGGCTTATGTTAACAACGTGCCTAATTATCTAAACGGCAACTATGGGTGACTGCCTTGAAGTCCATGCACTGGCTGGGGTAAGGGCAGATTTATTAATCTAACCGGCCGAGCATCTTGGCCCCATGCCGATTGATATGTGCCACAGCCACTTCATGTACTAATTTTTGGCTTTTTAAACGGCCTAATCATCTAGTCGACAAGTATACAAAACATTTTATCCAAAACAGCAACCAAACAATTCCGTTCATTAGTAACAGCAAAATACAAAATGAATTTTCATTAAGTAAATTGGACACAAATTGTAACCATTTTACATATGAAAATTACTAGACAAAAAGCTATAAAAAGCTGAAAATTACATGCAGATCCTAAAACAAAAAACAAGAGCCGCCCAAATTAGCCCTCGGAGTTAGACTCCAGCGGCTCAACATCCACTTGCTCGTATGGAATTGGCGTAGCCAATGTCACATCAGCAGCAGTAAGGGCTTTGAGCCAGCTGTGTTTAAATCCCTGATTCTCAAATTTGGGGACTTCGTCTACATGTTTTCAAAAAGCAGATTTTTTCCCAGCATCGAATGCGCTGGCAGCCTTTAGGTCGGCTGTTTCCTTCGCCGCCTTCATCTCTTCCAACTCAGCCTCCAATTTAGAGATCGCCTCCTGGGCCAATTTAAGCACGTCGTCACTTGCATCTGCCCTCTTCTCGGCAGCTGATCTCAATTCTTCAGTATTGCAGGCTCTCTCCATCTCGGCCTCGATACGGGCGCCCTCCGATTGCGCCCTACTCCTTTGGCCCTCAACCTCCGCTTGTAAACGGCCAATTAGCTCGACGGCATCGTGATAACGACGACCCATGTCGGCTATCCTTCTGACGGCCTGCAAAACAGGAAGTTAAGAACAAAATAATATTTGTGTAAAGAGAAAAGACAAAGTGCAAATATATACCAAAAGAGTCGATTGCGCGGCCAACGCAATTGCAACCAGATCCGGCTCTGCCCGAAAAGCCGCCTTATCAGCAGGCAGTGAAACGGACGTCGCCAAGCTGAGTGCAACCGCTGGATCTTTGATCACTGAAGCATTGGAGGAGATCGGCATATTCTTTATCTTGGGCTGAATAACAAAAGGTACGATCACATCCGACTCCTCCAAACGAGGTCGTTTATCGGCACGGTCTTCTTCTGAGCCGGCCTCGACATCGGCAGGGCGCTTCTCCACCCTTTGCTCAGCTTCAACACTTGCCTGCACAAAAGGTTCCGCCTCAGTACTTCCGTTCTTTGCCGTCCCCTCAATAACAGGCAAGGAGGACTGGGACTGAGATTCGGCAACCCGAATCTCCTCCGCCCTTCGCCGCGCGACCATCCTTTCCGCGTTTGCCTTCTTGGCAAGTTTAGTAAGGCTCAACCCAGCCATATCTTCTGGGAACGCGCTGGGCAGGTCCTCCAGACCATGAAAAATATCGTCAAGCGGACGGTCTTCTCGACCCGAGGTGGACGGAGGATCAGTCGAATTGAGGCCGGCTTCTTCAAATGCTAACTTCAAAGCCTCGTCAACCTCAGTTTCGGATTGGTCTGACTCGGCGGCCTCAGTAACTTCCGGTCGCTCTGAATCTGATCCCTCGCAACCGACTTGCCTGAAATTTCTGAAATCAGTCAAGATATAGGGCAATAAGAAACTTCTCACCCTTCGGAATTGAAATGTTTTCCGCCGCCGAAAAGGTCATATAAGTCGGCTCGTAGCAGAGCAGAACGTGGGCCGCCCTCCCCTGCTTCTGAAGACTCGATCGGCCGAAATACTTGAGCGCAGTCTTGATTTTCGAAAGGACAGCGTTGTCAGTCGAGGTCAAGACTTTCTTCAAATCGTTTCCTACAAAAGCAAAACCATGAGGTCCCGAAAATAAGGTTTTATAAATATAACAAGTAAATAAATAAAAGAAGATACTCGGCCACCTGGTTCGCCCCTCCGTCTAGGAATACGATCAAGGCGATCCTCGCCTTCGCCGAATTCCCAGTTTCCTTGGATGACGACCATAACATCATCGACTCGCTTCCCAGAGCTGGAAAGCATAGTCACTAGTTGATGGTCGGTGTCTTTGGCCCTAAGGAAATAACGCCCGTGTCGACCAGTAGACTTGGCCAAGGCGTAGCAATGCTGAATAGTAGGAATGCCAAGGTTAAGCCCAACGTGGTGGTTCAGTGTGATAATCCATCACAACCCTAAAGAAGTTGACGTTAGGTTGGGAATGGATTAACCCCCAATGGCAAAGCACGACCCTAAGGAGTGGGTGAAGGGGGAAACGGATCCCACCCTCTGCGATTGATAGAAGAGGGAAGACGATCGTGGTTTCATCAACCCTCTCCATATCGAGGGTGTCGTCTGCCACAAATGACAGACGGACGTCATCAGGAATGGAAAAATGGTGTCGGAAGCCAGAAATTCGATACGGTGAGAGGAGATCTTTTAAATGTTTCGCCATTCCCCCCAGCCAATAGGATTATGCTAAGCCAAAAAACAAAGCAGAGAAGGCGAGAACTTACAAGAGGTGAAGGAGATAGAGAAGAGTAGGAAGTTGCAGAGGTAGTTTGGGAGGCAGTCCAGCGACGGGTGTCTAAAAGCGTGTATGTATTTGAAAAGACGTCGAAATTTTAAATCACAATAAATAGAAGTGTACGAGGAGGCGGGAAGTTGAAATGATAACCGAGAAACGTGTGTACAGACATTTGCGTTGGAATGCGGTCATTCGCTGAATTTCAACTCTGACTCTTCGAGTTCGAAGCCAAACACTCCAGCTAACTGTCGTTAGTGGAATGCTTGGGGGGCAATTATGGGGGCCGAGATTCGGGAGTCGTAGAGATTCTGGATAGTCGAATCTGGTAGAGTCAAGGTTCGAAGCACTCGGCAATTGGCTCGAAAGCTCAAATCCAACCCTACTTGGCCAAATAACCGATTAAGCAAGAGGCCGAGTGAAGATCGGCCCATTATAAAATGTGCCGAATATGAGGTGGGGGATGGACCTAATCTCGAGGCCCAAAGAAGAAAAGATATAAATAGAAGAGACATTAGCCAGAAGCAGGTATATAGGAATTATTATGCTCAACTTAGAACACAAGCATTTTTGAGTGTAGAGACTGACTTGTCTGTCGGAGTGCTAATTTCGGCACTCCCGACCGGAGTGTTTATCCCATTTCAGGTGATTATCAGCGGATCTCGAGCGCTCCCCAGGATCAGAAGAGTATTTCCAAACCACTTTTCTACAGCTTTTAATATGTAATTGATACGTTTAATATATGAAATGTTTTTAATTTTTAATTTTTTTAATTTAATGGATTGGTTTAATATTGATATCAAAGTTGTCACCATGTTTGACTTTTGAAAAAATAAAAATTAATTTAACGAAAATAAATTAAATTAAAAAAATTATTTCTACCCTCCCAAAAGATGAAATTATATAAAAATGATGTGTTTTTAATTTTTTTCACCAATTTAATTTTTAATTTCTTTAAAAAAAATTCTGAAAATCAAACCAAACATAACTTTATAACAAAAAAAGTGCCAACATTATTAATTAAAAAAATGCATTATATTTCAAACAATATATAAGTTAACCAACGCAAAATAAGTTATATGATGATTTTGCCCTTAAATGGACCATTTGCGAAGAAAACATATTTGATTGTTCTTATTTGGAATAAGATTTAAAATTCAAGATCAAATATATCATAATCGAAAAGTTAAGTACCAAAGTGACACAAGTTTCAAACTATAGAGACTGTTAGTATAATTCGTCCTACTTTCTGTATGGGAGGGTTCAAGAAAGTAGTTAGAAAATTCGAAGATCCTTGAAGAACAACTTCGAATTCTCTAGAAGATAATGAGAGGCTTAGATTCTTCAATAATCTCAACTTAGGAACACAAAAACAAAGGAGATGATGGAGATAAGAGATTGGGTGAAGAAGAAGGCAAAATGGCAAGAGAGAGAATAATGGCAAGGCTCTCCCATGGATCTCCCACTTTCACTCTCAAGGTTGGTAATGGAGAGGGGAAATTAGTTCTTTCCCAAGAGTTGAAAAATCTCCAAAAATCCATTCCTTGTAAAGCTATGGGTGGGTGCTATTTATAGGCACCTCATGATATAGGATGGAGCCCATGTGCAAGGCACATGGGGGATATTCTCTCTAACCACCTTGTCCGAGGAGGTGACCTCTCCGAGGATGAGAAAAAACTCCGAAGAGGAGATCAACCCCTCGGCCAACCCTTCTTCTTAGCCACACCTAACCAATGATCCCCAATCATCCCAAAGGGTCAGGGGTAGTCCCAGAGGACGTCCTGCCGCAAAATATTGCCGAGTCTCATGGACCCCCCGGAGTCGTGCCACATCGACCCGGGTATAGGCTAGTTTAACCGAAGAGTGAATTTATCTCCACTCACCGTCCTTGGGATCGGGTCCTTTGTTCGAACTCCATTACGCCCATGGTTCTGGTGCGTAGATCCCGGAAAGCTCCGAGCCCGCAAGTGTTCTGGGACTCATTAACGGAGCGGCTTCTAGATTGCATCTGAATCCGTTCGAAGCCAAGTGCTTCGGATCTCTAGGTTCGTGGATCCGAACCTTTTGGAGTCCGAGTGCCTCGGATCTCTAGGCTTGCTCAAAGGCCTTTCGAGTCCGGGCCCGAGTAAGTCTCTAAGTTCGTGGATCCAAACCCTTTCGCGGCTTAGAGCAATTCAGCCCGTTTTATGGCGATAAATCCGGGCCCACCAACCTTGGACTATTGGGCCTAATTAATTTAGTGGGCCCAAATAGCTTCTCTTACACTTTCAATTTAAAACTAAAATTGACGATAATTATTAAGTTGTCTGGGAGCATTATGCGTCATTTTTTACATGATGCTTCAAACTAATTACAGAGTAAAAATAAAAGTAATACTATATAAACAAAAAAAAAAAAAAAATTCATACATAAATTTCATATATAATGATATGGTTCATTATGGACCATTTACTTTAAAACAAGGGTTAATTACACTAATAGTCCCTATATTTTGGGACTTGTGTCACTTTGGTCCCTGACTTTTCAATTGTGACACATTTGACCATGAATTTTGAATTTTGTTCTAAATAAGGACAATTGAAAATATCATTAGATTTTTTAAGGGTGAAATCGTCAATTTGATAAAATATAAACTAATTTGACAAAAATAAATGTTAAAAAAATATTTTTAATTTTTAAAAAATTAATTTTATCCACCAATGATAAAATTATGTAAAATTAATAAAAATTACATGATTAATTTTTTAAAATTAATTTTACATGATCATCATCTATACACATAAAAATTAATTTGGTCAAAAAAAAAAATTAATGTCTAAAAGATTTATCAATTTTACATAATTTTATTTTTAGTAGGTAGAAATAATTTTTAAAAATTCAAAAATATTTGTTTGACATTTATTTTTGTCAAATTAGTTTACATTTTATCAAATTGACAATTTTACCCTTAAAAAATTTAATGATATTTTCAATTGTCTTTATTTGGAACAAGATTCAAAATTTTGGGTCAAATGTGTCACGATTAAAAAGTCAGAGACCAAAGTGATACAATCCTTAAACTATAGGGACTATTTATGTAATTTGCCTTAAATTTTTTTAAACAATAACGTTGGTTTACTTCTAACCAATAACGTTGAGATAGTTTTAAAAAAAATAAAAAAATAAAAACCAATAACGTTGTGAAAAAAATTTGGAGGTGGAACAAATGTTAATTTACCTTTAATAAATAATAAAATGATAATGAAAAAAAAATATTGGAAGCATTATATATATAATATCTTTAAAACGACTTAATAATTTTTTTTAGAAAGGTTCAAATTCCAAATTATGATGGAATCTTTGTCCACCGACATAGGCAATTCATCAAAAAGAAAAATTATTAGGTGCTCAAGAGCTACCACGTGTCCTTAGCATTAGCTAATTACCAATTGTCATATTCTTTTTCTATATCTCAATATAAAATTATATGTCTCCTATTCTTTACTAATCACAATTTCTTTGGGACACTACCAAATCTAACCTCTCTATCACAATGGCTTTGTATGGCAAGATGGTTATGGTTAATTTAGCCAATTAAAAAATAAAATAGATTAAAAAATAAATAAGACAAATGCCTTATTTGAAAAGTTGATTATTTTAATTAGTTATTTAGGATTTTGACTATTTTATTCTGGCTAAAAAAGCTATGTTTGAAAAATTAGTTGGCTCTTTTTTGTAATTGATTTGCTGATTGTAAGAGAAAAAATGAAATAATTATGGTTTGTATGTGATATTTTATCTTATTAACTATTTTAGTATATTTTGTCTTTTAGTCAAATATTTTAACCCAAGTCTCTTTCCAAACAAGGCCAAAATATCACATCTAAATTATAATCATTTCATTTTTTCTCTCACATAACTAAAAAAAAACTAAAAGTTCATCCCAAATGATTTTTTTAATTAGGTTAAATAGCTAAAAAATTAAAAAGTCAAAGCTAAAAAGTCAAAAAGTCAAAAAATCACTATAAGTTGGAGATTTATTTAAGGGTTGTTTGGGATGATTTAAATAAATATACTTTTTGACTTTTTATGAAATATGGGTTGTGTATGGGTTGTGTTTGAAGTGATGTGATAGAGAGGTGATTTGATTTAAATAAGATGATGTGACTTAAATATGATAGTAACTTTTTGACTTTTTTAGGTTATGACAAACAAGACCTAAGATTTTAACCAAAAAGTTAAAAAGTCACTATAAATTGTCATATCGATCTCTTTATTTTTCTGTATATTTTTTTTATAAAAAACTTAAAAACCAACTAAAACAGTCAATTTCTAAACTAGGGTGTTTGGGATTTGGTTTTTTATTTTATTTTAATTTTGGTCTATAGAGATTTTTTTATTTAATTTTTCAAAATGCTAAAGGCTACTACATTCAATTTAATGAGACGAACCGAAAAAATTATTTTTTAATTATTTTTTAATAAAGACAAAAATAAGTCAAAAATAATAAACTTATTTTGTTTATTTTGAATTTTTTAAATTCTTTTATCAAATTTTTGAAAAAATTAATTTTTAGATTCGTTTATGCAAGACAGACTGAAAAAATAAATAAAATTAACATATTTTTTAAAAAAAAGTCACTAAAGTAAAAAAAATTCAAAAAAAGAAGTGTATTTAGCTTATGTTTTTAAAGTCCACAAGCATAGTTAGAGACCATTTGTTAGGTGGTTATTTTAGTCAAAAAAAAAAAAAAATATTAAAATAATTCAAAATTAAAAATTATCTTACCTTCTAATTTAATATATATATTTTTTTATAATTTTTTTGCAAATTTCCTCACAAAAAATCAAAATACTTTTCTATACATATTAATTTCTTTTATCTTATGGTTTAATTTAAAAAAAAATTAAAAAAAGGGAGTCTTTTAATAGTCAATAAAGTAGACATTGGGTTTAATTCAGTGGTCTTATAGTAACATCTTAAAATATGGTGAGAAGAATGTTATAAATTTAAATTGATAGAGCAGTAACAATCCTTTAATTATAATATAATTTTATTAATAAATTAAAATTTTATAATCTTTAGAGGAGGAGGAAAAAAAAAAGAATAGTCAATAAAGTAACCCCTCAAATCACACCATTTGGTTGTAGTGCATAATGGTAGACACGATCACATTTTTTACATCTTGTCAAATTTCTTTCAATGTCACTCCTCATTTGTATGGATTGTTGATTTTTTGTTTTTTTGATTCAAAAGAAGGAATGGGATGTCAGTTCTTTGAATTTTCCACACCGACCTCTCCTTAATTATTCAATGTACATTCTCAATTTATTTCACAACATTGTTGAATTTACAAAAATAAAATATAAAATGTATACATAAATTATGTTATGCAATTGAAATTTATTTGAAGTATGACTTATATTACAATGGTGATGATACACTTTTAGTTTTTATACTATACTTATGTGTACTTAACATTATTATTTATTTCTTCCCATTTCATCCCCTTATCTCTTGTCTTATTTGTGTATATTTTTCTTGTCGTAATGGGAAAAAAAAAAGAAAAAAAAGGGAAAGATATTTTTTCTCTTGTAAATATATATTAAATATTTTTGTGCATATTTATATTTACATATAATTTAGTTTCCAAATATAAGAATATTGAACCACCAAAATATTACACTTGTACGGGAAAGAAATAAACCTTCTCGTATAATCCTGTTGATTAAGTCTGCGCTCCTCCGTACGTCGTCGCTTTATCACCTGAAAACACAAACGTGAGCTAGCTGGCGGGTGTGTGCCGGAAACCTCTCCGATGCCTAAGTCAGCAAACTAGACAAATAGACAAAAGCTCTGTGTATTCGGAAATCAAAGTTGTGTTACCTCTCCATAGGTGATGTTTGTGAGCTTTTATAGGTTTCGTGTGGCATAATCCAAGTAGGACTCTTACTCCTCCATGTAGAGTCCTCCTAGGATTCATACTTCTGAAAGATCATGCTTATCCTTCAACACCCCCCTCACTGCTTAAACTAAGTGAGATGGTTTTACCCTAATCGGACTACCACGACCGAAGTAAGCATGGCTATACCTAGCCGAGGAATGAACCGAACTATACTTAGTTCGGTTCACTGCCCTTACTTTAGTTCCTCTTCTACAAACCATGGCATGCCCAAAACCGAACTAACTTTCAGCACGGTTTAGACTGAGCTAGTTACACTGCGTCATGACCGGTATAAACTCAAAGCACCTTTAAACCGGTCTAACTACAAAGCATCCTTCAACTGGACTAACATTAAGCCTCCCTCGGACCGGACTAACTTCTGGGCTTGGGACCAGACTAACTTTAAGCCTCTTCAAGACCGGAGTAACTTTATGGCCTTTTTACTCAGCCCTTCGCACCGAGGCCCATAACGGCCCAGCTTGGCCCAATTTGCACATAAATTACCCTCTCAATTGCCCCTTAATTCCATCTGCGCAGCATGATAGGGATTACCTGTCTATAAATCGGGCCAAAGTTTTAACCTTTCCAGCCGAGCTAAAAAACCCTTTAGCCTTTCCAGCTGAGCTAAAACTCTGAAGCCTTTCCAGCCGAGCTGCCCTAATCCGGTCAAAATGTCTCTTCAGTGATAGAAACTGAATCGCTTCCCATTCTAGTGACACGTGGCAGACACTGATTGGCCCAAGGCAGCTGTCACGCTATCTTCGTATTTCGTGAGATTTGAATAGTCCCGCCCTTTTTGCCCTTTACACAAAAACGTTTTCACTTTTGAATTCACCACTACATTTCTCTTCTCCTTCATTCTCTCTCTCAAGCCTCCATTGTTCTTCAACTTTTGCAACTGTGAAGCTTGTGGCTGCGTTCTTCTTCCATTTCCTTCCTTCTAGCCTGGTATGTTTACTCAAATCTGTTTCTCTTTTCTTGTTTTTGCTTTCGTTTAATCCATTGCATACTATTTTGTGTTTTTGAAAAGCACCTTCTTACTTTCATTCTCCACTAGTCTTCTGTTTTTCTGGAAAAAACTTTAGCATTAGAACACTTGAGTTCACTAAAAAACCTGTGAAACACTGATTTTGATTCAAAATCATGATGCAACCGAACTAGGATACTGTTTATGCTAGGTATAAGTCTAGTCAGTTTATAACCGAACTGACACTTCATGTTTACACCAGTAGTTTCAATAAGTCAAACCACTTCTTGTTTTACCTTAGCCGAGGTAACCAACCGAACTAAGTCTGCACTTAGTATACTGGGAAACCTTAATTCCGACCGATCTAGGTCTTCGGGGCTAAACCAGCTTTCTTAGTTTTTAGACCGAACTCAGAAAGCTGCCTCTAGAAGCTCAACCGGTCTAACAGAACCTTCTCCTCAACCGAGATATCGAGTCGCTCGCCAAGACTGAGCTAAAAAAACCCCTGCTCAATCCGAGCTACCAAGCACCTTGTTGAAACCGAGATAGAACCTGTAACATCCTACATAGCCGAAGTAGGACTTCTATTTTCTTGCTTTTTACTTTGTAGCACGGTCCAACGATCTGTGCTTAACACTTTTGTTTTCCACTTTGCAGACTTAGGTTGCCCAGGCACTCCTCTGAGTGCTCAACCGAGCTATTGAGCACAAATTTCCCACCGATCTAATTTATTCATAACTTATAAAATAAATGGGAAAGTATAGGTTTTTGGTAGAAACACCTAGTGGCCTGGCCGAATTCCGAAAGGATTATAATATCCCTGACGATGTCCACCTTACCCTAGCCGAACAAGATACCATTCCATGGGAAAACGAAGGCTTCGTACCTTTTACCTTTTTGTCCATAGTAGAAACCGGTCTAAGATTTCCGGTCCAACCTTTGCTCTGTGAATTTCTTAGGCAAACTAGGATCTGCCCTACCCAACTTTCCACCAACTCATACCGTATAATAAACGGTATAGCCGAACTAAACCGCCGAGCTGGCATTAACCTTGGTCTAGCCGAGATATTCCACCAGTACTCCATAGGTTCAAAAGACGATGGCTGGGTGTACTATTTAAGAATATGACACCGACGTGAGAAAATAATAAAGGACACACCGGACAAAGACTTAAATGATGACGATTTTTTCTGGGTATCTGGCAATTTTGAAGACTACCAAGCCCAGATCCCAGGCCGCAGTATAAATTGGAATAAAGGAATCCATGGTATATTTATCTTCGGTTTCCTTTCATGCTTCTCTTTTATTTCGGTTTCCTATTCTTGAACCGAACTAACAGTTGTCTTCTGTGTGCAGATTCAACCCATCTTCAATCTCTTTACAACCACCCCAATCTAAACACTCTCCGCGCCGCACTACGGTATCCAGAACGGAGTTGGGCCAAGCTGCTAAATTTTGAACCGACATACAGATACAGCGGCCACCGAAAAGCCAGAGTGACCGACTTTCTGCTAGAGGACGCCCTCGAACCGGACCCAACTTTGCCACAAATTAACCTAATCCCCCTGACAGCTGAGCAAGAAATGGCAAAAAGAAACAGAGTAAGAGCCCTGCTGACCGAAACAAACAGAGCCGAAGTACCGCCACCAAACCAAACACAAGAAACCGTGGTGGCCCTGCCATCACAACAACCCTCTTCATCACGCCCAAGCAAGCGCGCCCGGACTGTGCCAACCGAGCAGCGTCTTGTTGATGAAGATGAAACAACTCTGCCTCTAAGTCCTCCACTGAGCCCTCAGCCGGAGCGCTCCGACCGGGCCAGCTCCTCCAAATAGGCACCCAAACTTACCTTCCAATACCGAGATATTCAGGACACTGACTCAGTTGTCGCTGAGAAAGATCATCTGATGGCTTTTAACCTAGCCAAGAGTGTGTGCCTCCCAACAGACATGAAGCACCACCAGCATCTCACTGAACTAAGAGCCATCCGTTCGGCCACCAAATCCATGGTGCTTGTAAGTAACCTCTCCTGTTTAACCTTTCTAATTTTATGCAACTTCCATCTCGGTTTGATTACAAGTCTGTCCTCTTTTTTTCAGGCTATGCAGAAGAGCCACATCGCTCATAAGCGAGTGCTTGAGCTTCGCAAGACCACAAGGCAGGCGCTGGCCGAAGTAGCTAAAAAAACTGCCGACCTAGAAGAGGCCAAGAAGCAGCTAGCCGAGCTAAAATCCGAGAACGGTCGTCTGACCGGAGTCGTTACCTCGGCTGAAGTGGAGAAATAGAAGGCTGCAGCTTTGATCAAAGACAAATATTTGCGTGAGCTAGCCAAGCTCGAAGGCAAGAAAAACGCAGAGATCGTCGAACTGAAAAAAAAAGCGGACGATGCGAACGCCGAAGGTTTCAAGGAGGGGGAGGCCCTCTATATTCTCCAATGTGAGGCCGCCAAAGATTTGTTCTTCAAGTGTGGTTGGCGGGCAGCGGTGGTGCAGCTCGGTTGTGAACCTGAGACCGAGGTATACAATCCTCCTCAGTACTTCATACCGAGCTCGCTGGCGGAGTATGCTGTATCCGTCCAACAACAGTTTCTTCAAGGTTCAGATGAGGATGAGGACGCCGAGCCCAACAATGCTTCGGTTGTTAATGAACCTGCCGATCAATCCGCTTAGTTGGAGCCACCGGTTGAAGACTTGTCTAACGAGCTACTGACTGATACTGTGCTTCCAGTAGACACCGAGCTCCCGACCGAGACCGCACTACCGTCAGAAACCGGTCTTCGGTTGATATCGACGCTGATCTTGATGATCTTTTTGACTGATTCTGTTTTTTCTTTCTTTGTTTGTTGGTTTTGTAACCGGGCTGGGGGTCTCTTGTCTGTAATTTGTTTTGAACTTCTATCAATGAAAAAATCATCTTTTCTGCTCAACACTTATTTCAGTTTGATCTGTATGCTTGTACTTGTAATGACTTTTCCATGATCCTTTTGCTCCAACTGTTATCTAGGTTTAAATTCCTGTTTTGAGCTTGCTTTCTAACTGCAGTTTGGCCGAGTTACTTTCTTCTGGTCCTAGCTGATCAATCTGACTAAGCTTACTCGCCAACCACTCTTTAGCCGATATACTTACTCCGGCTGAAGAGTATCAAGAGTTGGTTTAATTCAGCCAACCACTCTTTAGCCGATATACTTACTCCGGCTGAAGAGTAATAAGTCTTTGTTTAATCCAGCCAACCACTCTTCAGCCTATGTCCTTACTTTGGCTGAAGAGTTCAAAGAGTTGGTTTAATCCAGCCAACCACTCTTCAGCCTATGCCCTTACTTCGGCTGAAGAGTTCAAAGAGTTGGTTTAATCCAGCCAACCACTCTTTAGCTCATACCCTTACTTTGGCTAAAGAGTAATAAGAGTTGGTTTAATCTAGCTAACCTCTAAGTTGGTTTTTCCAGCCAACCTAGAATAAAATGTTTGGTTATTCCGACCAAATGTCCTACAGCCTGGATCCTTATCCTGGGCCCAGTTTAGAATAAAATGTTTGGTTATTCCGACCAAACATCCTGCAGCCTGGATCCTTATCCTGGGCTTAGGAGGGGTGTTGGTTTAATCCAGCCAACCTCTAAGTTAGTTTTTCCAGCCAACTTAGAATAAAGTGTTTGGTTATTCCGACCAAACGTCCTGTAGCCTGAATCCTTATTCTGGGCTTAGGAGGGGTGTTGGTTTAATCCAACCAACCTCTAAGTTAGTTTTTCCAGCCAACTTAGAATAAAATGTTTGGTTATTCCGACCAAACGTCCTGCAGCCTGGATCCTTATCCTGGGCTTAGGAGGGGTGTTGGTTTAATCCGGTCAACTGTGTTTTTTATGCCCCTAACTCACTAATTTACTAAAACAAACTTTTACAGAAGAAAACGTCTAACTGAAAAGAAAACTACTTGTTTTATTGAGAAAGGGAGAAATTATAAAAACTTTAATAAGAAAAAAGCTAAAAATAAAATAACTTGAGATTTGCAGTATTCCATGGTCTGTGAATTGCCTTGCCGTCCTCGTCTTCTAAGTGGTATGCCCCTTTGCCTGCTAATCCTACCACTTTATATGGACCTTCCCAATTGGGCCCTAGCTTGCCATCTCCTGGTACCAAGGTATTTCCCATCACTTTGCGCAGTACCCAATCTCTGACCTTGAATTGCCTTGGATGAACTGTCTTGTTGTATTTCCTGGATAACTCTTGTTGATATGAGACAATGTGAACCAGTGCTCTTTCTCTTATTTCTTCTGCGAGGTCTAGCTCTAATACTATGGCTTCGCCATTCAAGTCTGGATCAAAATTCTCGTTTCGAATTGTGGGGAGGCCAACTTCCAGTGGGATTACTGCCTCCATACCATTGGCTAAGGAGAATGGTGTTTCTCCTGTTGATCGCCGAGGTGTGGTGCGGTAAGCCCATAAAACATGAGGGAGCTCTTCTGCCCACTTGCCTTTTGCTTTCTCTAACCTTTTCTTTAATCCATCAAAGACTACTTTGTTCGATGCTTCTGCCTGTCCATTTGCTTGGGGATATGCTAGTGTAGAATTGTAGAACTCTATCTTGTACTCTTCACAAAAGCCTCTGAAGATTCTACCGTCGAACTGAGTGTCGTTGTCTGATATTAGTGCCTTTGGTATGCCAAATCGAGTGATGATATTCTGCTAGACAAACTTTTTCACATCTTTTTCCTTGATTTATGCCAAGGCTTCTGCTTCCACCCACTTTGTGAAGTAGTCGGTTGCTGCAAGAAAGAACTTCCTGTTTCCTGGTGCTGTTGGAAGTGGTCCTACTATGTCCAATCCCCACATTGCGAAGGGCCATGGGCTAGTTAGAGGTAGAAGTTCTCTGACAGGTTGGTGTATTTGGTGTGCGAACTTCTGACACTTCTCGCACTTTTTGACATACTTTTCTGAATCCGCTTGCATGTATGGCCACCAATATCCTTGCGAAATTGCTCTGTATGCTAGTGATCTTCCTCCTTGATGGCTTCCGCATACGCCCTCATGTATCTCGAATAAGAATGCTTTCACTTTGCTGGGATGAACACACTTTAGGTAGGGTCCTGAGAACGACTTTTTGTACAATGCTAGGGATGGGGAGAGCCAAAATCGCTGTGACTTCGCTCTTATTTTGTTGGCCTCTTTCTTTTCTTCTGGTAAGATGTCGTCTTTTAAGAACAGGATGATGGGATCCATCCAAGAGGGGCCTAGCTCTGTGCAACATACCTCTTCTGCTTCGGGGTCTTCAATGCTTGGTCTAGGTAGGTAGTCGATCAGTAATGGATAAGGGATGGAAGTATCTGCCATTGAGGCAAAGCCTGCTAGCTCGTCCGCTCTGCTGTTTTCCTCTCTGCCGATTTGTTCTATCCTGACTATTTCAAATTTCTTGATCTCTGTTCTGACCAACTCTTGGTATTTGGCCATCCTGTCATCCTTTGCTTCGTAGTCGCCAGATATTTGGTTTACTACTAGCTGTGAGTCGCTGTAAACCATTAGCTCGGTGGCCTTCATGTAGAATGCTGATTTGAGGCCTGCAAGAAGCGCTTCATACTCCGCTTCGTTGTTTGATGCTGGGAAGCCAAGGTTGATTGCCTGCTCCACTACTAGGCCGTCTGGAGAGATGAGGACTATGCCCAGCCCTGCTCCATGCCGGTTGGATGCTCCATCCACGAAGAGCTTCCACATCTCTCCAACGAACAACTTCCAGCAAGTGGAGGGATCAGATGATGCCTTGGGATCTTCCATGTTGCTGGTGTTTTCTTCAGGGTCTATGTTTGCTGTCTGCCCCTCTCTATCTGATTGTACCAAGTCTTTATTTGTTGGTGAGTCTAGACTTGGTGTAGCATGGTTTGCTTCCTTCCTTGCTTTGCTTTGGTCTGCCTTGGGGTCTGACTGAATATCCAGTACCAGGGGTTGCGCTATTCCGGCGTCAACTTCCATCCCTAGTTCGGTTGTTTCAGTCAGGTCGACTGGGCAGATATGATGACTTCCTGGTGTGAATTCTGCGACAAAATCTGCCAAAGCTTGAGCCTTTATGCGGTCCTGGGTTGGAACTTGATGTCATATTGTCCCAACTCTACTGCCCACTTCAGAATTCGCCCAGAAAAGTTTGCCCTTTCAAACAAAGCTTTTAATGGGAAGGCTGTGAGGACAACTATGGTGTGGGCGTAAAAGTAGTGCGACAACTTCCTTGAGGCCATCATCAAGGCCAATGCCAGTTTTTCCAGTGGCAAGTACCTTGTTTCGGCACCCAGCAATGTCTTGCTGACATAAAAGATGGGCAGATGTTGGATTCCTTCCGCCTGGACCAACACTGCGCTAATTGCGTGCTGAGAGACTGCTAGGTACAGGAAGAGTTCCTCTCCAGGTACTGGGGTGACAAGTAGTGGTGGAGAAGACATGTATTCTTTTAAGCTTTCCAGAGCGCGCGCGTCGCATTCTTGTCCCACTCAAACTTGGCTTTTAGTGTATGGAAGAATGGTCGTAGTCTGTCTGATGACCGGCTTATGAACCGATTGAGCGTAGCTGCCATGCCGGTGAGATGCTGTACTTCTTTTACTGAGTTTGGTCTCTCCAATTCCTGGATTGCTTTGATCTGGGAGGGGTCTGCTTCGATACCTCGGTTGGTCACTAGGAAACCTAGGAATTTGCCAGATCCTACTCCGAACGCACACTTGGACGCATTGAGGCGCAACTTGTGCTTCTTCAGGATCTCAAACATTTCACCTAGGTCCTTGAGATGGTCGTTCTCATCCTTGCTTTTGACCACCATGTCGTCGATGTAAGCCTCCATTGTTCTGCCTAACAATGGTTCAAACATCTTGGTGACCATCCGTTGGAATGTCGCCCCAGAATTCTTTAGGCCAAAGGGCATGACCTTATAGCAATACAGTCCTCTTGGAGTTGTAAAGGATGTGACTTCCTGATCTGGTTCATGTATGGCGATTTAGTGGTAGCCTCTGTATGCATCCAGAAAGCTAAGTCGGTTGTGCTCCGCCGTTAGGTCTACTAGTTGATCTATCCGTGGTAGAGGAAAGTTGTCTTTTGGACATGCCTTGTTGACTGTTTTGTAGTCGACGCAGACATGCCACTTGCCGTTCTTTTTTGGCACTACGACTGTGTTGGAGATCCATCTTGGGTAGTGTACCTCTCTGATTGCTCCTGCCTCTAACAGGTTTCCTACTTCTTCCGCCACTATCTCGGCATGGTGAAGTCCCGATTTACGTGTGCGCTGGATGATTGGTCTGGCGGATGGGTGGACATTGAGTTGGTGACAGATGAAGTTGGGATCAATGCCTGGCATGTCGTATGGTATCCAGGCGAACACTTCGATGTTAGAGGTCAAAAATGCCAAGACCTCTAATCTCTCAGTGCTGGACAACGACGAACCGAGCAAAAAGACTTATCCGGGTTCTTTTCATCTATTCTTACCTCTACCAAGTCTTCCACCGCTTTCTGATTAGCTGCTTTGCCGACATCTGCGAACAGTTCATTGCTCTCAGGTTCTTCCACCAAATGAACGTATCCTTTGGCAGCGCGGCTGCCATTCACCGTGACAAGGTATTGTTTGGACATAATTTGATCTTCATAGACCTCTTCAATTACACCGGTGTCGTTGGGGAATCGCATTACTTGGTGGTAGGATGACGCCACCGATCGCATGGCATGCAGCCATGTTCTGCCCAAGATGATGTTATAAGTGGAGGGGACTTTCAATACCCAGAACTCCACTTGTTTCGTCACGTTTCCTGCTTTGATTGGGAGGATTATTTTGCCGACGGGCCATTCTAGTATGGAGTTGAATCCAATCAAGGGAGATACGGCAGGTGCGAAGTCTTTATCTTGTAACTTCAACTGTTTAAATGTTTCGTAGTACATTATTTCACATGAACTACCCTGGTCGATTAAAATTCGCTTGACGTCAAAATCCTTGACTCATAGAGTGACGACCAGGGCATCATTGTAAGGGCAATATATCCTTGCCAAGTCTTTATCCGAAAAAGACATGACGTTCGTGGCCTCTGTCTTCTCCTTCTTTATGGCAGGTTGGGCACTTAGTACCTCTCTTAAATGCTCAGCCTTTTTGATTGAACCTCTGAGCTCGCATACACGCTCAGGTTCGAAAACTCCATGTATCACATTGATAATGCCTTGAGGTGGGGCGTCGATTGGCATTCCGTTGGGGTTATTATGGTCCTGGGGGGCTGGTTGTGCCCCTCCTTCAATGTATTTATCCAGGTGACCTACTGCCACTAACTCCTCCAGGTGCTGTCTCAATGGCGTGCAATTTTCAGTGCGGTGCCCCTTTTCTTTGTGGAAGGTGCACCGTGATCTTTCGTCATAGTCCTTCTGAGCTTCCCCTGGCTTGGCTGGCCATCTGACGAAAGGCTCATCTCGTATTTCACTTAGAATTCGATAGATCGGTTTCTTGAAGACCGTGGTTATGGTAGTGCGGACTCTCAACCATCTTTTATCCTGGTTCTCTCCGTTGTCTCGTCTGCCACGTCCGTTTCTGCTCGGACGATCTACCGTGTTGACCTTTGCTGAGGCCTTTTTCTCTGGTACTGCGGTCGTGCCAGATTTCGATTTGGCACATGCGCCGTCCTCCTCCACCCTGATGTGCTGATCCACTCTTTCCATCAAGGCTTCCATGGTGAGGGGTGGTGTCATGGTGATTGAGTCCCTTAGTCTGTTCCCGACTGGAAGGCCTCTTTTGTACTGTGCGATGGCGAGATTGGTGGGGCAGTCCCCAATTTGGTTAAAGGTCTCCCAGTAGCGACTATTGTAGGATCTTAGGGTCTCTTTGTCGCCCATGTCGATGGAGAGTAATTGGTCGATCTCCACCGGGGTTTTAGTGTTTGTTCTGAACCTTGTGACGAACGCTTCCGCCAATTGCGCCCAGGAGGCTATGCTGCCTTCTGGAAGTTTTTCGAACCAAGTCAAGCCTAGGTCGCCAAGGCTAGATAGGAAGAGAATGCACATCAAAGCCTCGTTCCGCCGGTATACAGCCATGACCTGGCGAAAGTGGCTCAAGTGTGAGTAGGGGTCCGTCTTCCCCTCAGATGTAGTGAATTTGGGCTGAAGGAAGCCTGATGGTAGGGGCGCGTTTTCAATCGCCGGAACGAACGGCGAGGTTTGTAGCCTTGCTAATGCCTTGTCCGTCGGTTCGTAAGCAGGGTGCGGTATTGGCATTCCAACCTCGACGCTTCCATGCTTCCGAGGAGCCAACCGCTGTAAGGCAGAAACTCTGTGTGGATCGCGTGCCCTGGCATCCTCCTTGCATCGTGCCTTTTCCTCGAGCACGGTTCGTAAGTCGGACGATCTGGGCAACTCCGTCTGTCTGGATCTTGTTTGGTGCGTATGTGAGGGCCAATAGGTGCTCCATTTAGTGTATGACCTCTCAGATCTCGTCCTCTCAGACCTGGAGTGACGAGTTCTGGAAGACCTGGATTGGGTATCGCCTGTCCTAAGGCTTCTGCTCTCTGCTTGTGAGGGTGTGGTATTCCTACTACGATTTTCCGAGTGGCGAGGGGGCGTCTTGTTTGTACGCCCCTCTCCTGTCGCCACTCCTTTTCCTTTCACTTGGCGCTTTAGAGATTCCATGTCCGCCGTCATTCGTCGTATCAATTCGTCCTGCTCCTTGACGCGATCCTCCAAAGCTTGAGGATCAATCCTCCGCCTTTGTCTTTCTGGGCTCTGTGAACGAGAGTGACAAAGGCTGTTAGTCCGCCTTCTCCCTCTTGTATCCCTCCTGGGATTTTGTCTTTGTGGCTCCAAATCCCCCATAGGAGGGATAAGAGGTAGACCTTCGCGCCTTGCACCCTCCTCTGGTGTTTGTCCGTCAATGGAGGATTGTGGCAAATCTTCGTTGTGCGCCATTGATTCTTAAGAGGAAAAGCTTGATCAAGAAGTTTTGTTCTTGTCTGAATTCCCACAGACGGCGCCAATTGTACGGGAAAGAAATAAACCTTCTCGTATAATCCTGTTGATCAAGTCTGCGCTCCTCCGTACGTCGTCGCTTTATCACCTGAAAACACAAACGTGAGCTAGCCGGCGGGTGTGTGCTGGAAACCTCTCCGATGCCTAAGTCAGCAAACCAGACAAATAGACAAAAGCTCTATGTATTCGGAAATCAAAGTTGTGTTACCTCTCCATAGGTGATGTTTGTGAGCTTTTATAGGTTTCGTGTGGCATAAACCAAGTAGGACTCTTACTCCTCCATGTAGAGTCCTCCTAGTATTCATACTCCTGAAAGATCATGCTTATCCTTCAACACCTCCCTCACTGCTTAAACCAAGTGAGATGGTTTTACCCTAACCGGACTACCACGACCGAAGTAAGCATGGCTATACCTAGCCGAGGAATGAACCAAACTATACTTAGTTCGGTTCACTGCCCTTACTTTAGTTCCTCTTCCACAAACCATGGCATGCCCAAAACCGAACTAACTTTCAGCACGATTTAGACTGAGTTAGTTACACTGCGCCATGACCGGTATAAACTCAAAGCACCTTTAAACCGGTCTAACTACAAAACATCCTTCGACCGGACTAACATTAAGCCTCCCTCGGATCGGACTAACTTCCGGGCTTGGGACCGGACTAACTTTAAGCCTCTTCAAGACTGGAGTAACTTTATGGCCTTTTTACTCAGCCCTTCGCACCGAGGCCCATAACGGCCCAGGTCGGCCCAATTTGCACATAAATTACCCTCTCAACACTCATTTCACATTTTTATCTCTTATCATTTTATTTTAACTATTATTACTAATCACAACGTTATTTCTCATATAACATATTTTCTTTCTTTTTTATTTGTATCATTATTTTCAAGGGTTCCAAATTATCCTAACAACGCCATGCTCTTGTTACCTTCTTGATTTTCCGGCTCCGATATGATCTTTTTAATTTTTTTTGAAAAAATATATATAAAAAATAGAGAAGTAATGTGATTTTTGAGAACTTAGCTAAAAGTCAATTTATTAGTTTTTTGGCTTTTTTAGATCACATAATTTATTTATTTTTTTACACATTTTTTAAAATAGAAAAAAGAAAAACACAATTGATCAACTTGTAACATACTTCCCAAAATAGGTTTTTGTCACGTTGCCATGCCGACTATCCGTTGTGACAATGACATAACAACGCTATAAATTATTTTGAGTTAATGCTTCGTATTAATTGAGCACAAATAAATGTTGCAAATTAATTTGCGACATTTGCACGTGCCATGAAACAAATTTTCCCTCTTATGGGTAGGACGTTGGTATGTTAGGCTTTCCGACTAGAATTGGCAAGTCATAATATCACAAATATCATGATGACTTTTTTAGTGTTCCGAGAATGGTAATAAAATGAGTAATACTAACAATTTATTTTTATTAATCCAAAAATTACTTATAATTTTATTTTATAATTCAAATTCATTCTACATATGGATCTCATATTATATAAATTAATTTTTATCACACAATCACCTACTCAGAATTGTTTGCATAAATTAAATTTAATTATTGTAAGTAAAAAATAAGATTAAGGCCTAGTTTGGGGTGTTTCAAAAAGTTACAAAAAAAAGTCAAAAAATCATTACTATTCACAAATTTAAAATATAAAAAAATTAATATACATAATATTTTAATACAAACCAACTTTACACCACTCTAGGTATTGACGTGAAAGGAGAGTACAATGAAATGAACAAAAAAAAAAATTACATATATATATTCACTAAGTTTAATGGTAATGTTGGGCCCGTGGGAGCCCACCACGGGTCCCGTTTTGATAATCTGAACCGTTATATAGAACTCGTCCAGTACTATATGATTGTAAAAAATCACATTGATCGGATATCGCTAATTACACGATCAAATCAGTTTTGTATAAAAAATAGATAGTGTTATAGTTAACAGTTGACAAAAAAACTAACACGATCAGATAGCTATCAATATATTCAATCAACGTGATTTTGTACAAGCTTATAGTACTCGACGAGTTTTACATATTGCACGGTTCCGATAACTAAAACGGGATCTGTAGTGGGCCCCCACAGGCCGAACAACACCGTTCAATTTATGCCCGAAAAGGAGGCAATCATTTCCAATCTCCTAACCAGCCCACTACATTGACCAAAGTGTACGGGCTACTTCACTAACTTCTTCTATACACTTAGGAGTATTTTGGGAAGTTGGTAAAAAGTTGACTTTTTTGCTTTTTGACTTTTTTGGTGACTTTTTTGGCAAAAAGCTCCGTTTTTTTGGGTAAAAAAGCTGATTTTTTTTTAACTTGTTGCCAAAATGCTCCTTATTTATACAATTTTTTAATACATATTTTTTCGTAAAAAGTCAAAAAGTTAACCCAAACATCCATCTTTTTTTCCTCAAATTTTTAGTCTAAAAAGACAAAAAGTGTATTTATTTAGGACATCTCAAACAACCCCTAAAATAAAATTTTGATAAAAATTAGAAGCTGAAAAATATAATTTATTCATTGTAAAGATAATAGAGTAAAGTGAAAATCAAATGAAATTCAAAAAGTGAAAAATATAATTTACCCTTCTTTTTTTTTTTTTTTTGGCATTAAAAAAGATCGGATTGGGTTTGGGTACGGTTATAGGATGCCCTACCAATGAGGAGGTATGGTACGCAGCCGGACAAAAAAAACATGCTATAATCAAATGTGGGTGGCTGCCATGGGAACACATCAGCAGTGTTATGCGGCCATGAAGCCTATATTTTGAGATTTATTTTTGATAATTTAAATAGTTTAATTTTTAAAATAATTGGATATTAATAATTCTTTTATTGAATTATATTTGTAGTCAGTTTTGTAATTAAAATCACATTTGCCATTATTATTTTTAAGGGGATGTACCAATAAATCCCAAATTAATAACTTATGCACTATTTAGTCCTACAAATTTTCTTATAGACTGAAAGGTCCCATTACAATGTTAATAACATCAGATACAATGTTAATAACATCAGAGTCATGTTACAAACATTAGATTTCAAACATCTAATGTTCATCAAATTTCAATAATGTTTGAAAATTTAGGATGAAAAACATCTAATGTTCATCAGATTTCAATAAATTTTGAAATTATAGAATGAAACATCAGATCATTTACATCATTTACATCATGCTGATGTAAAAATGGGACTAAATGGAGCATAAAAAATTCCCAGGACTAAATGGTTCAACGTTTCAAAAACTAGGACTTATGGGTAAATTTTTCTATTTTGAAATATAAATGTAATTTGATAAAAAAATTATTAATATTTAATCAATTTAATTTTTTAATTAATATATTATACTTATATTAAAAATAAACAATTTTAATCATCTAAATAAATCTCGAAATAAGCTCCACAGGCTTCATACCCCACTTCCATGATACGCATAGATTAGCAGTTGTTTTCTTAATAACGAGTTGTTCCATAGATTGATTTCAACCCCCACCGAAAATACAGTTATAACGATTATAAGTCTTTAATAATTTGATAATGTCTGCAATAACGAGATGGCGATCCATTGCCATTTTTTTCCCAACAAAATTTATTGCCACTTTGTATAATTAAGAAGAGTAAATTATAGTCTTTCGACAATTTTATAATATTACAGGATCACTATCTAAAAAATGAAATAAAAATATATATAAAAAAAGGGTAAATTACAAATACACTCTTTGAGATTTGTTTAAAATACGAATTGTCCCTTGTGATTTAGAAAATTATAAATACCTTCCTGTCAAAATTCTTATTTAACAGAATTAATTGAAAAAGTGAAATTTCTAACTGTTCACTTATATAATAATAAAATTATCTGAATTATTAATTGAAATAAAAGTTTAACATTATTAAAAACTATTAATTAACTTGATAATTTATTAATAAAATGACCTATTTGTTATGAAATTAGAAATCTTAGGGGACATAATGTAATTTCTAAAATCACAGAGGATAATTTGTAAGTTAAGTAAAACTCAGGAGGTGTATTTGTAATTTATCCATAAAAAAATTAAGAGTAATCAATTGAATGTTTGTATAAAAAAGTTTTTATAAATAAAATGTGATAATATTTTGTGATCCTTCTATTTTTAATTAAAACACATTATTGTCTTAAAATTTCATAAATGTTATTGATACATTATTTTGAATTTTTGTGGATAAATTACACTTACCTCCCCTGAGGTTTACCTTAATTACAGATATCTCTCATGTGGTTTCAAAAATTACACAAACCTCCCTTATTTTTGAAAATAATAGCTAAATTTCCCCTTTGTTAACTTTGTTCCAAACAGTATCAAAAATAACATTTAAAATATCTCCATTCCATCTTTCTTTCTCTATTAACCCAACTACAACATTGCCTCATCTACCCCACCAAATCCTACAAAAAGATAAATTAGTGACCTACTATCCAAAGCTATTGTCAGTTTCTATCTCTAAGTGAGTTTACACTTAAATTTAAGGAATTATTACACATTCATAAATTTTTTTTTATGTTTTTAATTATTAATATTATAAAATTTACCATTTTTTTATAATTATTTTTCAAAACCATTCTTGAAATAATTTTTTTTTCCCCCTAAATTTAAAGTTAGCATAACTAAACTTTTATACCCCATCGTGCAAGGCTATGAAAAAAAAAGAAAAAAAATCTCACAAGATTTGGGAATCAAGTCAGCATAACTAAGCTTTTAAATCCTAACTTGTTTGGTTTCACTTTTCAGGATTTGCTTTTCAGAAAATTGAAATTTTTTGTTTGCGTATTTTTTTTTATTTTCACTAATTTTTTAATATTTTAAGTATTTTTTTTTTTAAAAATTTTTAGATACACCTAACATAAATACACTTAAAAAATATAATATTTTTGAAAAAAATCTTTAAAAAATTCATGAAATAGTTCAATACATTTTAGTATTCTTGTGTATTTATTGATTTTTTAAAATAACTTTTTATAAATATTTTAATTTTTGGATACATCTAAGTAAGGTGTATCTAAAAAAGTACAAAAAAATTACTTAAAATTTTAAAAATATTCATTAAAAACAAAAAATATGAAAAATAAAAAATTCAATTTTCAGAAAATTAAATCTAGAAAATTGAAACAAAACATATGAAATTTTTTATTTTTATTTCTCTTTTTTTCCTATTAGAATTCTTATTTTTATTTCTTTTTTTGGTTTTTATGTTTTATTTTTTTATTATTTAAAGGTCAAGTGTTATACTATCATAACCAACATTTCTGGTACAAAGCAATTCAAAACATATATACACACTATATAAAGAAAGTGAATCATAACACTTTTTGTTTGGTTTAATTTTCATAATTAATTTTTAAAAAAAAATTATGAAAAAAATAAAAAATAATTTGGTGTAAAAAATTAAAATTAAAAAAAATTATCATCATTTTCACATGATTTTTTTTTCTTTTTTGGGTGCATAATTAATTTTTAAATAACAAACATTCCTGGTACAAGGCAATTCAAAACATATATATAAAAAATTAACTTGGTATAAAAAAAATACTCATTATTGTCATGTTGTTTTGAGGAAAAGTTTCCGGGTACTGAAAAATTGGAAGGGCATTTTGGGTATTTTTGTATTTATTGTTGCTAATGTCACTCTTTTGATTATTTTTGTAACGTGTTTCAAAAGTAAGGGAGATATGTGTAATTTTTGAAATTATAAGAGAGATATTTATAATTAAGATAAATCTTAAGGGAGGTAAGTGTAATTTATTTATTTATTTTTTTTATAAATATAAAATATATATTTTAAAATTATGTTTTTAATAATAATAGGCCAATTTCTGAAATACACAGTTGAAATTTTTGTCGACAGTGCTGCTACAGGGCCCGAAATTTTCAAGCTCGAATTGGTTCAAAACTCAAAATGACGTCGTTTTAAATTCTCTTACCGGTAAGAGAATTTTACATGTAATAAAATTCTCTTACCGGTAAGAGAACCCAAATTTTAAATTTCGAGCCAATTTCGAGCCAAACAATTTCGGACCCTCAAACATTTACCTTTTGTCGGCCATGCGGGACACGTGGATTTCAAACACCTCATGGTCCCACAATACTGTCCACACACTTATTCAGCACGTGTTTTAATGTCCATTTGTAATAACTCCAAATCCTAGTCGTCCATTTTATCTCGTGTGCATGGTTGTTAGTGTAATGATATGACCTGTGTCATCTTGTCTCTTCCAATCCCTCATTCGTGGGAGAATTTTTTTTGGATAGAGAAAAAATATCTACCAAAGATTTTCATAGAAAATGGGGGGAAATTTTTTTTTATTAACTTATTAATTTATTTAGATTGTATTATTTTTTATTTTTTATAATAAGTCAAACAAAAATTACTTCTCAAAATAATCTAATGAAACAAAAGGTGAGCCTCATAAGTGTCTGGATGTGTAATCCCTACACACTACATGTAAGGAGTATGTGAATTTGTGTAAATTTTTATAAAAATATGCAAATTATGTTATAAAATTGCATAATTTAAATATAAATTTGCGTAAATTAATTTATAAAAATTTGAAAAATTATAACTTGATATAAGTTTTCACAAACATCTATAAATTATCTTACAAAATCACATAATTTAAACACAAATTTACGTAAGTTAATTTATAAAAATTTGAAAAATCATAATTTGACGTAAATTTTTATAAACATACATAAGTCATCTTATAAAATCGCGTAAATTAACATAAATTTGCATAAGTTAACCTATAAAACTTGTCATAACTTCTTACAAATGTGTGTAACTTAAGTCACAAAAATACATAAATAAATAGTATACCATATGCCTTGCACAAAGAATTACCCATATAGATCTCACATTAAAAATTTGTGAAAATTATACATAAGTAGAATTATTACAAAATATTTACAGATCAATGAAAATATTTATAAATTTATTTATTAATACTTATAAAATTTACCATTGATTTGAATTTTCAAAAAAAGAAAAGAAAAGAGAAAGATACACTAAGTTGTATTTTTCTAAATTTTAATTTAAATATAATTAAATTCTTTTTCATTGACAATTTATAGTTTGTTATATCTTTTCTACTAAAATATATATTTGTCTTTGTTTATTTTAATATCTATCTACTATCTACATTAGTTTCAGTCATTTTAAGTTTACTTAAAGAGAAATTATTATAATTATGTCAAAAGTGTAAAGTTAACTACACTTTTTCAATCTTCAGGGGATGTAAGTGTAATTTTTCCAAAAAAAATTCCATGCTTTTAACTAGAGGCGAAACTAGAGGAGAATTATGATAAGTCATGACCCCCTGTTTCCGTGAAAGTTATTATTTATCACATTACTTTAAAAAATATACAATTCATTTTATATATAAAATGGCCCCTATATATAAAATATATATATATATATATAATTTCTCTCATCTTGCATTCTCTTTTTAAATTTGCACAAAAAAATTTCTTCATACTATTAGAGATAATGTTTGATTCTTTTTTCTTTTATGTATATATATATAATTTATATATATGTTTACATATATCGTGAAAAAAATTTATTCGTCATTTGACTATTGTATTAATAAAATTTTAATTATGTTCCTACATCTAACATAAATGTCTTTTTAAAAAATAAATATAGAAAACACACAAATCAATAACATAATCAAATACTCTACCTAATACAGATTTTCCTAGTTGTTGCCTAGGCTCTTTGATTGTGAGTTTTTTTAGCCTAGTTTTGTGAGGCTCTTTCCATTTTATTTTTTAGATTTTTATTCAAATTTATAATTTAAATAGTAAATCCATCGTAGAAGGAAGCTGTGCGTAGCTTTGAATTGTCTTTCAAATACTTAATTTATTTTCCTCAATAAAAAAGATAGGATATTAAAAGTCCTTTAATTTTAAAAAGTGTGTTTTTCATTTAAAGAAGTCTTTTTAATAAAGAACTTTCAAACATTTATTTTCTTTTTCTCAATATAAAAAAATAGGATATTAAAGGTTTTTTTATTTTAAAAAGTGTGATTTTAATTTAAAGATGTCTTTTAATGAAGATTTGTGAAATTTCATGAAAGGGGATTTTGGTGATCTTGGCTCTCAATAGATAGAGTGAAAATACAAAATACAAAATACAATCTCCCATTCATTGTTCACACCAAAATTAAACACAATTTCATTGAGAAGTTATTAAGGAGGATCATTGAGATTGTTGAATCGCAAAATTTTATCAACTAATTTGTGTGTGCAACAGTAGCTAGTATATTATAAATAATTTTATAAACGTGTATCTTTAAGAAATATATTAATAAATTTACGAAAAAATTATACATTCTGTATGAAAATATTACATAATATATAATTTTTTATGTACTAGGCTTTTTTGGCACCGTTTGAGAAGAGTTAAACTAGGTTTTTTTTGACTATTTTAGTCATAAAAGACAAAATAGGCTATTCAGTAATGATAGAGACCCCCTTTGTGGAGGACCCCCACAACCCCCTTCGTGATCCACACCATTCATGATGTGGACCCCACACATACATGAGTGGGCCCCACACATCATGAATGGTGTAGATCAGTAAGGGGTTATGGGGCTTCCTCCAAAGGAAGCCTCACTCATTTTTCTTATAAATATATGTAACAAACACAACATTCGAAGCAATATATCCAAACTTGGTAGTACTAACACATACAAAACATTAAATGGCCAACCACCAAAACAATGGCCAAAATGGCCTACAAGAAGGCCAAATTGTGGTGGTGGTGGTGCCATTTCCAGCACAAGGCCATCTCAACCAACTCCTCCAACTCTCCCGCCTCATCTCCACCTACCACATCCCCGTCTACTACGTTGCCTCTGCCACCCACAACCGCCAAGCGAAGCTCCGTGTCCACGGTTGGGACCCCATCTCCGCCGCTAACATCCATTTCCATGACTTTCCCACCCCTTTCTTTCCCTCTCCTCCTCCCAACCCTAACGCCTCGATTAAATTCCCCTCCCACCTCCAACCTTCTTTTCAAGCCTCATTGTGCCTTCGCGATCCTTTTAATACGTTATTGGATGTTCTCTCCCCCACTTATCGAAGAATTATTGTCATTCATGATTCACTGATGAGCTCAGTAGTTCAAGACATCCCGTCCACTCCAAACACCGAGTCCTACATTTTCCATAGCGTATCGGCCTTCACAATCTTCCTCTACTTTTGGGAAACAATGGGAAGGCCTTTCCCAATAGAATCCGAAATACTCAAAGACCTTCCCTCCATAGAAGGTTGTTTCACCTCCGAGTTCTTGAAATTCATCAGAAACCAACACGATCACATTAAGTTCAATTCCGGTCATCTATACAACACGAGTAAAGTGATTGAAGGTCCGTACATCAATTTACTCGCAAAGAAACAAATAACCGAAAACAAGAAGCATTGGGCGATCGGGCCATTCAACCCGGTGACAATAAACAATAACTATAATTTTCATCGCCGACATACATGTCTAGATTGGCTTGACAAACAAGCTCCAAACTCAGTTATTTACGTTGCGTTTGGATCGACAACTTCATTGTCAGATGAGCAGATCAAAGAGCTTGCAATTGGGTTGGAGCGGAGCAACAAAAAGTTCATATGGGTATTGAGAGACGCCGATAAAGGAGATGTGTTTGATGGAGAAGAAGAAGAAGAAGAGAGGAGAGTTGAGCTTCCAAAAGGGTTTGGAGAGAGAGGAATGGTGGTGAGAGATTGGGCACCACAATTGGAGATCTTGGGACACAGTTCAACAGGTGGGTTTGTGAGTCACTGTGGTTGGAACTCATGTATGGAGAGCATTTCAATGGGAGTTCCGATCGTGGCGTGGCCGATGCATTCGGATCAGCCGAGGAATGCTGTGTTGGTGACGAAGATGCTGAGAGTTGGTTTGGTTATGAGGGATTGGGGAAGGAGACATGAGGTGGTGGCGGCGGCGGTGGTGGAGGAGGTTGTGAGGAGGCTGATGGGTTCGGAAGAAGGGGAGGAGATTAGGAGGAGGGCGGCAGAGTTGGGTGGCGCTGTGCGGCGGTCGGTGGCGGAGGGTGGTGTTTCTAGGAGGGAGTTCGATGCTTTCATTGCTCATATCAGTAGGTATTCAGAAATTTAGGCTTCTTGGATTTTTGATTTTTTTTTATATTATATTCTGGGGCTAAAAAAATCTTATTTGGCTTGAGTTTTTTTTTTTTGTAAGGAAAAAAAAAAAAATAATTAACATTTTATCGTATTAATTTTTTAATATATTTCATCTTTTTATGATTATTTTAGTTTGACATTCCATGTCAAACGAGAGCTTAATTAAATTGTGTATCTTTTCAATTTTATTGCCTGGTTTATGTGATATACAAGAGAAAAAATAAAATTAGGGGGATTAGGGGTTTTTTTTTAGGGGGATGTAGCATGGTTGTATGTGACTAGTAGAATTGTAAGGAGCGATCTTATGTGACAGTTTTTAAATCTGGTAGTTGTACAAAAATGATGAAAATAAATAAATGTAGCCTTCGTTTGATATAAGTTAAAATGAGATTTTTTGGTTAAAATAGGTATAAAAATATAAAATAGGTTTTTTAGTCCAATAAGATAAAATATTACATTCAAACCATAATAATTTCATCTTTCTTTACAAAAGTCAAAAAAGTCAAAAAGCCTATCCCAAACGAGACTTTCTGCCCTATACTAAAATAACTAAATAGCCAAAAAATCAAAAAGTTAACTTACATCTCAAACGAACCCGTAATGAATCCAATTGGGTAATTAAGTTAATTAAGTGTTTGGATCAATTTACGCATATGTTGACTAATCTCAAAATATATAAAGAGCTCTATTTACGTAAATCAACAAATCTGAAGAAGAATTTGTGAGCATGATCCAAAGAGTTAATAACCGCACCTTGTTAGGATAATTAAGTTAAGGGCGTTGTTTAAGTGTGCAACCCCCTTAAGGTTGCACACCATATGCAACCCAATTTTTAGTCGTTAGATTACAATAATTGATCAAGACCATTGAATTGTTTAATCGTAAAAAATGTAAAACTGGGGTAGCCGGTTAATCCTCCTATTTGCATGATTGCATCCCACTTTCCTCACTCTCTTTATTTCGTCTCTCTCTGTCTCTCTCTCTCTCTCTCTCTCTCTCTCTTATTGTCTTCATGTTTGGAAGGTTGAGTGTGTAATCCTTGATTTCCATTAACGAAGCTCTGTAGAAAACAGTATAACCCTTGATTTCTAGCAAAAACAGAACTACAAGACTCTGTGGGGTTCCATTGCTGAAGTGAAGGCATTCTTTTCAACTAGATATCAGGTATGGAGCTGTCTCCCTGTCTCTGTCTCTCTATCTGGCCTCTTCACTTCAGCGATTTTCCCTCAACTAAACCCTCATCCTAACTTCAACCACTCTACACTTCGCTTAAATAGAAACCCTTCCAGCGCCAAGTAACCTCTCTTTTCTGAATCGAGTGTTTGTGTTTGCACAAACAATCCAACCATGTTAAAATGTCATGTTTGTGTTTGTGTTAACATTTGTTAGTCATTAAGTAATTGTTTGTACTAATGTCATGTACAGTATGACTCCAGCCGAAGTTAAAAGTGAAGGTGTTGATTATGACATTCCAAATGAAGCAGATGACATTCGTTTGACCAATGAAAGTCTGGCGGAACATTGTCATGGTTGCAAAGTTGGTCCGCGCAATGAAGAAGCAACCAACATAAACGTTGAAGATGGCCGAGCCGATGTGCACTACAACAAAATTGAGTTTTTATGGCTCCACATTAATGACATACAGTAAATGCAAGCCGTGGTTTCTCACTTTTACGACTTGCTTTTTTTGCATGTCGTAAATAATTTCCCAACCATGGCATGTCTATTGTGTAGGCCGTGAATGGTAATATGATGATTTTTTTACGGCTTGCGATGGTAGCCGTAAATAATAAAAACTTCTATGACGTGCATATGGCATGCCGTTAATATATCAACTATACACGACACGTGTACACCAGCCGTTAAAAATATTAAACATTTCACAGCGCACAAAAAAGCCAACCATTAAAAATCTTGCACTTTTTACGGTGCACAAAAAATTAGTCGTTAAAAATTACATTTTCGACGATGCACATATGCTAGCTGTTAAAAATATTTTACTTTTTACGACACATAATTTCTATTGTGAATAGCATGACCAACATAAAAATAGGTGCCAAAATAAAATATTCTGACGCCAAACGCTAAAATGAAATATTCTTTGAATTGGGCATAACTCTCTTTCTGTACACTATGTATGTCACACACTCTCTCTCTCCAAACCATCTCAGCCTCACAGATCACCATCTCAGTCTCATAGATTTTCGTCTTAACCTGAGCTTTCATCGAAACCCTAACCCTGAGCTCCTCTACCACTCTACAAAGCCTCATCACTGTGTCCTACTACTCTAACCTCGTCGGCGATGCCTGATTGGCGAAGAGTAGGGTGAGACGGTGCTGTTTGTCTGCCTCAGAAGCGTAGGGTGCTTCGATCCACCTTAACTGGCGGAGATCACGACAACGTTGGAGAAGCGCAGCCACCGATTCTTGTGTCCCACGGAGCCTTCGCCGATGACGATTTTGTCTCCATCCGCTCTCATCTCCCGCCGGTCACTTCTTTCAACCTAATTTCTGATTCCTAGGACTTCCACATCGATCGCATCTTTCCCATAATCTCTTTCTCGCTCTCTCTCTCTCTCTCAACTCATCTCAATGTATAGAGATTGGCTAGGTTATTTCAGAGACTAATAGTTCTCTTTTCAATTCTAGGGTTTTATATTTCTATAAAAATCTAAGAAATTTGAGAGTGATTGTAGTTTCTGACGGATAATACTGATTTCACAGTGATTGGAGTGATCGGACCGCCTGGGGTAGGGAAGTCAACGATAATGAACGAGCTCTATGGCTTTGATGGAACTTCACCTGGTAACATATACATATATGCTCTTACTCTTCTATATATGTATATGATTTTCTATTTAGTTCATAACAAAGAATAATAGAAAATAATACTAGAAATGTGAAGGTGCTTTTGATACAAAGCTCTTTCAAAAGAAAAAATCTGTTGTGTTTTTTCCAAAAGGTACTGTAAATTTTGCATTTTTTGATTTTTTTTTTTTGATTAAAACATTGAAAAGTTTGATGGGTTTGTTCTAATTTGCTATCCCATTTTCTAATTTGCTACGGAGATCAGAAGGATCTAGATCTAGACTCTCAAGATGAAGGTGGGTTTTGATTTTTTTTGGTATCAACATTGTCTAATTGCACAGATCTACCATAGATGGTTCATGGGTTTTGAATATTTTTGCTGATTTTGGGTGGTTCTGTTATTGAATTTGCATGTGAATGAGACAATATTGTTTAAATGGGGTCTTTTTATTAGGGAAAGTGAGTTTGAAGGCAGTGTTTTTTTCTTTTTGAATTTGTTAATTTTGTGAATTTGGTAGATTATCAAGCATTTAGCTCAAAAAATTAGAAATGAAATGGGTTACTCTCATATAAGCATCCAGTATTCTGGTACTCCTGCTTTGAAAGGAGATTTTGTCAGGTAAGTTTTCCTTGATCTGCGTTGAAGTTGTGTACATGTGTGTGAATATGTGTTTGCGCTCACACTTGTCAGTTTACAATAGAAGATGCTACTCAGTTTGAAGGTGAATGAAATTGGTTGTGAATATTTGCTTTCTTCTTACATCTGCATGATGCAATGTGCGAAACTTAATGCTCAAATTGATCAGTCTGCAGACATCTGTTCATATAGTATACAAATTGCTCTGGCATTTAGTTTAATCTCTACAGGATGGGAAACTTTTTATATTGGATCTCCACGACTTTCTGTATGCTCTGATTTTTCACCTATTGATCACTATTAGTTGTTTCCAATGTGAAAACAACTGTTATACGAGTTCTAATCAAAATTGATGCATTGTCTACCCCTTGTTATGCTCCATCTTGTTTTATCGTGCTTTAATTTGTATGAGTGATGCATACCAGTGATACAAACTTAATCCTAATCATAATTTCAATTTGGGGTCAGGGTTTTTTCAAATTGATGATTTTGATATTCTATTGCTTTAAATTGATGAATTTGGGGTTAGGGTTTTGTTCAATGTGAAGTTTTTTTTTTTTCCCCAGATACCAACAATTAGAAACAAGTTTAAATGAATTGAATACGAGTTGAAACATTGGGTGCAACAGATCAAGCTCAGTTAACTATTAGGCTGTTCAAGCTTTTGTTTCTTATGATGTGTTTGATTTGATCTGGTTGTTCAGACTTTGTTCACTATATGTTGCCATGCGCTTTTCTTACAAGCATAGAGTAATTTAATACATGATTTTTCATGTTAGAATCAAGCACGTTAATATGAATAATGAAAACTTGTTATATAACTTTATACATATTTAAAGATATTCCTTTTTTCTTCATGATTCATTGCTTAAGCATGTGACTTGTCAAAGTTTATTTTTATTTTAATAAAGTTTCATAAAGGATATTACACTTAATATAAAGTTTCATAAAGGATATTACACTTAATATGTAGCATTTTTATATTAGTTGAGCTGAAAGTGTTGCATCACAAAATCAGGTTGAGGAAACTAAAAAAAAAAGGTGCTTCAATCCATGGTTGACAAATCCTGGTTCAATGACACTTGAGGATTGCAGGTATTAGATTCACATGTTTCAACATGAGTTGAATCTCTCTGTATTTGTACTATTTTTCATCCCTGTCATTGTCCATGTGACGCCCTGAACCTACACTATTGGTTGCAGTCAAGGGAGAGTTACTACTGAGTCCTATGGTCAATAACCAAGTAAGATCCCAGATCGCCGGAGGAGTCAAATTAGCCTCCCTTCTAAGTCCGGCTTTCTTAGGCAGCGCACTACCCTTTTGACAGATCTTAAAAGGTATTGACACAAGGTCTCATAAGCAACGATAAGGTGTATACGTATAAATATTAAAGTACATAACAACCACAAATATCATTAATTTCAAACGCTTGATTCTTAAATCTTCATATGAGTCTTACAAATATCAAAAGGAATTTCTAACTTTTCTAAGATAGCCAAAAGTCTTTGAAAGTTTCAGGTTTGTCGTCTCCAGCTATAAGCTCCTCTTCGGCACCTGACATGACACGCCGTGAGCTTTGAATGCCCAGTAAACACACACACACCTCGTCCCTCTTTCCCAGTCCAATACACAATCACAAATATAACATCAAATAGTAAAGCATGATACTCAACTAAGGAGTTACAAGTTAGATGTTAGTAAACTAGAAATCCCCCAAAGAGATTTCGTCCTCCAACCACAAGAATTGGACACCAGACTATTCGGAACTCCCCCTTTTGCTGCTTTGTTGCAGAACTAACCTCGGATGCCTACCAACGATTATATACCGCGTAGCGCCAACTGCAGGGCTTCAAAAGGGATAGCAAAAAGAAAAAGTTTTATCTCCTGAATCCAACCTCATCCTTCCAGAAAAAGTTTTATCATCCTGAATGTCCCATCCGGACCCAACCTTATCTCACCATTCAAACCGTCGCAAGGAGTCCGAATACGTCCGTTCCATTCCAGGGTTTACGCGACAACTGCTTGCGCAAGACTTTAACTTTCAAATAGGGAACGCATCCCAAAAATCCATATATCACATATTCTCATCTTTTCATTACTCAAGTGCTCAAAAACCCAATACCCTCCCAATTAGGTTTCCTGTTGAAGTTAAATGTTTTACATCAAGGTTAGTCTAATTGATAAGACAATAATATCCACATAAGCATGCATCCTTAAGACGAGGAAGATAAATAACATAACTATAACACATATAATATCATGCCAAGATATGCTCATAAGTAAGTAGGCAATTTCATGAATTCAAGGGCATAAAACATCCATGCATAATATAATTTCCAGATTTAACATCACATAAAGATTAAAATGAAAGGACTATTTTAGATCTTCCACCAGACTCGGTATTCCTATAGTTCGTAGAGAATTTGATCTAGTTTCTAGAACATTTCTTGGAAATGGGATTGATTTTCCAGATTTTAAGTTATTTAGAAAATATTCCAGCGCTGTCCAGAATCTGTCCAGATCTGTCGATCGTTACGAAAATTTGATTTTCTTGCAAACCGCTTGATGTTTTTCGATGAAACCAATTTTAGTTGAAAACTAACATCTTAAGGAAGGTTTTGACATAAAATAGAGATCCAGAATAATTTTGTACATTTTTCTAGAATTTCTGGAAGTGGGCTGCAAAAACAGATCCTAAGGTGCTTTGCCCAAAACAAGAAGATTTATGAAAAAGGGGTTCCACCAAGGGAAAGTTTCATTTCTTTTGTGAAGAAAATATACTAAGTATCACATGTTTAACTCAGAAAATTTGTTTGAAAGAGTGCTCTTGAAAAGTTGAGAGATTGGTACAAAAGAAGATGGTTTTGTGCCAAAATGGGGAAAATACAAGAGAGATGGAATCAATGCTCAACTTTTAGTATTTTTAACACAAGTAACTCATCAATAACAGATCTGAAAACATTATTTAGAACCCTTAGAAACATGTATTTGAAAAAGGAAAATGAAAGAGAAGGTTGTGTTGTGGCTTACTTGCTAATTTGGCACAAGAATGCTCTCTTCTCCCTTCCTCTCCTTCTCTAGACTCCTTTCTCTCTAACCGAAATGTGAGTGTGAGTGAGTGTGTTGTGTGTGTTTACAAGCTAGGGGGGTGTGGGTATTTATAGACAATTTGGTGTAAAAAGACAAAAAGGCCCTCTAGTTGAAAATGGATGGAAAGTTTAGAGTTTTGCTTGGAATCTAATGGGATAAGAGTGATTAAGGTGTTAAATCATAGGATTAGGCATCATCTAGTTGGCTCTTAGTTGAAAAGTAACTAGCATTGAGAATTGTATCCTAGGTCTAGGGTACTAGGTTGTGTTTTCTAGAATTTCATGATGGTGGTTCTTGGAAATTGGTTTCTCACTTTCTCCTAGGAAGGCTAGCCATAGGGAAGGGTGAAGGGGCTATTTATTTATTTAGGTATTAGGGGCACACTTCTCAATGTATGCATATATATATAGATTTCAATTGATTGATGGTACTAATAGTACTATTTTTTTGGGGTAATTCTTGAAATTAATAAAAGAAATGAGGGCTTGGAATTAAACTCATGTATTGGGACCTTATTTATGTATTTAATTATGATCTAGTTAGGTTTAGGGCTAATTTAAATACTCATAGCAAATCTTTATTGGTACTAAAGTCATTATTGCTCCAAGATTCAAGGGATTTGTTTGTATTAAAGTGTAATGATGATGGCTAGTCATGTCCTCGAGATTTGGGGAGATTTCCCTATTTATTTTGTGTACAAATCTTGAAAATTGTAAAACATAATGTTAAAAAAAGATTTTAGGGTACAAGTGTATATATAAATATATAATGGTACTTGTTTGAGGTCAATTTGTGATTTAATAAAAATGTGAGGGCTTGGGCTCAATTAAAATATCTATTTCAAGCGAAGAGTTAATAAATTAGTGTTTAGGAAAAATAATTCGGTTTGTATTATCTTGCTTTGAATTTAAAGGTAAATAACTGAATGAAGACTGTAAAAACCGGAAGTTAGGGTTTAGAGCAATTAATCTAAAATTTGAGAGTTAAATAATTAATATTAGAGTGTTATGATTCTAAGCTTCCAGGGTCGATTAGGGTTTGTATGGTTTCGTCCGTGATGCGTTTTCGACTCTAGGGTTTGATTTGTGAGCAATCAATGAATTAAGGGCTTTGTTATAGTAACTCAAAATTTTGGGATCTAATAAGGTTTACAAAAGTTAGGGGTCTCACAGTCCATGCTTTGAACTATTCTTTTATTGAAATTTGCATAATCTTATCATTTCATGTTACTAATATTTGAACCAGAAATCATTTAAAATCTTGAAGCCTGATATGCTTCTCGTATTAGGAGATGTTTCTACTAGAGGATCAAAGTTGACGAGAAGTAAGTGGTCATTTATGATCAACCAGTTCCACAAGTTGTTAGGTCCCTTTCGTGGCCGTCTATTTCATGTTATTCTTGGGGATAGAGATATTGGAGACTGCAGTGAGCTAAATGCAATATCTGTTAATTGGCTAGTCGGAAATTTTCCTGGATTGGACTCCTCTGGTTGTGGTGCCTTCAAAATTTTCCTTTGAATGTTAGAAAATGATGGTGGAGTAGGTAAAAGATAATCAGTACAGTAATGTTACAAAATATTGTCATTTATAAGCTTTAAGGATTTTCCTTTCTTATTAATTCAACTTTCTTGTTATTTATCCAAAAAAGAAATAAAAATTTAACTTTCTTATTATTAATATTATGAATAAGATTTTCATTAAGAAGAGGAGTAAATAGAAAAATCTATTCTTTAGGAAATAGAGATGTTAAAATACTAAGGTAGGGAAACATAACCAAAAATCCTTTCAGCTTAAGTAGAAAGTGTCTTGTTGTTACTCATTACTTAGAATTTTGTCTTTGTTTTTGTTTTGTTTTTGTTTTCCATTCTTTCTCTCAACTTGATTGATTTTTCTTTTCAATTTTATTGCAGACATTAAACCTTGGTTGTATTGTTTAGTTACATTTTTTAGTGTAAAGTAACCTAATCACATGATTGCAAGACAACAAAGTGAGTTCAGGCACGGTTTTCTCTTTTCCTCCATGTTTATTTATTTATTTATTATGACGTTAGTGACAACGGGTATTATTTGATTTCTTTATGGTTGGATCCTACAGATTCCTGGGAGTAGCAGTTAACCCTCACTTTGTTTTTATGCCATTTTCTCTAAAAAAATCCTTATAGAGTGAAACTAGTGCCAAATGTTAGATATATGAGATACCTTTCTATGTACACAAGAATCATTGAAAAATATTAATTATTGAGAGAGTTATGATCATTTTTCTAAAACGCGACAAGAACAGACCAGTACTGCTTGAACCTGTACTTTCACCCCCTTGATGAGATTTTTAGACTTTTCATCCTTCTGATAACTTTCCAATGGTTCTGGTCTCACTTAGTTTGGACATTGTTTGATGCCTCTGTTCATTTTTTAACTCAGCGTACTTGTGTTGAAGTCTGTTTTGAAAACTGGACCGGTGAGTGAACCGAAAAAGGGACCAAGTGGACGGGTCACCGGTTCAACCGTCGGGTCAAAGTGGTCGAACCGTGACGTCATAATTAATATTATATAATTAAAAAATATAACTATAAATTATAAATAATAAAAATATATATAAATACTCAAATAAAAATAAAAATTGTTGCATAGTATTTATTAATAATATTTAATAAAGTCATAATTGATAAAAAAAAAGTCACTTGTTTTAAAGAAATTAAATTTTTAAACATTCCCTCCAAACAAATTAATTGAATGCTAGATTCAATTTTGGAAGGAAATGAAATTTTCAACTTTCCCTCCAATCAATATGTTTAAAATAATTTGACTAAATCTGACATAAAATTTTTTAGGTTCTCTTTGAAAAATCTTTTTCAATAAATAGGAATAGACTTTCACAATCTTCGCAAGCTTCCAATGGGACTCTTCCTTATGAGAGGAGACTTTTGAAGTAAGAATTTTTAGTCAAAATTTTGAATTATATATATATATATATATAATATCTAAGAAAGAAAGAAAGAAAGAAAAGAATAAAAAAAAAAGGTTTAAAAAAAAAAATCCGGTCCGAGTTGTCGGTTTTAGCGGTTCGACCGCCGGGTCTTCCGGTTTTTCATTTTCACACCGGTTTTGCTCCCACTCCGATTTTAGGGGGTTGACCGGACCGGAACAAGGCTTAGTTCCCGGTCCAACCGATCTCACCGGCCAGTCCGGTCCGGGTTTCAAAACATTGTTCTCGAGTTCTTTTCGAAATATTTTCCTAACTTATTGAACTATCTCCAAAAAAATATCGTGATCATTTGACTTCATTTGGTATGAGCTCGTATTTTGGGAATAACTTTATTTTGGGAAGTCCATTTTTAGTGCCATTTGTTTTGGCGCATTTATATTGTTTCTTAGTATGCAGATTTGGGCTTAACTAGATGATCTTCTTTTTTCTTGTTTGTTATGTTCTGTCTTTTATTGGAAAGAAAACTATTTCCTCTGCTGGTTCTGTTACTAAATTGGAAATGAATAGCATGTAATTTATAGTGCAGGGTCTGGATTAAGACCTCTTAATCTTGCTACCTTAACAACTCATTTCTGGCTAACACGTGGTATACTGCTAATCTTGTTTCCACTCCTAAAATTTTACTTCCATGAACAAGTAAGAAAAGAAGCTATTTCAGGTATACACTCGAGTCATAGTTTCCCATTTTTCTTTGTTTTCCATTATTGTTGGTGTATTGAATATCTTGAGGTGAACTATTATTTTTCAAGCCATGCCGGAGCTATTGCGTTCAGCAAAATTAGCTGTAGAGAAGGGGATTGCTCAAGGTCATAATGGGTCTTATATTAAGCAGTTATCCGACTACATTGTTCTAGCTTTGGTGGAAGCTTTGCATAAGGTGTAGTTTGTTGTTAAATAATTATGCTGTGTGGTGACATAATTCTTGTCACTATATTATGCTTTTGATTTGAGAACTGAAGTTTTTTAATGGGCATCATATTGTAGGAGCCTGATCCATAAATATGTGCAAGCATGTTGAATGCATTAAATGAATGCATACAGGTTTTCCATTTTTATACTGTGGTTATTTCAAATAATTTATCTACTATAAATGGATAACATATAGATCCCATACTATTGTGTCTTAAAGACCATTTTCTGTGTCAAATCTAACGAAATGGTTTTCATTTTACATTTGGATCATAGACTCTTATTTTTATCTTTTTTTTTTAATTCTTTTTTTAATAGAAAATGATTTTGTAATTCAATGCAATTCATTTGTGAAGAATGACACTCATAACGCTTATGCCTAGTAACAGATTCGGAATGTTGGTCCATATTATTAGATAATAATGATGTCATTAATATGTAATTTCCACAATACATTTGTATACTTTGTGGGTTGGAATTGTGCTAGGTTGAAGTTGAATGGATCAGCAATGATCTAGACCATAAGTAAAGAGTTCTTACCACAATCTGGTAATCCAATTGATAACTATGAATTCAATATGAATATGGCTCTGTTAATTAATGGATTTGTGGAGAAGTGGTTCGGAAATACTCTTCTGATCCTGGAGAATGCTAGTGATCCTCTTCTAGTCACCTGAAAAGAAATAAACACTCTGGTCGGGAGTGCCGGAATTAGTACTCCGACGGGCAAGTCAGTCTTTACACTCAAGTTTGCTTATATTCTCAATTAAGTACAATAGTTCTCACATACCTCTTTCTGGTTGATGTTCTTCTATTTATATCTTTTCTTTCTTGGGCCTCGGGATTAGGTCCATTTCCAATTCTATATTCTGCATATTTTGTAGTAGTCCGCTCTCTACTCGGCCCCTCGCTTAATCGGCTATTTGGTGGAGTAGAGTTGCATTCAAGCGTGAGCATAAGCTGAGTACCACTGTAACAACCCTCGTACTGATTACCGATTAACCACTGAATTACATACTGATTACTGCTAAACTGAACTGATAATGATTGATAATTGAATTAACTGAAGCACTGAATGGACTGATTGAAATCGAAACTGAAATTGAATAAGTTTATATATTAAATTGCATATTGCATCTGTTTGATTGATTGATTACCTGTTTGAATTTATGTGTTTAAATTGCTAATTGAAGGCCTTATCGGCGGCCGAATTAGGAACCGTTTAGAGTTTTGGGATCAGTAGAATATTTGCGATTTAATGGTATATTTATTTAAAATGTGATTAGGAATGATTAAATTAGATTAAGTTAAGTTAAACACCTAAGTTACCGTAATTACGGAATTGCCATTGAGTGGAGTTTTGTTTATTCATAGTTGAGGCCTTGTTTATACTTAATCAAAGCACTTTCATCAGCCTTTTCCCTTGCTCCACCGAATTTAGAGAGGAAGAGAGGAAGACATAGGTTCATTTTGTTGTATTAGCTTGAATCTTGAAGAATTGAAGAGTAAATTGGCATATTTGAGCTCTTAAACCTTGGGTACAAGCTCTAGGTAAGAAATTTAAGTCTTCATTGTTGTCCTTAAACTTGTTCTTGCATGATTCATACTCCATTGTAGGATTAAACCATGAATTAGTGCTAGGAGGTTGAATTATGCTTGAATTCATGCATGCATGGCCATTTTGGTGATTTTTGAAGTTGAATTCATGATGGATTGTACATGCATGCTCATGTTTCCAACAAAGTCCATGTTTTCATTTTGTTTTCCAACTATTGAGCTCATAAGAGCAAGAATTGAAGCTTGATTTTGGTGTAAAACTCATGCATTGCATGTTTTGAGATTGTTCTTGAAATGGGTTTGAAAAATGGCTTTAATTGACCAACCCTTGGCCCTTGCATGTGTAAATTGGCTTTTGAAACTTGTTATTCATTGTTTTGGGATGTATTTTCCAGAATTTGGGCCCAAGAGGTTGAGTTTTGGGTTATTGAATGCTTGGTTCGAACTTGGAAGACAAATCTGGAAATTCCAGATTTTGCTTCTTCGCTCGAGCGAAGGATTCCTCGCTCGAGCGAGCACCTTTATTTAGGGCTCCGCTCGAGCGAGCATCGAGCGTGGTATCGCGCGTAAAAATCCAGCAACCAGTACTTTTACTGTTTCATCAGACCGCTCGAGCGAAGGGTTGTTCGCTCGAGCGAAGCCTTTGATTTTGCAACCTCGCTCGAGCGAAGGAAGGCTCGCTCGAGCGAGACCCCTGTTTTCAGCAACTTTTGAAAAATGCCTTCCAACTGTATTTTTGCATCCTCATCTCATCCTAGGCATTCTTAGGCCTAGTTTAAGACATCTTAATGAGGATTTAGACGTAGAACCACACCGAGGAAATTTAGGGATTTAATTATCATCCTTCCCGACTGTGAAACTTAGTGTGTGTTCTATTTGTTAACTGTTTAGGGTTGGCTCTCGGGGACGCGCTCTAGCTGCTATTAGCCCAATCTCTGTGAGTAACAGTTGTATAAAGATATGTTCAAAAATGGTTATCTGATTATCAACTGAAAGGTAATTATTTACTGAATGAATGTATGTCCTTTATTTCTGAACTGTACTGTGGCATCCTTAGCACCTACTGTTACTGACTGTACTGTTACAGAGATCTCTGTCGGTTCCCTTGTGGAACCATACTGTTTACTGAATGACTGGCCATCATTACTGTTTGGTCTTTATGACCTACTGTTACTGCTATGCTAATGGATGTACCACATATGACTGTATAACTGTTCTGATTGAAAGATTGGCATACTGTTTAATGAACTGTTTTCATTACTGTAAGGACATTACATTCTTAACCTCTTTATACATTATGTTATTCACTGGGTTTTAGCTCACTGTTTATATATATATGTAGGTTCTCAGCAGCCAGACCAGAGCTAGGAGCGTGGGATGGTCCCCAGTTTTGTCAAGCCAGCCTATGTGCCTCACTGCGAGGTCCCGAGTTGCCATGCTATGGCTTAGGGTTTTTGTGTCCCCATCGGTCTCCTTACTGTTTTGTACCACTGTATAGACCGTCTACTGTTTTACTGTACTGTTATCGAGGGATTAAGTCCCCGTACTGAATGTTTGTGTATGATTGTATAGACTGTACTGTTCTGAACCGTATGAATGCATGAAAAATGTTTTTGGCATACAGATTTACACAGCTCAATGGACACTAGTTATTTACTGTATTGGCTTCCGCCAGGCCCTTAACTCTGTTATACTGTATTACTGATAAACACGCCTTCGGTAATCTCGGATTACTGGCCGGTTACGGTGCTAAACCCATAGGGCCGGGTTTGGGTCGTGACAGAGTGGTATCAGAGCGATGCTTAACCACGAGTTATACCGCACACACGTGTCCAAATGAGCTATAGGGTGTCCTAGAAAAGCAATTAGGGCATCTCATGAATTTGAAGGTGTGTGCTTATGACTGACTGATTATATGTTAAATTGTTAAACCGCTTATAATGATAACTGTTATAACTGCTTATGATTGAAACTGCTATAACTGTTTTTAGAAGAATGGATAATGCAAATGCTGCTAATGAACCTGAATCATCTGAGGCCAGAATGGCCAGACTGGAAAGAATGTTGGAACGAATAACTGAAAGATTGGACCAACAACAGAAACCAACAGCCCCCACCTCCTCCTCCGGTACAGCCGGACCAAAATGTGAATGTGCAAAATGTGAATGCAAATGAGGGGGATATTATTGCTCTTACCCAGAAGTTCAGCAAGTTGAAACCGCCATCCTTTCAGGGAGGCCTTGAACCATTGAAGGCTGAAGCTTGGGTGCTTGAAACAGAAAAATTGTTTGAGATGTTCCCGTGTTCCGAGGCAAACAAAGTGTTACTAGCAACTTTCACCCTACAAGAAGAAGCAAGAAGGTGGTGGATGTTGACCCGCGATGCAAATACCATTATGACTTGGGCTCAGTTCAAGGAGTCCTTCTTTGAAAAGTATTTCCCCCAGTGCATCAGGGACAGAAAAGTGACTGAGTTTGAACAGCTGAGACAGGGCAAGGTGTCAGTTGCAGAGTATGAGAAGAAATTCACCGAACTTGCTAGGTATGCACCACACATGGTGGACACCGATTATAAGAAGGCCAGAAGGTTTGAAGGAGGCCTTAGTGTTGCTATACAGGACCGAATAAATGTTTTGAAAATGCCAACTTATGTAGGTGTTCTCGACCGGGCATTGATGGCCGAGACGAATATCGCGGCAGTGAAACAATCTGAAACACCAACGACTGAGTGGCAAGGAAAAAGGCAGGGTTTCAAATTCAAGAAAGGCAAGCATAACCCAGCAAACAAGAAACAGAATACGGGGTCGACGACTAGCCCCAGCCAAGGGAGTGGATTTACTCCACCCTGCTCCATATGTGGCAACAAGCACAAAGGGGTTTGCTATCAGGTTTCTGGAGCTTGTTTCAGGTGTGGCCAGGTGGGCCACAGAATTAAAGACTGCCCTTCTGCTCCACCAGTTAGTAGTAAAGCTACACCGAGCACAGTAGCAGCAAATGTAGCACCAAAACCTAACCCCAAAGCTACCGGGAAAGAGCCTATGAGGCAGGGCCGAGTGTTTGCCCTAGTACCGGGAGACGTGCAAAATACTGAAACTGTTGTGTCAGGTATCCTCTCTATTTGTGCTCAAAATGCATATGTATTGATTGATTCGGGGTCTACACATTGTTATGTGTCGCATGCTTTCTCACGAAAATTGAATAGACCCTTAGAACCCATGAATTACTTGTTAGCAGTATCATCGCCTATCGGGGGATCCATGACATGTGCATATATGTATCCTGCTTGCGAGATTATTGTTGGGGATATGCATCTGTTTATTGATTTACTGCCATTGAATATCGATCATTTTGATGTAATATTGGGGATGGATTGGTTACAAAAATATCATGCTACTATCGATTGTGTGACCAAGCAAGTTGTTTTCCGTCCACCGGGTTTACCTGAATTTGTATTTGATGGGGTGGAGTAGTGCCTCCTCCATATCTGATTTCTTCTGTGAAAGCTGTCAAACTGATTAGGAAGGGGTGTAAGGGATATCTGTGTTCTGTACTGACTGTATCTGCTAGTAATGATGTTAAAACTGATGTGAATTGCATTTCTATAGTCAGAGAATTCCCAGATGTATTTCCAGATGAATTGCCAGGGGATTTGATTGACAGGGAGATTGAATTTACCGTTGATGTAGTTCCGGGTACACAACCAATGTCTAAAGCTCCTTACAGAATGGCCCCAACTGAACTAAAGGAATTGAAAGTGCAATTGCAGGAACTGTTAGACAAGAAGTTTATCAGACCCAGCACTTCACCGTGGGGTGCACCTGTTTTGTTTGTAAAGAAGAAAGACGGCTCACTGAGACTGTGCATTGATTACCGCGAATTGAACAAGGTAACTGTGAAAAATAAATACCCATTGCCACGTATTAATGACCTGTTTGATCAGTTACAGGGTGCACAAGTGTTTTCCAAGATTGACCTCAGATCGGGGTATCACCAACTGAAAGTGAAACCAAAAGACATTGATAAAACTGCTTTTAGAACGAGGTATGGCCATTATGAATTTTTAGTTATGCCGTTCGGAGTCACAAATGCCCCTGCTGCATTTATGGACCTTATGAACAGAATTTTTAAACCATACCTTGATGATTTCATTGTAGTATTTATTGATGACATATTGATTTATTCTAAGACTGTTGAAGAGCATGAGCACCATCTGAGACTTGCCCTACAAACCTTAAGAGAACAGAAACTGTATGCTAAATTGTCTAAATTTGAATTTTGGCTTGATCATGTGATGTTTTTGGGGCACGTTGTTAGCAAAGATGGATTTCTGTTGATCCGCAGAAAATTGAAGCTGTAGTGAACTGGCCTAGACCAACGAATGTAACCGAAGTCCGAAGCTTTTTGGGATTGGCTGGATATTACAGAAGATTTGTCAAAGATTTCTCCAAGATTGCCTTACCATCTGACTCAGTTGACACAGAAGGGGATATCATTTGACTGGACTGACCAAAGGGAATCAGCGTTCCAAGAATTGAAAACTCGACTTGTAACTGCACCGGTCCTTACTCTACCTTCAG
>JAPPVO010000017.1:11174918-11251104 GCA_030407325.1 Camellia japonica
CGATAAGGCCTTCAATTGCAATTTAAACACATAAACACGAACAGGATAATCAAATAATCAAAAGAGAAATGCAATATAATAAACATGCTCATCAATTCGTTTCATTTTCAATCAGTCCATTCAGTCTTCAGTTAATCCAATTATCTCATTACAGTTCAGTTTAGCAGTAATCAGTAGTAATTCAGTGTTAATCGGTAACAGTAGGGGTTGTTACAGTCTCCCCTCCTTATAAGGAGTTTAGTCCTCTAAACTCGAGTTACCTTCATTCTGGAAGAAAACAGGTTCAGGGGAACAAATCAGGATATCGCTTGCCATGTCATCTTCCCTTTCCCAAGTGGCATACACACCACCATGGTTCTGCCAGTCAACTTTCACTAGGGATCTCTTTGTTTCTAGTTTCTTGATCCGTCTGTTACAATCTGTATAGGCCGTTCCTCGTAAGTGTAGTCATCACTCAACACATACGAGTAGGCTCAATACATGGAAGGATCCGAGATATCTCTCAACATCGAAATGTGGAAACTTATGCATATGCTCCATTTCAGGAGGGAGCGCAACTTGATACGCCACCGGATTATTTTCTCAATATCTCATACGGTCCGACTACCTCGGCGCTAACTTGCCTTTGACTCCAAAACGAGTCTGGCCTTTCATTGGTGTCACTTTCACAAAAACGTGATCACCCCACTTCATACTCTATGGTCTTTGCTGTATCAGTTTGATCTTTTCAGTCGTCTCATATACAATCTCGGGCCCAAGCAAAGGCCCATCTCCAACTTCTGCCCAGCAAATTGGAGATCTACACTTTCTGCCATACAATGCCTCGAAAGGCGCCATACCAATACTCGAATGGTAGCTGTTGTTGTAGGCGAATTCAGCCAAGGCAAATGACTTTCCCAGTTTCCCTGAAAATCAAGGACCACATTCTCATAGATCCTCTAAAGTTGGATGGTCCTTTCTGACTGTCCATCTGTCTGAGGATGATAGGCACTACTCAGTCTCAATTCAGTCCCAATGCAGTCTGTAGGCTTTGCCAAACCTCGATGTAAACTTCGAATCCCTGTCAGAAACAATGGAACAGGCACTCCTGCATCTAACAATTTCATCAATATAATAACAGCCAACTTGTCGGCATTATAAATTGTCTTGACAGGTAAGAAGTGGCAGATTTGGTCAGTCTATCAACAATAACCCAAATGAATCCATACCTTTCTGGAGCGAGGTAACCCAACGATAAAATCCATCGTGATATGCTCCCATTTCCACTCTGGTATGGGTAAGGGTTGCATAATCCGGCAGGTCGTTGATGTTCAGCTTTGACTTGTTGGCAATGAAGACATTGGACACAAAGTCGGCAATTTCTTTCTTCATTCCCGGCCACCAGAAATTCTGTTTTCAATCTTGTACATTTTCGTATTCCCGGATGGATAGACAATTTTGAATTGTGGCCTCTTGCAAAACTCTTCTTTTCAATTCGTGTCATTTGGTACACACAGTCTTCTTGAAATTCAGTACATGTTTCAAATTTGAACCCGGTCTCGGTTAGATCTCTTTCTTCGATGATCTTTTTCAAGAAGTCATCCAGTTGTGTTTCTCCTTAATTTCTTCAATCAATGCGGTTGAGCAGAAATAGCAGCTAAGTTCCACCTTGTTCTTCAAAGACAATTCAATTCAGATTTTCAAGGTCACAAAGCAACTCTTCTGTCCGTAGCAAACAGCTAAGTTGGCAATTGACTTTCGGCTCAATGCGTCGGCAACGAGTTTGGCTTTTCCGGATGGTACAGAATCTGTAGGTCATAATCTTTGATCAGTCTCAGCCATCTTCGCTGTCTCATATTAGTTCTTTCTGTGTGAAGAATATTTCAAACTCTTGTGGTCGGTTATACTTCACATGTTGCCCCATACAATAGTGACGCCAGATTTTCAATGCAAAAACCTACTGCAGCAAGTTCCAAATCATGGGTTGGGTAATTCTTTTCATGGGTCTCAACTGTCGGGAAGCATAAGCAATAACTCTCCCATTCTGCATTAAAACACACCCAAACCCTTATGAGAAGCATCACTAAAATACAGTATAACCATCTGTACCCCTTAGGGTCTGCAGGGTAAGTCTCAGATGATGTTCATGTTCTTCTCTACTTTTTGAATAGATCAGTATGTCATCAATAAATACCACAATGAATTCATCAAGGTATGGTTTAAAAATTCTGTTCATGAGGTCCATAAATGCAGCAGGGGCATTCGTGACTCCAAATGGCATAACTAAAAATTCATAATGGACATACCTCGTTCTAAAAGCAGTTTTATCAATATTTTCCGGTTTAACCTTCAGTTGATGATACCCTGATCTGAGATCAATCTTGGAAAACACTTGTGCACCCTGTAACTGATCAAATAAATCATCAATACGTGGCAATGGGTATTTATTTTTCACAGTTACCTTGTTCAATTCGCGGTAATCAATACACAGTCTCTGTGAGCCATCTTTCTTCTTTACAAACAAAACAGGTGCACCCCACGGTGAAGTACTGGGCCTGATAAACTTTTTGTCTAATAGTTCTTGTAATTGCACTTTCAATTCTTGCAATTCAGTTGGAGCCATTCTGTACGGAGCTTTCGATACAGGCTGTGTTCCCGGAATCACATCGACGGTGAATTCGATCTCCCTGCCAATCAAATCCCCTGGCAGATCATCTGGAAAAACATCTGGGAATTCTCTGACTATAGGAATACAGTTCACATCAGTTTTAACATTATTATCAGTAGCTACAGTCAGTACAGAACACAGATATCCTTTACACCCCTTTCTAATCAATTTAACGGCTTTCACAGAAGAAATCAGATACGGGGGAGGTACAACTCCACTTCCATTAAATACAAATTCAGGCAAACCAGGTGGCCGGAAAACAACTTGTTTTGTCACACAGTCAATGGTGGCATGATATTTTTGTAACCAATCCATCCCCAATATTACATCAAAATGATCAATATTCAATGGCAGTAAATCAATAAACAGATGCATATCCCCAACAATAATCTCACAAGCAGGATACATATAAGCACATGTCATGGATCCTCCTACGGGTGATGATACAGCTAACAGATAATTCATGGGCTCTAAGGGTCTATTCAATTTCCGTGAGAAAGCATGCGATACATATGAGTGTGTAGACCCCGAATCAATCAATATATATGCATTTTGAGCACAAATAGAAAGGATACCTGACACTACGGTCTCGGTATTTTGTACGTCTCCCGGTACTAGGGCGAACACTCGGCCCTGCCTCATAGGCTCTTTCCCGGTAGCTTTGGGGTTAGGCTTTGGTGCTACAGTTGACGCTGCTGCGCTTGGTGTAGCTTTGCTATTAACTTGCGGAGCAGAGGGGCAGTCTTTAATCCTGTGGCCCACCTTGCCACACCTGAAACATGCTCCAGTTATTTGGTAGCAAACCCCTTTGTGCTTGTTGCCACATACAGAGCAGGGTGGGATGAACCCACTCCCTTGGCTGGGGCTAGTTGTCGACCCAATATTCTGTTTCTTGTTTGCCGAGTTATGCTTGCCTTTCTTGAATTTGAAACCTTGCCTTTTACCATGCATTCAGTTGTTGGTGTTTCAGATTGTTTCACTGCTGCAATTTTGACTCGGCCATCAATGCCCGGTCGAGAACACCCACAAAAGTCGGTAGTTTCAAAACACTTATTCGGTCAAGTATTGCAACATTAAGGCCACCCTCAAATTTTCTAGCCTTCTTGTAGTCAGTGTCCACCATATGTGGTGCATATCTGGCAAGCTCAGTGCACCTTGCTTCATATTCAGCCACAGACATTGTACCCTGTCTCAGTTGTTCAAATTCAGTCACTTTCCTATCCCTAACGCACTGTGGAAAGTACTTTTCAAAGAAGGACTCCTTGAACTGAGCCCAAGTCATAACAGTATTTGCATCCCGGATCAACATCCACCACCTTCTAGCTTCTTCTTGTAGGGTGAAGGTAGCTAACAGTACTTTATTCGCTTCTGAGCACGGAAACACTTCAAATAGTTTTTCTGTTTCAAGCACCCAAGCTTCAGCCTTTAGCGGTTCAAGGCCTCCCTGAAAGGATGGCGGTTTCATTTTGCTGAACTTCTGGGTGAGAGCAATTATATCCCCATCATTTTCATTAACATTCTGTTCCGGCTGTACCGGAGGAGGAGGAGGTGGGGGCTGTTGGTTCTGTTGTTGCTCAAGTCTAGCAGTTATCAGTTCCATCATCCTTTCCATTCGGGCCATTCTTGCCTCAGTAGATGAGGATTCAGGTTCATTTGCATTGTCCATTTCACTATAAGCAGTTATAACAGTTGTAACAATTATAACATAACAGTTGCATATTTAAACAGTTATCATATTAACATGTATTCCGTCATAACATAGCCACACACTTTTCAAGTTCATGAAATGCCCTATTCATTTTTCTAGGACACCCTATAGCTCATTTGGACACGTGTGTGGGGTATAACTCGTGGTTAAGTATCGCTTTGATACCACTCTGTCACGACCCAAACCCGGCCCTATGGGTTTAGCACCGTAACCGGCCAGTAATCCGAGATTACCGAAGGCCTGCTTAACAGTAGTACAGTAAAACAGAGTTTAGGGCCTGGCGGAAGCCAATACAGTAATTAAATAATGTCCATTGAGCTGTGACAGTCTGTATGCCAAAAAGATTTTTCATGCATTCACACATTCAGAACAGTACAGTCTATACAAAATTTACAGTCACACAGTACAGGGACTTAATCCCTTGATAACAGTACAGTCAGTAGTTGACAGTCTATACAGTAATCCAAAACAGTACGGAGACAGACGGGGAAAAACAAAACACCCCAAGGCCATAGCATGGCAACTCGGAACCTCGCAGTGAGACACAAAGGCTGGCTTGACAAAACTGGAGTCTAACCCACGCTCCTAACTCCGATCTGGTGGCTGAGCACCTACATATATATATAAACAGTGAGCTAAAGCCCAGTGAATAACATAATGCGTAAAGAGGTTAAAAATGAAATGTCCTTACAATAATGAAAACAGTTCATTAAACAGTATTTCAGTCAGAACAGTTATTCAGTCATGTGGTACATCCATTAGCATAGCAGTAAACAGTAGGTCTTAACGACCGAACAGTAATGATGGCCATCATCAGTAAACAGTAGTGGTTCCACGAGGGAACCGACAGAGGTCTCTGTAACAGTAGCAATAACAGTATACAATCGTTGCTAAGGATGCCACAATACATTTCAGAATACAGGACATACATTCAATCAATTAACAATAGTTATTTCAGAAAACAGTTCCGTTAAACAGTTAGAAAACATTCTCAGTTGAACATATCTTTACACAATTGTTACTCACAGAGTTTGGGCTACAGTATGCTAGAGCGTGTCTCCCCAGTCGCCAACCCTACACAGTTCACAGGTTGAACACACACTAAGCTACACAGTTGGGAAACATCAAAACTTAATCCCTAATTTGCCGTGGTGTGTTCTACATCTATATCCCCATTAAGATGTCTTAAACTAGGCCTAAGAATGCCTAGAATGGGATGAGGATGCAAAAATACACTTAGAAAATATTTTGCAAAGTTTGCTGAAAATAGGAGCCTCGCTCGAGCGAGCCTTCCTTCGCTCGAGCGAGCTTCCAAAATTAAAGGCTTCGCTCGAGCGAGAAATCCTTCGCTCGAGCGGTCTGTCGAAACAGTAAAAGTACTGGATGCTGAAATTTTACGCTCGAGCCACCAATTCTACGCTCGAGCGTAGCTTCGAACAAAGGTTGGTCGCTCGAGCGAAGAATCCTTCGCTCGAGCGAAGAAGCCAAATTTTGGAATTTCCAGATTTGTCTCCTAAGCTCAAACCAAGCATTCTTTCACTCAAAACTCGACCTCTTGGGCCCAAATTCTGGAAAACACAACTAAATTCAATGTATAACAAGTTTCAAAGCTTAATTTATGAATTCAAGCCCCAAATGTGAGTCAATTAAAACCATTTTTCAAACCCATTTTTCATGAACATGGAGAATGTGCAACATGCAAGGATTCAAACCAAATCTAAACTTCAAAACTTGTCCAAATGGACTCATTTCTTCAAGAACATGATGAAAACATGGACTCAACTATATTTATGAACATGCATGTACATTTTACCATGGATTCAACTCAAAACTCATCAATTCAAACATGCATGCATGTATTATGTTCTAATTCAACATGTATGAACTAATTCATGACTTAATTTTTACAATGATGCATAAACCATGCAAGACTTAGCTCAATGACAACAATAAGAGGGTAAAAACCTTACCTAAGTCTTGTAATCAAGGTGTGGGAGCTAAATGAGCAATCTACACTTCAATTCTCAAGCAATTCTTCAAGGTTTCAAGCCAAATCACAAGAATGAACTCAATTCTCCCTTAGCTCTCACTCTCTCTATTCCTTGGTCGGCTATGGGCAAAAAGAATGGCTGAGCAAATGTTTGTAGGCAAGTGTAAACAAGTCTCCATAGGTCTAGAGTAGTGGCCCACTAAGGGTTAGTTTAGTAAATAAGTCCAAGATTGCAATTAACTTATTTTTAATCTAATTTAATCATACCTAATCACATTTTAATTAAATATACCATTAAATCACAAAAATCCTACTGATCATAAAACACTAAACAATTTTCAGTTCGGCCGCCGATAAGGCCTTCAATTTGCAGTTTAAACATAAAAACACGAACAGATAATCAAATAATCGAAAAGGTAAAAATGCAATATAATAAACATGCTCAGTCAATTCGGTTTCAATTTTCAATCAGTCCATTCAGTACTCCAGTTAGTCCAATTATCGGTCATAAACAGTCCAGTTTAGCAGTAATCAGTACGTATTTCAGTAAATTTCGGTAAACAGTATGGGGGTTGTTACATACACCAAACAGATTAACAACTTTTGATTAAAATCATAATCTATAATTTGTTAATCTATAATTTGTTAAGCTATAGTTTATAATTTGTTTTAACAGCTACACCAAACAGGGCGGGCATGAGTTTTTAATTTTATTACGTAATTCTAATCTTTTTATTTATTTTTAATTTAAATTATTTGTATATTTTAATTAAATAAATTAATGAAAAAAGTATTTTAATTAAAAAATTTAATAAAAAAGAGTATTTTAGACATTTTCTGTACACCATTATTATTATTTATATCAATTTTATTTAACGAAAATAAACAAATGATTTAAATTAAAAACAAATCAAAAGATTGGATTTAAATTAACAAATTTAAAATTTTATTTTGTTACAAGATTTAAATCCTAATTTTTTTTTTTTTGGGGGGGTAAATTCCCCAAAAGATAATTATAGCTAGCCACTCGTCAAATGTTTTCCCCTTTCCTAAGTCTAAGCTTGAATTCGGCTTTAAAAATTAAAAAAGAAAAAAAGTTTTCTAACCTGGGACCAAGAACCCCTTCTCTTCATTGATCAACGACTTAACAAAAATAAATAAGGAACAGCATGTTCATTGCCTCAAATGTTATAAAAATATAATCAGAATCATTGAAAATATATGTATGCGTCATGCACTACGTAATTGAAAACTGTTTTTGTAGTCAAGGAAGCACCACTCCACGCACGTACACATCGTCCTCTCATTCAATGACCATGCATTCGTTGACCCTGCATAACTGAAAATGGATGGTATCGATATTATCTCTCTTACTTGCTATTATTTTAGTTGAAAACAAGCTTGAAATCTGCATAGTAGAGCACAATTTTCTTCGATAATAATTGATATAAGACCATCTTTATGCGTCCGGATCCTCTAGAGTTATTCTCTAGAGTGATCTCCTAAAGTGCCTGATCGGACGGCTATGAATAAAACTCACCAAAACGAGGTCGTTTTGGTGAGTATTTTCAAAAAAAAAAAAGAAAAAAAAAAAATCAAATTTAGGGATTTGAAACAACGAAGGTTCCTGGTTGTGTTCATCACTGTTTCGAAGAGAGAGAGAGAGAAGGGCTGAGAGTTTCGAACATCCGACTCGCCCCCGTCACCGCTGCCGCTGCGAAGGAGGATCTCGCTCAAGGTATCGTCGTTGCCGGCGATTGCGTGGGCTGATGATGGCGGCGACCCTAGTCGGCTTTCGTTCGAACCTTGGTAGATTGGCTATGGCAACACTTGCCGTGAGCGACGGAGGAAGTGACGATCTTAGCTCCACCGCCGGCTTGTCGTCAAGCCTCTCTGGTGCTGAGATTGTGGGTGTGAGGAGGGAATCCTCTGCGTCGGAGTATTTTCAAACTAAAACCCATTGAAGAAACCAGTAGTGATTCTTGAAGATAATCCTGAAGCTGCCCCTTCTCTCTCTCTAAAACTTTGGTCCCTTCTCAGTTCTTCAGGAGGATCTTCAGGAGGATCTTCAAAGCTCGGACACCCAAAATCAAAGCTTTGTTTGTATAGAAGCTAAATCAACAGATTGTATTGATTTAAAAGAAATAGAAACACCCAAAATCAAAGCTTTGGTCCCTTCTCTCTCTCTCTCTAATCCTCCCCAAGAACTGAGTGAAAAAGATAGATGTTACTGCCATTTCCAAGAATTAAGTGAAACCCAACTGAGTGAAACCTAGAATTTTGAATCTTGAGTCTTTGAATCTTGAGCTTTGAAACCGAGAATTTTGATGAACACAACCCAGAATTTTGGTGAAACAGATCTACCTCTCTCTACCAAACTGAGTGAAACCCAGAATTTTGATTTTTGATTTTTTTTTTTCAATTTACTCACCAAAACGACGTCGTTTTGGTGAGTTTAAATCCCAACCCTTAATTTTGTGAGTGGGACACGTGTCGAGCTCCTCTTCTTTACTTTAGGAGATCACTCTAGAGGGATCACTCTAGAGGATCTTAACGCCATTTGCATAACAACCATACACCCATTCTTCCAAAAATAATATATAATTTAGTTAGTCCATTGCTGACTTCTAGTGCACAAAAAAAAAAAAAAAAAACAAAACAAAACAAAACAAGAAAGTGAAATGGGAAAGCTACTAAACAATCAAATATTCCAATAAGAAGAATGGGCAAACCTTTGAATTTGATTTTGAAGAAATGGGCAAACCTTTGAATCAAATATTCCACAATTAGTTGCCTGTGTAAGATTTCTGAATAGTCTTTATATTCAATTGTATTAAATTGACAAAGGGTTATCAGTTTATATATATATCTAGACAAACAAAAAAAAGGGATATTTTTGTGACAGTTCTTATCACAAATTCCTATATAAAGAGACTAACTCATTTCAAGCAGATTGGAGGTTGAGAAACTCTCTTTTCAGAAAATATAATCATCCATGGAAGTTCATAATCAACATCCAAGCCATGACTCGAAACAAGCTGAAGTGGTTGTAATCATGGTGCCTTTTCCATGCCAAAGCCACCTCAACCAGGTCCTCCACCTCTCCTGCCTAATCTCCTCCTACAACATCCCGGTTCACTACGCTTGCTCCGCCACCCACGTTCACCAAGCTAAACTCCGCTTCAATGGCATAAACAGCCATGCCTTTGCCCAAATCCACTTCCATGAGTTACCCACCCCTCATTTCGTCTCTCCTCCACCCGACCCCAATGCTCTGAGTAAATTTCCATCACATCTCCAACCATCCTTTGAAGCCTCTTTGCATCTCCGCGACCCCATGACCAAACTCTTACACAAAATCTCTTCCACAACTAGAAGAGTTATAGTTGTCCATGACGCCCTCATGGCTTATGTGGTTCAGGACACCGCTACCACACCAAATGCAGAATCCTATTCTTTCAACGCCACTTGTGCGTTCACTTGTTTCTTTGACGGATGGCAAATGATGGGAAAACCATTCCATGTAGACAAACCACAGGGGTTACCATCTTTTGAAGGATGTTACCCTTCCGAGATTCTAAATTTAATCACCCTCCAAACTAAGTATTTGAAATTTACATCTGGATCTATTTTGAACTCATGCAGATCAATCGAAGGTACTTACATTGATTTAATGAAGGCGGCACTAATTGGTGAAGACAAGCAGCTATGGGCCATGGGGCCATTGAACTCGGGAAGGGTAGATGACAGCAAAAGCTCAAATAGCCAACATAAATGTTTGGACTGGCTTGACAAACAAGCCACAAATTCAGTGTTATATGTTTCGTTTGGAACAACAACTTCGATGACAGATCAAGAGATCAAAGAGCTTGCAATGGGGCTGGAACAGAGTGGACAAAAGTTCATCTGGGTGCTTAGAGATGCCGATAAAGGAGACATTTTCGCAGGCGATGTCAAGAGAGCAGAAGCACTGCCAGAAGGTTATGAAAAGAGAGTTGAAGGAGTTGGACTGGTGGTGAGGGATTGGGCACCTCAACTTGAAATTTTGGCACACCAATCAACGGGTGGGTTCATGAGTCACTGTGGATGGAATTCATGCCAAGAGAGCATCACCATGGGAGTGCCGATAGCAGCCTGGCCGATGCACTCGGATCAACCCAAGAATGCATTTCTGGTAACAGACATATTAAAGGTTGGTGTGGTTGTCAAGCAATGGGCAGCACATGAGGAGGAGGTGGTGGCTTCATCAACCATTGCAAAAGCTGTCAAAAGGCTAATGACATCAACAGAAGGGGAGGAGCTGAGGAAGAGGGCGGAGGAACTGGGTGGTGCCGTGCAGCAGGCGGTGAAGGAAGGTGGAGTTTCTCGCACAGAATTGGATTCATTCATTGCTCACATAACTAGGTAAGTTCGTTTAGTGACGCAGCATGAATATTGGCTGTTTCCTTTGTTTGGATTGTGGCTCAGAACTTCTCCATAATCACAACAATCCAAAATAAGTATTTGATGAATAAAGTCATATTAGTGTACTATATATGATAGAAGCATAGTCAAGTGCTTCGTATTCTCTCTTAAAAATGTCTCATCTGTGCCTCACATGTTTTTTTGAGTAGGGAATTTAATACAAATCTGAGAGTTGCATAACTCAACTGGAACGAAAATGAAAATTGTTAACGGTTACAATTAATGTGACATCCCAATTTTCGTTAATAAATCAAGTCAACTTTAAATTATAATTTTAGACAACGAATAATCTCAAAAATACAAATTGTCTCTAAAATAATAACACAGATGTCTTCAAAAATAATTTATACAAATCTCCAAAAATAATAAGAGTAATGCTAAAGATCTTAAAAGTTTTATCAAAATTTTTACCGAGTTTGGGTCCCACACCTATGTGAGACATTTGGTAAAAATTTCGATAGAACTTTTGGGATCTCTTAACATTTTTCAAATAATAATCAGTATATTTGGTTTCAGTTTTCTGAAAACTGAGTTTTTTTATTTTTTGTGTTTTTTTGTTTTTAGTGAATATTTTTAAAAATTTAAGTAATTTTTTTACTTTTTTAGATGTACATTACTTAGATGTATCTAAATAGTAAAATATTTATGAAAACATATTTTAAAAAATTAATAAATATACAAAAATATGAAAATGTACTAAATTTTCTTATTTTTATGTATTTTTTGGTATTTAGTGTATTTTTTAAAGATTTTTTTTCACAAATATTATATTTTTTAAATGTATTTATGTTAGGTGTGTCTAAAAATCTAAAAAAATTGTTTAAAATATTAAAAAATTCATTGAAAATATTAAAATATGAAAAATAAAAAAGTAGAATTTTCTGAAAATTGTTTTCTAAAAACTAGAACCAAACAAGCTATATAGTGGTATGTCCAAAATCTCTAACTCAATAATTCCTCAAATGTTTTAATTCCAATTGCCACTAAATTGCTTCGTACTTGAAAAATAAATTAATTCAAGAAATATATAATACAACAAGAACGATAAGGTTCAGATAGAGAATAAATTAATAAGGATCCAACAACTTATCATATTGCATGAACAATTTGATTCGATAATCAAGCAATTTACAAAATTGTACAAATAAATCAACTAAACATATGATAACTTGTCTAGGACCAAATATCTAGTCCTACTTAGTATATGACCAGTGACCGGCCTCACCCAACTCACCCAAGCACAACCGCTTATTAAAACATATAGGTACCAGCTATTAGCAGAGTCTACTCGATCCATGTACAGAATATTTTCACGCCATCTAGCCAAACAAATCAACATTGCCAACCCATAATAACTTTACTGAATTTATGAAATAACTAGAATAATCAAATGTATCAACACAGAATAATTTCACAGAATTTACCAAATGACTAGTATAACAAACAAAATACAAATTCGAAATAATTAAAATTAAATCCGTCACCAACACTTTAATCATCTGATATTTCTGCATGAATTTTCAAAAATGACAGATTAAAATTCTAAAATATAAAGTATGTAAAATTTGATAAAATCTACAACTCTCATTTTTTGTAAAATTATTAATACGCATTCTAAACACTCTAAATCTAAACTTAAAATTTTGATCACAAATGGAGGGAAAGAGAGAGAACCGTACGACATGGATGGAAAAAGAAGGTTCACTCTCAATTTATAGTGAAGGCGGCGCTGACCTTATGCTAAGGCCACAGGGGCTTGTGTTTTAGGTAGGAATGGCAATTTGAAACCGACCCGATGGGGACCCGACCCCCTGACCCCGATTTAAGTGATTTTTCTCCGAAAAATATCTCCGACGAGACGGGATGGTATTCAAAAATCAATTCCCGATCAATTCGAGCCGAGGACGGTGATAAATATCCAACCCCCGATCCCGTCCCGTTTGTCCCCGAAGTAATATATATATATATACACTTTGATGCACTCTCTCTCTCTCTCTCTCTCTCTCTCTCTTTCTCTCATTTCATCTTTTTTTCATTTCATATTTATTCTCTATCTCTTTTCCTCACATCTCTCTCTATTCACCGTCTCTGATCTCTCTCTTACTCATCGTCTCTCATCTCTCTCTCTCTCTCTCTCACTCACTCAGAGTCTCTCTCTTTCCCTTATTCTTCTTCATCTCTATAAGATCTCAAAATGTGGTACTTCGATCGGCGACAACAATGGTTGCGATCTCTCTTGAATTACTGATCTATATGGTGTGATCTGAAAACGTGGTGCTTCGATCTGCAATCACTGGTGATGTGTCTCCTCTCTCTCTCTCTCTAACAGTGGAGATGATGATGTGTGTGGATCTATGATGTGCACAATTAGGGTTTTCGGCGATCTCTCTCTACTCAGATCTTTCTCTTTCTTTGTGATGTTGATGATGTTGTTGTTGATGTTGTTTGATGATGTTGTTGTTGAATCGTTGTTATTGCTAACTTGCTGCTGCTGTTTGGTTTTTTGTTTTTTTTTGTTTTGTTTTGTTTTTTTGGGGCAAGAAATTTTCGGAGTCGGGGAAACCCGATCCCCGTTAGGGGACGGGGACGAGGACTGTAATAGGTGCCTCGTCGTGGATTGGGGTCGGGGTCGGGGACGGAGAAATTTTTACCATCGGGGATTGGGAACGGGGAGTGTGATCCCCGGCCCTGCATTGGCCCGTTGCCATTCCTAGTTTCAGGTCCTAAAATTTAACCTAAAAATAGGGTTTTCAAATTTATTAGTAGTATATTCAAAATTTAAACATGTTTAATTTATTTTTATTAATTTAGGGTCAATTTAAAAAGTTTCAAAAAATTCTGTTAGGCCTAATTAAAAACATATTTAATCACAAATGTGGTTAGGCCCAATTGAAAAAAAAAAAAAGAATTAAAACATATACAAGTATAGTTAGCCCAAATAATGGTATAAACAAATTTTTTTCCTAATTTTTCTCTCTCATAAACTATATTTTAATGAAATAAATAATTTTACCCTAATTTTTTTTTACCCTACGTCTCTATCATATTTTAATTGAATAAAATTTTCTTAATTTTTGGCTCTAATTTTGTTTCATTAAATTGTGTTCCATAATTTCTTTTCTATCAGATATTAAATAGTGAGTGAATTGTGTGTTTTGTGTAGAAAATTGATTATACAATCATGTTTTCTTTTCATTTATATTTGCTTTTCACATTACTGGGGAAGCAAAATTATTATCTCACTCTTTAATTTAACACAATATGAAATTATTTATGTTTACTCACATTCCTGGAACATTTCATTGATTAGATTTGTTGATAAATTAGTTTATTTTGTTAATTTGAACTATATCTTTTGAAATTTTTTTTTTTTTTTTGATATTTTAAATAAATACATTTTGATAACTATTTGATATCAACTGATGGTAGTAACATCGAATTAGGTAATTTTATTTTTTATTTTTATGAATATAAGCCCTATTTTTTTGTTTCACCTTAGACCCTGAAAGCTCAGGCGAACCTAAGTTAAAGAAACTCGGAGGAAAAGAAAAAAAAATTAACAAAATAAATGAAAAGAACGTACGAATGGAATAGGGTTTAGGCATAGGCTTTTGTTTGGGGAGCACTTAAGATAATAAATGAATAAAATAAACAAACAAAAAGAAGGAAGTGTGGGAATGGCATCCGCAGCCCACGTGGGTCGCTACCTTAAATATATATATATATATATATTAATTTAAAATGATTCGTATAATGCGCCGACTATTATTATAATATATTAAAATTTTATATTTTAATTTTTTTTAAAAAATTTAAATATTATTTTATGAAATTGAATAAAATAAATTATTAGATATATTATAAAATTATGTAGTATGATATGTGTTATTTTTTGATTTATTATATACGTAATGATGTAAAATCTAATTCTATTACCTTTTCATTTTTGGTGAATTTATGAGTCTTTACTATTTCTTCTGAATTTATAAAAATATATATGAAGCAAATATTAAGATAATTTTCCTATAAAAAAACAAAAAAAAAACTGCTAAGATAATTCACAAAAATAGAAGAAAATACATATATATATATATTTAAATGACTAATTTTATTAATACATAAATCATACTCGCATAACAAATAACTAATTTTATTAATAAGTAAATCATTAAGTAAATTAACAATTTTTAATGATATAAAAAATATTTTTTAATAAACAATTTTATTAATAAATAAATCATTAAGTCAATTAACAATTTTTAATGATATGAGAAATATTTTTCAATAAACAATTTTGATAATTTATTATTGGAAAGGAGAATAGGTTTTTTTTTTCTTGAGTATTGTATTAAATTAAAATTTATAACTTGTAATTTCTAATATTATAAAACCGATTTATATTTTAAACAAACTTTATAGATGTATTTGTAATTTGTTAAAAAATAAAAGATTTACGTTTTGTAATTAACCAAGAATGTTTGTATAATTATGAAAAAACTTGTTTCATAATTGACTAAGAATGCTTGTATAATTATGAAAAAACCTTCACTCAAAATATAGGCTATCTTTAATAAATTATTCAAAATTAAAGACCAAAATCGAAAAGAAAAGACGAATATCAAACAATTAAGCGATTCTTATATACATAGATATATATTTTCCTGGTGAGGAAGAAAGAATAATAATGAGTTGAAAATAAAAAAGATATAAAATAAATATAATAAAATAAATTATGTTTTTATTTAAAAACTTCTCCACCAAAATATTATAACAAATTAACAATACTTTTCATTAAAATATTTAATACCTCAAAAATAACAAAATACACCATTCATAATTTGGCAGACAATTAAAAATGTATATTGGAATATGAACAACATTTACAAACATATATACATATATGCATATAAAACAAAAACAAAAAAAACAAATAATCATAGCTAAGCCAGCCAATATTGAACTGTCCCAAAGTCTTTGATTTTGCTTTAAAAATAATAACAAAAAGTCCAACCTTTGAATGAGAAAACCCCTTTTCTTTCTTGGTTACTAGCCTATCATCCGTGCTATGTACGGAATAATTATACATATTTATATTTATTTTAGATTTTTTTAAATATATAAATTATATTTTTTAAGATTTTTTATAAAAATAATTTAACAATCTTATCAGTAATCATAGTGTATGAGAGAAGTTGAAAAAGGTACTGCAGTAATTATACACAGATTGTATCTATAATTATTCAGCAATGCTAGGTATCATGAAATTTTTTTCATGAAAATAATCATGAAAGCTTTGTGACCCTTGGATTATACTTAGAATAAAGCACCACACACTAATCAAGATAATCCAAAGATCATAAATTTTTCATGATCATTTTCATGACAAAATTTTCATGATCCCTAACTTTTCCCATAATTATTTGTATGAGAAAATTTTAAATGCTGATCAGGGGATTTTGACCAAATCAATAAATGCAGGCATGTAGAAAGACAAGTGAATTGAAAAAAGTTAATAAATGCTCATCGAGAGATTTTAACCAAATCAATAAATATTGAGTTTTTTTTTTAAATAAAAAATTTAAAAAATTCAGATTAGGATATTGAAGTTTCCACAAGCCTTGGGGGTATACAGTATAGATTCTATATTATGATATTATCACCCTACTTGTTAGTGCGATTTTTCTTAATATTTTACAATAATAATATAATTTTATACTATGTTGACTACCAGAACATCAAAAAATAAAGAAATAAATAAATAAATCAAACATTGTAATAAGAAGAAATGGACAAACTTTTGAGTCATTTTTATTACGGTTTATAATACAAATTCCGATATAAAGAATCAACTCATTTCAAATAGATAGAAGATTGAGAAACTCACTTTCAGAAAATATAGTCATCCATGGATGTTCATAACCAACATCCAAGGGATGCCTACAAACAAGCTGAAGTGGTTGTAATCATGGTGCCTTTTCCATGCTATAGCCACCTCAACCAGGTTCTCCAGCTCTCCTGCCTAATCTCTTCCTACAACATGCCCGTTCACTACGCTTGCTCTGCCACCCACGTGCACCAGGCTAAACTCCGCTTCAATTCCACAAACCGCCTTTCCTATGCCCAAATCCAATTCCATGAGTTCCCTACCCCTCCTTTCCTCTCTCCTCCCCCCGACCCCAATTCTAAATTTCCAACACATCTCATACCATCCTTTGAAGCCTCTTTGCAACTCCGTGACCACATGACTGAATTCTTGCACAAAATCTCCCCCATGGCTAGAAGAGTTGTTGTTGTCCACGACGTCCTCATGGCTTATGTGGTTCAGGACACCGCTACCATACCAAATACTGAAACCTATGCTTTTAACCCTGTTGGCACGTTCACTTCGTTCTTCAACGGATGGCAAATGATGGGAAAGCCTTTCCAGGTAGATGAACCACAAGGGTTACCATCTGATGAAGGATGTGTCCCTTCCGAGATCCGGAGTTTACTAACCCTCCAAACTGATTTTTTGAAATCTACATCTGGAACTATCATCAACTCGTGCAGATCAATTGAAGGTACTTACATTGATTTATGGAAAGAGGTACAGGTTGACAAAAACAAACAGATATGGGCAGTTGGGCCATTGAACACCGGAGCGGTAGATAATGGCAGAAATTCAAATAGCCAACACAAATGTTTGGAATGGCTTGACAAACAAGACCCAAAATCTGTGTTATATGTTTCGTTTGGAACGACAACTTCATTGACAAATCAACAGATCAAAGAGCTCGCCATTGGGTTGGAACAGAGCGGACAAAAATTCATCTGGGTGTTGAGAGATGCCGATAAAGGGGACATTTTCTCAGGTGATGTTAAGAGAGCTGAAGTATTGCCAGACGGTTATGAAGAGAGACTGAAAGGAGTTGGACTGGTGGTGAGAGATTGGGCACCACAACTTGAAATTTTGGCGCACCAATCTACAGGCGGGTTCATGAGTCACTGTGGATGGAATTCATGCCTGGAGAGCATCACTATGGGAGTGCCGATTGTAGCCTGGCCGATGCACTCAGATCAACCAAAGAATGCATTTCTCGTGACAGACATATTGAAGGCTGGTGTGGTTGTTAAACAATGGGCAGAACTTCAGGAGTGGGTAGTGGCTTCATCAACTATTGCAGAAGCTGTCAAGAAGCTAATGGCATCCAGAGAAGGGGAGGAGATGAGGACGAGGGCGGAGGAATTGGGAGGTGCCACCCGGAAGGCGGTAGAGGAAGGTGGTGTTTCTCGAATGGAATTGGATTCGTTCATTGCTCACATAACTCGGTAGATTCGTTTATTGATTCAGGATGAATTGGCTTTCCTTGCATTGGATTGTAGTCCAGACCTCTGAAATCACAACAATCTGGAAATAAGTATGTGATCACTAAAAATCATTTTAGTAATATATGATAGAAGTATAGTCAAGTGCAATAATTCTCGTTCTTGTGCTCTTTCTTTGTCCGTGTGCAATGGGAATAAGGCTAATTAACCATAAAAAGGTATTTATTAGACTATACAAATGGCAAATTAAGTAGTGATCGGGCTCACCCAAATCGCTTATTCGAGTATATTAGTGTAAATTATTGTCAGAGTCCACTTGATCCATGTACGGAATATTTTCACATCATTTAATCAAACAAATTAATATTGCCAACACAGAATAACTTCATCGAATTTATACAATAACCAGAATAATAAAGCGTATCAATACAGAATAATCTTACAGAATTTATCAAATGAGTAGTATAAATTGAAAGTAATTAAAATTAAACTTTTTGCAAAGAGATTTAAAGAAAATATATTGTGTACTACTCAAATTACTTCAAATCAATTCATCTGTCACCAACACTTTAATCATTTGATATTTATTCATGAATTTCAAAAAATGACGGATTAAAATTCTAAAGTATAAGATATGTAAGGATTGATAAAATTTACAACTCCTTTATAAAATTAATAATACTCACTCTAAACACTCTCAATTTAAAATTTTGAATCACAATTTTTTTTTTTTTTTTTTTTTTTGGGGGGGGGGGGGGGTTGTGTGTTTCACTCTCAATTTTTAGTGAAGGCAGGGCCAGCCTTTGGGCTAAGGCCACTAATGTTTGTGTCATAGGGCCTAAAATTTGGCTCAAAATTAGGGTTTCAAATTCATTAGTAATATATTTAAAATTGAAAAACTTATTAATAAATTTCATATATAAAATTTAAAATTCATCTAATCTCAAAACAAAACACTTGCACTAATTAATTTTATATATTTTTAATTGTTACAATTTTTTTATTTTTATTTTTTAAATAAAATTTAAAAACACTCTTACATCCCACCATTAGTGGAGGAAGGTGGAGTTTCTCGCATAGAATTGGATTCATTCATTGCTCACATAATTAGGTAAGTTCGTTTAGTGATGCGGCAGGAATATTGGCTTTCCTTTGTTTGGATTGTGGCTAAGAACTTCTCTGTTTGGATTGTGACTCAGAACTTCTCCAGAATCACAACAATCTAAAAATAAGTATTTGATGAATAAAATTATATTAGTGTACTATATATATGTAAGAGGAGTTAACTTGAGTCCACTAGATTAATTGGGCCCACTAAAAATAAGTATCTGTTTCTTTACACAAGGAAATAAACTTGGAAGTTGGAACAGAGTTGTAATGTTCTGTTTGGTTGCTAGGAAATTTTGGGAAAAAGAAAGAAAAATTTTGAAATCTTAAAGATTGTCACAGAGTTGTGTGTTCATTTTTTCATTATTATTGCTGTATCTCTTGTCTTCATTATCTGTATTCCTTTAGGTTGCTTTTGGATCTTGATTTGAGGAGGAAAATGGAGGGGGAAATGAATGAAAAGGAAGCTAATTTTTATTTTCTTCACAAAGCTGGACAGAAAGTTCAATTTTTGTTTTTATTTGTATGTTATATGGCCTTATTTGATAGAGTTGTGGGAAAGTATGAAAAAATGATTATAGATTATGACTTAATAGATTATAGATGAAAATGAGTGAGACCCCATTTGTGGAGGATCCCCACAACCCCCTTACTGATCTACACCATTCATGATGTGGGGCCCACTCATGTATGTGTGGGTCCACATCATGAATGGTGTGGATCACAAAGGGGGTTGTGGGGGTCCTCCACAAAGGGGGTCTCTATCATTACTGATTATAGATTATAACTTTAAATATAAACTGCTAATTTGTTTGGTGCAGTTGTGAGATTATAGATTTAATCAACAGAGTAGTATTTGGTGAATAAACTGTAAAATAGCTTTTTATTGTATAATGTCCTTTTTGCCTTTTTTTTTAAATTTTTTTTATATTTATTTTAATTATTTATTTCTATATTTCTTTTCTTTATTATTATTAATTTTTTTTCTTTTTATTCATTTATTTTATAAAATTGAATAGAATAAATCATTAGATATACGATAGAATTATGTGGTATGATATATGTCATTTTTTAATTTGTTATATATCTAATCAAGTAGACTCTAATTCTATTATCATGTCATTTTTGGTGAATTTATGAGTCTTTATTATTTCTTTTGAATTTATAAAAAAATATAAAACAAATATTAAGATAATTTTCCTATCTAAAAAAAAAAACTACTAAGATAATTCACAAAACAGAAGAAAATACATATATATATATATATATTATATATATATATAAATGACTAATTTTATTAATACATAAATTATACTCTCATAATAAATAATTAATTTTATTAATAAGTAAATCATTAAGTAAATTAACAATTTTTAATGATATGAAAAGTATTTTCTAATTAACCATTTTATTAATAAATAAATAAATCATTAATTCAATTAATAATTTTTAATGATATGAGAAATATTTTTTAATAAACAATTTTGATAATTTATTATTACATAGAAAAATAGTTTTTTTTTTCTTGAGTATTGTATTAAATTAAAATTTATAACTTGTTATTTCTAATATTATAAAACCGATTCAAATTTTAAACAAACTTTATAGGTGTATTTGTAATTTGTTAAAAAATAAAAGATTTATACTATGTTTTGTAATTAACCAAGAATGTTTGTGTAATTACGCAAAAACTTGTTTCATAATTGACTAAGAATGTTTGCTTAATTATGAAAAAGTCTGTTTCATAATTGATCAAGAATGCTTGTGTAATTACGAAAAAATCTTCACTCAACATATAAGCCACCGTTAGTAAATTATCCAAAATTAAAGGCTAAAATCAAAAAGAAAAGACGAATCTTAAACAATTAATTGATTCTTATATACATAGATATATATTTTCTTGGTCAGGAAGAAAGCATAGAAAATGGGAGATAATTGACTTTTATAAAGAGATGAATAATAATGAGTTGAAAATAAAAAGATATAAAATAAAGAAAAATAATTGAGACTTTTAAAAGAGTATTAAATTATCTTTTTCTTCTTTATATTTTGTCTTTTACCTTTTCCTCTTCTTTTTTTTTTTGTTTTGATATAGTGCCAGCTCACTAGAATTGTTTTTAGAGCAGCTCTATTAGAACTCTCTACCAAGACTGTAAAATAAATATAATAAAATAAATTATATTTTTATTTAAAAATTTCACCACCAAAATATTATAACAAATTATCAATACTTTTCATTAAAATATTTAACACCTCGAAAATAACGAAATACACAATTCATAATTTGATAGACAATTAAAAATGTATATTGGAAAATTAACAACATTTACATACATATATACATACATGCAAAAAAAATAAAAATAAAAAATAATAATCATAGCTAAGCTAGCCAATATTTAACTGCCCCAAAGTCTTTGATTTTGCTTTAAAAATAATAACAAAAAGTCCAACCTTTGAATGAGAAAACCCCTTTTCTTCATTGATTATTCTATATTCTGATATCATCACTCTACTTGTCGGCGCGATTTTTCTTAACATTTTACAATAATAATATAATTTTATCCTATGCTGACTACCGGAACATCAAAAAATAAAGAAATAAATAAATCAATCAAACATTGTAAGAGCATCTCCAACGGTGACTCAGATTTTTCACCAAATCTGAGTAAAAAAAGACTCATTTCACCAAATTTGATACTACTCACTCCAACAGTGCACCAAATTCATGAAATGTGCTTCGGACAACCGGGCGGTCGACCGCCGTCGACCGGTTAGAGGAATTTTTTTTTTTTTTTTTTTTCAAATTGTTTGCACCTTTTTTTGAACTGTCTGAACCTTTTCCGGGACAACCGGTTGGTGTCGACCGGCCGGTCGACCAGTTAGGAGGATTTTTTTTTTTTTTTTTTTTTTCAAATTGTTTGAACTTTTTTCTGAACTGTCTGAACCTTTTCCGGGCAACCGGTTGGTCGACCGGGGTACTCCCTCCAACGGTCCGTAACAATGTTTTGGTGAATTCAGTATTTCGTCCTCAATCTGATGAAACATTTGATGAAATCTCAATCTGATATCACTTTTGGTGAACCGTTGGAGCTGTGAACAGTACCCTTTTCATCAATTTAAATTTGATATCAGTTTTGGTGAACCATTGGAGATGGTCAATAAGAAGAAATGGACAAACTTTGAGTCATTTTTAGTAAATTTATGAGTTTTTACCATTTCTTCTGAATTTATAAAAAAATATAAAACAAATATTAAGATAATTTTTCTATTTAAAAAAATTACTAAGACAATTCACAAAAATAGAAAAAAAAATACATATATATATATAAATAACTAATTTTATTAATACATAAATCATACTTGCATAATAAATAATCAATTTTATTAATAAGTAAATCATTAAGTAAATTAACAATTTTTAATGATATAAAAAATATTTTCTAATTAACCATTTTATTAATAAATAAATCATTAATTCAATTAATAATTTTTAATGATATGAGAAATATTTTTCAATAAACAATTTTGATAATTTATTATAGCACAGGAGAATAATTTTTTTTTTCTTGCGTATTGTATTAAATTAAAATTTATAACTTGTGATTTCTAATATTATAGAACCGATTCATATTTTAAACAAACTTTATAGGTGTATTTGTAATTTGTTAAAAAATAAAAGATTTATGTTTTGTAATTGATTAAGAATTTCTGTGTAATTACGAAAAAACTAGTTTCATAATTGATTAAGAATGTTTGCATAATTATGAAAAAAACCTGTTTCATAATTGATCAAGAATGCTTATATAATTACGAAAAAACCTTCACTCAACATATATGCCACCATTAGTAAATTATTCAAAATTAAAGGCCAAAATTGAAAAGAAAAGACGAATCTTAAACAGTTAAGCGATTCTTATATACATAGATATATAAATTTTCTTGGTGAGGAAAAAAGCATAGAAAATGGGAGATAATTTATTTTTAGAAAGAGATGAATAATAATGAGTTGAAAATAAAAAGATATAAAATAAATATAATAAAATAAATTATGTTTTTATTTAAAAATTTCACCACCAAAATATTATAACAAATTAACAATTCTTTTCATTAAAATATTTAATACCTCAAAAGTAACGAAATACAGAATTCATAATTTGGCAGACAATTAAAAATGTATATTGGAATATGAACAACATTTACATACATATATACATACATGCATAAAAAAAAAAAAAAAAAAAAAAAAAAAAAAAAAACAAATAATGACAAAAAGTCCAACCTTTGACCGACAAAAGCCCTTTTCTTCATTGATTATTGCTCTACTTGTCGGCGTGATTTTTCTTGATATTTTACAATAATAATTTAATTTTATCCTAGGCTGACTATCAGAACATCGAAAAATAAAGAAATAAATAAATAAATCAAACATTGTAATAAGAAGAAATCGACAAACTTTTGAGTCATTTTTATTACGGTTCATAATACAAAGTCCAATATAAAGTGTGAGAGTTATAGAGAGAAGAGAAAGAGACTGAATGCTCTGTATAATTGTGTATATTGTGTGTTTACAATGGAGAGAATGAACTCTCTTTTATAGGGAGAATGAGATATAATGGAGTAATTAAATTAACCTAAATGGAGCACTAAACTAACTTAATGGAGCATTAGGGTAAATGGAGCACTTGCTTCTTGTGGAGCACTTGCTTGCTGCACTAATGGAGTGGAGCACTTGCTTGCTAATGGATGGAGCACTTGTAGTATTAAGCACTAGTAGTAGTAACAGATATTAACAGCCCCCCGCAAACTCAAGGAGGGTAGGCATCGACCAAGTTGAGTTTGGAAACAAGATCACGGAAGCGTCCAGGAGGATGAGCCTTAGTGAAAATATCAGCAGGTTGATTGGCAGAAGCAATAGGGAGAAGATGAACAGTACCACGTGTAACATGCTGTCGAATAAAATGACAATCAATCTCAATATGCTTTGTGCGATCATGAAACACATCATTGTGAGTAATCTGAATGGCGCTCTGATTGTCACAATAAAGAGAGGTAGCGCCAGAAGATGAAACACCCATATCAGTGAGGAGCCAACGAAGCCAGAGAAGTTCCTGAGTAGTATCAGCAAGAGCCCGGTATTCAGCTTCGGTGCTAGAACGAGCAGTGAGGGATTGTTTCTTGCTACGCCAAGTAATAAGAGAATCCCCTAAGAAGAAACAAAATCCCGTGGTGGAGCGTCGATCCGTAGGATCCCCAGTCCAATCAGCATCAGAAAAGGCACGCAGTTCAAGAGAGGAGGAAGCAGAGTAGTGAAGGCCATGGAACAGAGTGCCTTTAAGGTATCGAAGGATGTGGAGTAGAGCAGTATAGTGGGGAGTGCGAGGAGCCGACATGTACTGACTTACAATGTGAACAGCATATGCAATGTCAGGACGAGTCACGGTGAGATAGACAAGACTACCGACGAGCTGGCGATAAAGAGTAGCATCATTGAGGAGATCCCCATTGTAGACGTCCCCGAACGCCCCGGGAGGGTTAGGTCCCGTTCTGTTCATATTGGGGTCACTACAGTTCAAGGACTCAAATGTCACGGTTCTTAATCTTGAACCAAAGAGTCCAAATCCGGCAAATCGTTTTTGAAAAACAGATTTTTTGAAAGAAGTGCCAAACATGGACTGCTTTGCCAGATAACAGAGTCGCCACCTAAATATTTTTTAAATGGGAAATTTAGGAAACCCTGACTTGGTGCCAAAGGCCACGTGTCCGTCATCACCAAAGTTGGCTCGGGAACTTGGGTACGATTGGGAAAGGTCACTTCGTGAGCACCCCCGCTCGCCCGGTCAAAGACCGGCCTCTACTAACCATGATATCTGTTTTTGAAAACATTGTATGCTCTTATTCCGGTTATTAGCCTAGGTTACTATGTGATGCTCGCAGCAAACAAGTATAGACTGAGCCGCCTGAATTGGAACAAAACATTTCATGTTTGTTTGTTTGAAAATGGTTTGATGGTGCTACCCGCAGGTAGGCTAAGACGCGGATTTGCCACCCTCAGGTGGGCTTAGAAAACATGATTTTGCCACTATCTAGTGGGCTTAAAACAAACATTTGATGAATTGTCCAATCCAAGCAACACAACCTCCACCCACAGGCATCCAAGGCAGTTATATCACATAAGCATGTAGCCTCATGGTAAGCATGCTATCATGGCAACACTCACACGCATGCAAGGATGCTAAAGCATAAGTACTTACCGAGTACTCCAAGCCAAAACAGAAAATTATTAGAAATCATGCATGATCCTAATTATACAGAAATGCCTAATGCAACGCATGCAATAATGCAACTATAGCAGGCTCGGCTATTCTAAACATGGCATATGGAATGCTACAACTAACACGTATTCAACTTGGAATTGAAATACAAATGCAGTTTGTATGGTGCGCCGAGCCCGGTGCGTGCAAAACAGATGAATGATGCAAACATGCTATCATACTGTATGCTAATCGAAATATGCCCTATATCTAACCAACATAAGCAGGTAAATAAAAGGGAGAAAGACGTGGGGTTGGAAGATATACATCACACTCACCCACACTTATTACAGTTTTGCCCTCGCGCAGAGGGTCCGAATAAATAATAATACAGTCCGAAATAAAAGAATATTACAGTCCGAAATATACAGATTCTAAATTAATTTGACAAATTAAACTAGAAAGCGGTAAACTGGCATGCAAGCCAGGGGCTGCCTCGCTTCTGATGAATATTGCATTTTGGGCTGCCTTTGCGCGGAAATCCACTGGGATGCCCAATTTAGCCTCTGTTTGCAACGTTTCTCGAAATACGCGCCAGACTCCGAAAAGTTGTTGATTCCTCATTTTGCTGCAACAGAGAGCAGGAAAAGGGCATAGCAATGTATTTCACAAATATATGCATGCCTCGATCCTCGTGCCACCAATCACGCATAACGATGCATGATGGCCGAGGAATCGGATTGCACAACTCAATATAGAATGAATGCACATGAATGCTACAACAAAAACCTAACTCCATCATGGGTAATCCGGAGTGTCGGTGACTGGGGAATTGAGACCCGTTCCGTCACTCGGAGTACGAAACGTGCCTCGTTTCCCGTGCCCGGGCTAACTCCTATCCCGAACACGATGCAATATGCATGATATGCATGAAATGCGACTAAAACACAATCCTAGCATGCACAATGCTGATGAAAATGAGATGAAAATGAGACGCCTCGAAAAGCGTGCACGCGGGCGCGCAAGCCGAAGCGATGATGTGACATGCGAATCGGATAAAACCGAGTGCCTCGAAATGCGTGCACACGGGCAACGCAAACCGAGGCGATGATGTGACATGCGAATCGGACAAAATCGAAGTGCCTCGAAATGCGTGTCCACAGGCACGCAAACCGAGGCGATGACAAAATGGAATGAAATGGCATACGGAATGCCACGATGGGCTTACACCAACATGGGAGAGCCTCAGCTCACTCACATGGGAGGCCGTCGGATAAGAATAAAGTGCCTCGAAATGCGTGCCCGCGGGCGCGCAAACCGAGGCAATGATAAAATAAGACGGAAATGCAAATTGGGCTTATACTAACATGAGTGGACCTCAGCCACACTCACATCAGATGCCGTCGGATAAAACAGAGGTGCCTCGAAGTGCGCGCCCACGAGCGCGCAAACCGAGGCATGGCCCGAAGGCATGAAAGGGCACGGGAAATGATATGCAAACATGCAAACCAAATTTCAGCACCTAAATGAAGGGGAAAACAGCCCCGAAATGATACGAAATGACAACCAATGCATGAAATCATCCCGAAATGTGATTTTAAGTACCCGAAATGGCCTACAGCCATACTAAACATGCACAACATGATCATGGCATGCAAACCAGTAGCAAGGAAGCCCCAAATATGGCATTTTTTCAGTACAAAGCAATGCTAAATAACAACCACAAATACGGCAAAATTAGCATGCAAAAACGGGGAAAAAGAGGGGAGTTACAAAGCAAGTAGTATATACAATGCTCAAACTGAAAAACACAATTCTACAAAATTAAAGAGGGGCCAAAAATATGCATATTTACAGTAGATGAGATCCTCCAATTCAGTGTGTAGACATGCTTAAAAATGGCATGCAAAAATGAGCCTACAAAGGGCTATAACATGGGGTACCATAAGCAAGCATCAAACAACTTTGGACCCTTAATAAAACTTGAAGAATTAGTCATTCTAAGACACTCTCTAAGCCTGATGAAGGCTCAAATAAGTGGCTAAGAAAGCTTAACAAAGCATGCAATTTTACGGAAATGTGAGGGATATAACATGAAGTACCAAAACCAATCATCAAATGGCCTAAGGCCCTTAACAAAACATGAAGAATAGGAAAAAATAAGTCTCTGTCTAGGCCTGATTAAGGCTCAAATCAGTGGCCAAATAAGCTCAAAAAGTCATACAAAATGGGGCCAAAGAGAGGTATAAAGAGAGGTACAACATGGAGACCTCAAAAAATATTGGTCCCTTCTACAATGTTGTAGAGGGACACAAAATAAGCTCATAATCAATTTATAACATGCTCCAAAAATAAATGCATATAGGCTAAAAGTAGCATGCAAGTTTACGGTAAAATGGAGGAATTTCAAAGGAAGTGCATGCTAGAGAGACCAAACATGGTTGAGCCCTTCTTCAATATTGAAGAGGGACTCAAAATAAGCCCACTCACAGTTTATGTTATGCTCGAAATCAGATCACACATAATCCAAACAAAGCATGCAATTTAATGGCATAAAGAGTGATATTGAAGCAAGTACATGAAGGAGATGCCAAACAGGGTTGAGCCCTTCTACAATGTTGTAGAGGGGCTCAAAATAAGCACAAAAACAGAAGGGGTCAGAACCCAAAACAGATCACAAGTAGGGTAAAGATTTGATGGAAAATTATGCTAGAAAAAGGGGTTTTGAGACTTACCCTTGAAGACTACACTTTTGCTTCCTCTTGCCTTGATGAAAGTTGCTTCTAAGCCTCTAAGGAACACTCCCTTGCTGCTAGAATGGAAGTGGTGAAGGTGGAGCTTAGGGTTGTTGAAGGATTAAGCTAGGAACTTGAAACTTTTTTAGGGTTTTGGAGTTGGAGATGAGCTCAAATGGAGAAGAAGTCTTGAGGAGAAAATGTCTAACCCTAGCAAAGGAGGAGGACCACCCTTCAAATAGGCAAGAAAGGGTGTAAAAGGGGAGGGAAATGGAGGCAAGATTTCCCTCCCAAAATATCCCCCGGATGCCCGGGATATTTTGAAAAATATCCGGACAGCTGGAAAGGGCTGGAAAGCAGAAAGCTGGCCGGCCAGGTAAATTTCTGGGAGGTGGCCGGCCGGCCACCCCACCTGGTCGGCCAGCCACTCACCCTGGCCGGCCGGCCATGGCCCAAAAATGAAGTGCAAAATTGCTGGCCGACCACCATGTGTTGGTGTCCTCCCAGGTGTGTAGAATAAGGCCCCAAGGTCTGAAATTGGCAACACTGAAACAGGAGTCACAACATAGAGCTTGAAGGAGAGGCTCAAAAATGAAATCCACAATTGCTGGCCGACCACCAACTTTTAGGGTCCTCCCAGATGTGTAGAACAAGGTTCCAAGGTCGGAATGTGGCAACACTGAAGCAGGAGTCACAACATAGAGCTTGAAGGAGGGGCTCAAAAATGAAATCCACAATTGCTGGCCGACCAGTAGTTTTTAGGGTCCTCCCATGTCCCCTGATCACAGATATGTAGCTTTGGTTGGAAGAAAATGGGCCTAGGGTGTTCAACATTAGCCCGGAAGTGAGCAAAACAGGCGCCGGAGGAGCGAAACTGGTTATCTGGGATAATTGCTGGCCTCCTACCCTCCAGTGATCTTCCTAATGCTGAAACAGAGGTACCTGCCAAAATTGAACAAAAACTAATGAGAAATGAACGCTCGGGGCCCAAACCACGCAGTTCGGGGCCTGAAAACCGGCTGTAAGCACCAAAAGTGGTGTTCAGCAGCGAAGTGGGTATCTGAGGCCCCAGTGTTCCTCGGAATCACAAATCAGAGGTACCAGCCAAGAACCGGAGAAATCGGAGACGAAATGAATGCTCGGGGGCCAAACCGCGAGGTTCGGGGCCCGAAAACCGGCTGTAGGCACCGAAAGTGGCATTCAGCCAGGAAGTGGGCATCTGAGGCCCCAGTGTTCCTCAGTATGATAAAACAGAGGTATGTGCGAAGAACCGGAGGAATCGGAGACGGTTGGGCGGTCCCGAACCGAGGCACACGACCTGACGGCTCCGAAAACCGGGAACCGGGCTCCGAAATGGGCAAAATGGCCTACGGCCACGAAAAGTAGCGCACGGCCACCGAGAGATAGTCTACAGGACTACTCCCTTCCCTCAGGAAAGAAAACAGAGAAAACCGAGTCTGGTTCGCAAACCGAGACAAGGCACATAAGAGGATTCGGAAGTTCGGAGGCAGGGCGCACGGCCGCGACTCTGAGACTTCTGAATGAGCACAGTATGCAACATCACCAAGCGCTCAATTGGTGACGTCTGAGTCTTAAGGTCGGTCAAAAATGGGGTGTCTACACCCATCGAGAGGAGTGAGACGAATCTGAGGATCAACTGGAGTAGAGGTAGTTTTGCAATCGGTAAGACCAGCACGAGCCAGAAGATCTGATGCATATTTGGCCTGAGATAAATAAGAACCAGTGGAATCATAAGAGATTTCAAGGCCTAAAAAATAGTTAAGAGTACCAAGGTCCTTCATTTCAAACTGTCGGTGGAGAAAACGTTTGAGTTGGAGAATACCAGCTGCATCATTGCCAGTGATAATCATGTCATCCACGTACAGAAGGAGAAGAGTGGTACCATGAGGAGTAGTCCGTATAAAAAGAGCAGAGTCATAGGAGCTAGAGGTGAACCCAAAGTCATGAATGGTAGAACTGAATTTAGCAAACCAGGCGCGGGGTGCTTGCTTGAGGCCATAGAGAGCACGCTGTAGTTTGCAAACCTTATGAGGAGGAAAAGTGGACCCAGGTGGAGGTTGCATGTAGACCTCCTCAAGAAGATTACCATTGAGGAAAGCATTTTTGACATCCATCTGAAAAAGCTCCCACTGGCGAGCAGCAGAAACAGCAAGTAAACTGCGAACAGAGGTAAGCCGAGCAACAGGGGAGAAGGTTTCCTCATAATCAATCCCATATTCCTGGTTGAAACCTTTGGCAACAAAACGAGCTTTGTAGCGTTCAATAGAGCCATCAGAATGAGTCTTGATTTTGTAAACCCATTTGCAACCAATTGCAGTTTTGCCAGGAGGAAGATCAACAATATCCCAAGTATGAGTTTTGTCAAAGCTTGGAGTTCATCAGTCATAGCTTGCTGCCAAAGAGGATTAGTACAAGCCTCACGATAGGAGGTAGGTTCATAAGTAGAAAAGGCAGCAGATCCAACAATATAATCACGAAGATGGATAGGAGGTTGAGTTACCCGGTGTGGGCGACCCGTAGGAGGATCGGTGGGAGGAAGAACCGGTGGAGAAGGAGGTGGTGAAATGAGAGGTGGACCTTCAGAGAGAGCAGTCTGGTCGGAAGTTGGAGTGAGCAAGGGCGTCTCAAGGAGGGAGGAACCTGTATCAAAATCATCAGAGAAGATATCTATGGAAGGATTAGTAAACAATACATTGGTGGAAAGTGCGGGTAAGTGAAAGGAGGAAAGGGAGGAAAACATTTTGTGCTCCCAGAAAACGACATGGCGGGAGATACGAAGACGTTTAGAGAGAGGGTCCCAATAGCGAAAGCCTTTATGTTCAATTCCATAACCAAGAAAGCAACAAAGACGAGAACGAGGTTCAAGCTTGGTGTGTTCATGAGATTGAAGTAGAACAAAGCAGGCAGAGCCAAAAACCCGAAGATTAGTATATGGAGGGGGAGTGCCATGCAGACGTTCAAAGGGAGTTTGATTATGGATGACAGGGGTAGGAGCACAATTGATAGTGTAGACAGCAGTGAGGGCAGCTTCTCCCAAAAGTTTTCAGGGCAGGAAGAAGAGAGAATGAGAGCACGAGTAGTGTCAAGAATATGCCTATGTTTCCGTTCAGCACGGCCATTTTGCTGGGACGTGCCAGCACAGGAACGATGAGGCAGTGTACATGACTCTGAAGAAAAGAAAGAAAATCTGAGTCCCGATATTCCATAGCATTGTCAGAGCGAAAAAGTTTGATGGTTTTTGAAAATTGGGTGTGGATCATTTGGGCAAAATTATAATAAATGGTTTTGAGTTCAGACCGAGTTTTCATGAGAAAAATCCAAGTAAACCGTGAAAAATCATCAATAAAAACAACAAAATAACGAGATCCCCCCATAGTAGGAGTAGGAGAGGGGCCCCAAATATCTGAATGTATAAGATCAAAAGGGGCACAGGAAACAGAAGTACTTTTATTGAATGATAAAGCAGGTTGTTTGGCAAGTTGACAGGGTATACAATCGAAAGTATCCGGAAGTACATGACCCAATTGTCCACTAGAAACCAAAGACTTTAAGCGATTAACAGAAATATGCCCTAACCAACAATGCCAAAGATGAAAAGGAGATAAGGAGGAAGCAGATGCAGGAGCAGCAATCTGAGGAGAGTCAGGAACATGGAGGTGAATGAGCTCATAGAGACGTCCGTGCTTACGGCCGATCCCAATAGTCTGCCCCGTCTGAGGGTCCTGCACCAAACAATGAGTAGCAGAAAATATGACAGTTAGACCAAGTTCACATAATTGACCAATAGAAATAAGGTTTAAAGTAAGAGCAGGGATATGATAAACGTGAGGCAATGATAAAGAAGATGTGGAAACAGTACCAATATGACGAACAGTCATGAGAGAACCATCAGCAGTTTGAATGGAGGGAATATGAGAAGATGAAGAGATAGAAGAAAATATAGTAGAACTGGAGGTCATATGATTACAACAGGCAGAGTCAAAATGCCAAGAAGAGTTACCTGGAATCACAGACAAAGCAGTAGGAGGAGGAGGAGTACCGGACTGGGAGAGAAGGTGTTTGAACATGGCCTCTTCATCCGTTGGAGAAAAGAGAGGGGTAGATGGAGCAGGAGACTCAGAAAAACCCTCAGAGGCAGCAGTAGAGACAGCAACAGCAGTGTGATGAGACTGATTCCCGGAATGAGACTGATGTCCGGAGCGATGAAAACTTCCCCGGGAAGAACCACCGCGAGAAGAGTGGTTGTTGGAGGAGGAGCGGGATGGATTACGAAAACAATCCTGTTGCAGATGACCAGGACTAAGTTTGTTGCAGTATTGTAGACACCCCATTTTTGACCGTCCTCAAGACTTGGACGTCACCGTTGGAACACTCGGTGATTATCCATGTTTGTGTTCGTTTGGAGTTCCCAGAGTTCTCGGCTCGCGCGCCTTGCCTCAGGACCTCCGAACTCGACCGTTTGGTGTTTGGTTTTGCACCAAACACTTGTGTTTTGCCTTGGGAGGGCAGGGAATGCTTTGTGAGGCATCCCTACACACCACCGGCTGGGGCTAGAGGCCACCGGCTGGATAGAGTTGCCACCGGCACTATATTGTGCCGGTCGGCATTATTTTGTGCCGGTCGGCACTAATTTTGTCAAAATGACATTTTTTGCCGGCCGGGCACTGTGCACTTGCTTTCTGAGATATTTTCAGACAGCTGTGTGCAATTTGCTTCCCCTCCATACACGTGTATGGAGGGATGAGCCCTTAGTTGCTTAGCTTGTAAGTCTTACAAGTTCTATAAGAGGAAGGCTCTTCTTCTTGGCTTAGGGTTGGAATTCTTGAGAGTTTTCAGCCATTTTAGAGAGAGACCAAGCTCTGGTTTTAGGTTAGATCATACATCTATCTTATCTCTCTCCTTTCTTGCTTATTTAGTACACTAGGTGCTTTAGTTCACACTATTGCACACAAGCACCTAGTGTTCCACCTTCCTCTTGGAATTGAAGTGCTAAGGGCTTGTTCTTGGTGTTCTTGACTGGTTTGGAGCTCAAGGGACCAACTACTCCAACCTTTGTGAAGAAAAGCTTCAAGGGTAAGAAACTTACTTTATTTACCCCATTTTTGCACTCCATTTTTGCTTGCTTTAAAACAGTTTTTGTGCCTGGTCTATAACACAAAAAAGTTCTGTTTTCTTAGCCTCTTCATTGTATATTAAGAGTGTTTTGTGGTTTGAGCAAGTTTGACCACCCTTAGACCTTGAAAAGGTCACTTTTTGTGCTATTTTGTAAGAGATCCGGGACTTGTGTGCTTGGACCTCTCCACCACTGAAATCTTGAGGGATTTCAATGGTGGAGATGGTGCCTTAAAGTCCTAGAAAGGGGAGGGCCACCCCCTCTCCTTGATGTCCTTGAAAAGGGCAAGTTTTGCTTCCTTATGTAACTTCATGCTTGAGTGTGTGTCGAGCATGTTTGACTTGTTTTCCATGCTTATATTGCCATGTTATAACATGATTTCAAGTTAATTTAGGTCTCTTATGCATGCCTAGCATAGTTGCCTTGTAATGTCTCTTTGATGCCTTACATGCCTAGGTTGTTTGCCTTAGCTTCGAGCATGTTTTTAAGCTTGCATTTGTGAAGCTTGTATGCTTATTTTGCCATGATCTAGCTCTGTCCATAGCCATTTGGGTCGATCTCATCATGCATTACATAGCTCCTTTGCATTTGGCTTGTTGGCCTTGAGAGCATGTGAGTGTAGCATGACTTGCTTGCTTCATTTTCAATGATTTGAAACCATCTAACATGCCATTTCAGACCTTATGATGTGCTTGTTTGATTGCCTTGCATGCCTCTTTAATGCTTTAAAAGCTTGTGTTGAATGCTCCATGTTTGGTCATGTTGTATGCCTTTGTGCTTGAGCCCCTTAGATGCCATCTAGATGCTCCTTAGGCTTTGTTTAGGTCTGCTTGTGACCTGTTTTGAGTCCCTTTAGCCTTGTGAGGCTTGGTAGACTTGGCCTTAGTTTAAGCCTGAATGGCTTGTTTCAAGACTTGGACCATTTGTTGCATGCTTTGGCTTGCTTTGTTGCATGATTTGGCATCATATTTTGCATGATTTTCAGAGCTTTATATGCATGTCAATTGTCCATGTTTAACTCACTTCAAGTGTGCTTGAATGTTGTTGTTATGCTTAAGTATTGGTACCTTAACATGTGTATGTGTGCATGTGTGTTTGGCCCTCATAACTTAGCATTTTGGCCACTGATTTGGGCTTTTTAGAGCTGCCCAATTCATGTTTAAGTCCATCTTTCAATTGGTTTGCATGCTTGCCTTGTATGCTTACTTACATGTTTGCATTGTATTGCCATGTTGCATGTTAGTTGCCATGTCCAGGATTGCATCATATTGGCATGCATGCTAGGCCTCTTGAAGTGAAGTATGATAGAGGTTTAGCACCCTTGTTTGCTTGTTTGCATTGCATACATTTGAAATCAAAGTTGCACTCTTGATTCTTTGGGCCATCATGCATGGAAATGCGTGATTGGTGGTCCGAGGATCGAGGCACATGCCCCCTTGAGTCATCAACATGATAGGGAGTGTGTTTAGTGCATAAATGACTTGAATTACATTGCCATGCAATTTGTTGCCCTTTGCTGCTGTGAGTTGCAGGTTCTGCAGGTATTTTGTGCCGACCGGCACTGTTTAGTGCCGACCGGCAGCCAATCGGCAGCCGATGAGTGAATCTAGTGCCGGTGGCCTCCTCCTTCAGCCGGTGGTGTTCTACCCCAGCCGATGGTGATCCCCCGTGCTCTGAGAGGTACTCCTGGGACTTTGGCAATTTTCAGAGGAGGAGAGCAGGGGAAACAGAGGCACACTTGCATGACAGTGCGATTCCGAGCCAATTCCGAGCACGCGTTGCATTTGGGCCCTCCTCCCGAGGCATTTACTGTTTTAATTAGATTAATTATTTGTCTAATTAATTTAGTGAATTTGTAATAATTAATTAGCTTGCGTAGTTAATTATTTGTATTATTATTTTGGTCCCTCCGAGCGAGGGCAAAAATGTAATAAGTGTGTGTGAGTGGGTGTATGTCTTCCAATCCCCACTTCTTTCTATCCCTTTTATTTATCTGCTTACAGTGGTAAATTAGGGCATTTTAAATTAGCATACCTTATGCAATGCATGCGTGCATTCATGCATTTGTTTACATGCACCGGGCTCGGTACATCATGCAAACTGCATCGTAATTTCCAATTTCCAAATTGAAATACCTGCTACTCGCGCATTCCATATGCCACGTTTAGGTTTAACCGAGCCTATTCTAGCTTGCATTTATGCTTGTGTTGCATTAGCCACTTAACATGAACTAGGTCACGCATGTTCGCTAACCAGTTACTTGTTTTTGGCACGGAGTACAATGTAAGTGTTTTGCTTTAGCATAATCACATGTGTGTGAATGTTTGCCATGACAATAGGATTGCCATGCGGCTAAATGCTTATGTGTGATAAACTGCTTGAATGCCCGTGGGTGGAGGTTAGATTGCCTGAGTTGGAACAACTCGTTGAAATCCGAATTTTAGCCTACTTGCGAGTAGCACAAAAACCAACATGTTTTTCGAGACAAAACGGATATGCAATGTTTATTCCCAAATTAGGCGATCTAGTCTATACTTGTTTGCTGTGCGCATAACATAGTAATTCTAGGCTAATAATTGGATTAAGAGCATGTAATGTTTTCAAAATCGGATATCACGGTTAGTAGAGGCCGGTCTTCGGACCGGGCGAAAGGGGGTGCTCATAGCTGACCTTCCCCGATCGTACCCAAGCTCCCGAGCCAAGTCACTTTGGTGATGACGGACACGTGGCCTTCGGCACCGAGTCAGGGTTTCCTAAATTCCCCATTTTAAAAAAATTTAGGTGGCGACTCTGTAATCTGGCAAAGCAGTCCATGTTTGGCACTACTTTTTCAAAAATCTGTTTTTCTTCAAAACGATTTGCCAGAGTTGGACTCTTTGGTTCAGATTTAGAACCGCGACACAAAAGGGAGTCCGAACTGTAGAGCGAAGCCCACGGGCGCGTCTACAAGTATCGGCAGGTTCTGACAGGGCAATTGACCAGGAGATGTGTTGAAGGAAGGCCCCGATTCTGACAATAGAGGCAGGCAGTGGTCCGCTGGGTAAAGGATGGCCGGTATGGGGGAGTGGCAAGAACAGAATCCACATGATGAGTTTGGAGAGTGCCAAGACGAGTCTCCTCTGATAGCAGCTCAGAAATGGCTTGTTCCAAAGTGGGCAAAGGATGGCGATGAAGAAGAGAGGCACGTACAGGCTCAAAAGATGGAGTGAGAGCCATGAGAAAGTGCACTAACCTTTGCTGATTACGATGGGCAGTAAATAAGACAGCATCTTCTCGGTGAGGCCAAGTCGGCTCGGAAAGAGCAAGCTGATCCCAAACAGAGTACATTTGAGATAAAAAGTCATTAATGGACTGAGTGGATTCTTGGCGCATGCGGTGAAGTTGGCTCTGAAGTTGATATTGATGAGCTAGACCAGTAGTCTGATATCTTTCTTTCAAAAAATCCCAGATGTCTTTTGCAGGAGAAGTGACTGAGTCAAGCTGAAAGCGACCAAACTGAAGACTGATAGAGGTAACAGAAGTATTGCGAAACCAGGTAATGATTTGGTAATTCTTGTTGTCCCATTCCTCAAGTCGGTCTTCATATGTAGCAGTAGCAGTAGTAGCAGTTGTTGCAGCAGTGTCTTTTATTGGTTGAGTCACATCCCCGGTAATAATTCGCCAGAGCTTCTTTCCTTTGAGGAAGGAAGACATGGCTTGGGCCCATAGGACATAGTTAGAACCATTTAAAATAACGGAAATGGGATGGGAGGCATCATGACGATCCATTATAATAGTTGAGTATAGCTAAATTGATAGGAAGAGACCTGTAGGAGCAAAATTAGGTAAAACAGAGTGTACCAATGAGTCCGGAAGGTCGAAATTAGCTAGGAAAGGTGGGCTGTGCAGTGATGATGTCAGCAGGAGAAAAAATGATGTCAGCGGCGCACGTTAGCAAGAAGGCCGTGCGGTGCACAGGAGCAGAACGGCGCACGCGAGGCTCACGGTAGCAGACTGGCGCACGCGGGTGCACGGTAGCATGCGCGGCGCACGAACCAGCTGGGTGGAAGGCGCGTGAAGGCGCGTGTGAGCGTGGAAACGGAAGCAGCGACGCGCCGAGCAAAGAAGCGGTGCGTGGAGGCGCGTGGAAGCGTTTCTGGTGACGGGCTTGGTGCCGTTGGAATCGTAAGGAGATTCCGAGCTGTTTGGTGTAGTCACGGGACTAAAACACCAAAGTGAAGAATGCCAGAATTGTATTACTGGGCTCTGATACCATGTGAGAGTTATAGAGAGAAGAGAAAGAGACTGAATGCTCTGTATAATTGTGTATATTGTGTGTTTACAATGGAGAGAATGAACTCTCTTTTATAGGGAGAATGAGATACAATGGAGTAATTAAATTAACCTAAATGGAGCACTAAACTAACTTAATGGAGCATTAGGATAAATGGAGCACTTGCTTCTTGTGGAGCACTTGCTTGCTGCACTAATGGAGTGGAGCACTTGCTTGCTAATGGATGGAGCACTTGTAGTATTAAGCACTAGTAGTAGTAACATATATTAACATAAAGAATCAACTCATTTCAAATAGACAGAAGATTGAGAAACTCACCTTCACAACATATAGTCATCCATGGATGTTCATAACCAACATCCAAGCCATGCCTACAAACAACCTGAAGTGGTTGTAATCATGGTGCCTTTTCCATGCTATAGCCACCTCAACCAGGTCCTCCAGCTCTCCTGCCTAATCTCCTCCTACAACATACCGGTTCACTACGCTTGCTCTGCCACCCACGTGCACCAGGCTAAACTCCGTTTTAATGCCACAAACGGCCTTTCCTATGCCCAAATCCATTTCCATGAGTTCCCTACCCCTCATTTCCTCTCTCCTCCGCCCGACCCCAATTCTAAATTTCCATCACATCTCATACCATCCTTTGAAGCCTCTTTGCAACTCCGCGGCCGCATGACTAAATTCTTGCACAAAATCTCCCCCATGGCTAGAAGAGTTATTGTTGTCCACGACGTCCTCATGGCTTATGTGGTTCAGGACACCGCTACCATACCAAATACTGAAACCTATGCTTTTAAGCCTGTTGGCACGTTCGCTTCGTTCTTCAACGGATGGCAATTGATGGGAAAGCCTATCCAGGTAGATGAACCACAAGGGTTACCATCTATTGAAGGATGTTTCCCTTCCGAGATCCTGAGTTTCCTAACCCTCCAAACTGATTTTTTGAAATCTACATCTGGAACTATCATCAACTCGTGCAGATCAATTGAAGGTACTTACATTGATTTATCGAAAGAGGTACAGGTTGACAAAAACAAACAGATATGGGCAGTTGGGCCATTGAACGTCGGAGCAGTAGATAATGGCAGAAACTCAAATAGCCAACACAAATGTTTGGAATGGCTTGACAAACAAGACCCAAAATCTGTGTTATATGTTTCGTTTGGAACGACAACTTCATTGACAAATCAACAGATCAAAGAGCTCGCCATTGGGTTGGAACAGAGCGGACAAAAGTTCATCTGGGTGTTGAGAGATGCCGATAAAGGGGACATTTTCTCAGGTGATGTTAAGAGAGCTGAAGTATTGCCAGAAGGTTATGAAGAGAGACTGAAAGGAGTTGGACTGGTGGTGAGAGATTGGGTACCACAACTTGAAATTTTGGCGCACCAATCTACAGGCGGGTTCATGAGTCACTGTGGATGGAATTCATGCCTGGAGAGCATCACTATGGGAGTGCCGATTGTAGCCTGGCCGATGCACTCAGATCAACCAAAGAATGCATTTCTCGTGACAGACATATTGAAGGCTGGTGTGGCTGTTAAACAATGGGCAGAACTTCAGGAGTGGGTAGTGGCTTCATCAACTATTGCAGAAGCTGTCAAGAAGGTAATGGCATCCAGAGAAGGGGAGGAGATGAGGAAGAGGGCGGAGGAATTGGGAGGTGCCACCCGGAAGGCGGTAAAGGAAGGTGGTGTTTCTCAAATGGAATTGGATTCGTTCATTGCTCATGTTAATGTATACCACCTACTACACCTACCACCTACTCCACCTACATTTACCACCTACTCCACCTACTCTCCACACCCTCTCCTATATATTAGTGTGTTAGCTTTATGTTAGTGGTTTAGACTTTATGTATAGTGCAATGTTAGTGCTTTAGGTTTTCATCATTACAATTTGTAAATCGTCTCCTATATAAGGAGCCCCTAACCATATGAATAAATACAATCTATTCTCCCTCTCTATATAGTAAATTAACATGGTATCAGAGCGGGTTTAAAACCTAATATTTTCGCTTCACCGGAGGGCGGCAACCTCGCCTTGGCCGCCCGCCGGACCTCAACCTATTCCGCTGTCATCTTCAATTTCTTCATTGCAAAAATCTCTCATGTACTTTGGCACAACATAGCCAAACCTCACCAAATGCACCTTTACCAATCGCAATCAATTGCTCAAAGTCATCAATTCTTTTTTTTTGTGCCTCTGCAATCTCATCAACTTCGACTCTTCTGAAACCCAAGCAACGAAGATCTTCATCTTCATAGTAACAGTGCTTGTGGTGACTGGGCTTCTCTTGGGTTTCGGTCTGCTTCGTCACGGCATTGGCAACTCCCACAAATGCTCCAGCGACCCCTCCTCCTCCTGCCACTAGTGTCAGATGTCTTTTCCCAGTCCGAACCCGAATCCATTCTTCTTCTTAGAGATTGTCACCATGTTCTTTGTTATACTGACATCTTGCCAAGTGTGCACACAGTGAACTGTACCTCTCCCTTGGACTCCAAAGTGGCTTTGATTTCCATAGCCTCTTTTTCACCCATTACCTCCAATGCCTCACCCACCATCTTCTGATCACCCTTGAATGCAAGGCCCAGCTCCTTCTTAACTGGAGCTATAACAAGTTTCTCCCCAAGTTTCTCCACCAGATCACACCCTCCTTACACACTGTAACATCAGCACCGGATCTAGTAACACAGCCACCACCGAAGCTCATCACCTTCACCGGGGAAGAGAACAACACTGGAACGCAATACCACCCCGTAGCTGGGATCTACTTCCAGCGACACAACCACCTCCGAGAGCTTGGGAAACGTCTGCGCCGGTGGTGTCCGAACACACCGACAACATGGCAAGACATCTTCGGCAGCAAACGGCGACAGCCGAGCTCCATGCCAAACATCTATAGCAGCGAACTCTCAACAATGGCTGCTCTGAGAGTCTCGATCGTCTTCGCAGCCCTAACCCTCTCGTTGTTGGTGTATTTGGCCGAGTCAAGAGTGACTTCTTCGTCAAGACATCGGTCCAGCTCTCCTCCTGCGACAAGAGGCTTTCCCACTGTCGTTCTCGGCCTCTCCTTTCGCTGCTCCAGCTCTGTTCAAGCCGCCGTCGGCCTCTCACTGGGGCTCTCTCTCTCTCTCTACAAACTTTTTTCTTGGTCACCTTCATGAACCACGAGAGAGAGAGACACGATCTGTCATGTGCCTTGTGTGTCTTTTTTGACATTCTATATCACCTACCCACTCAAAACAATAATAAAATCAACCACATTACACTTTCCAACCCATCATCCACCACTTTACTCCAGTGCTTTTTGCAGTGATTGGACCATATGCGTAGTGCAGTCCACCATTTTCCCTTTTTTCTTTTCTTTCATCCCACTCATCTTCCCCACTTCCCACTACACCCATATTTTTGTACCCATACCTCACTGCACCATCATCTTTTTTTTTTTTTTTTTTACTATTATTTTTTATTCCACCAAAAAAAAAAAAAAAAAAAAAAAAAAACACAAACAAACAAACAAACAAACAAACATTTACCACCTTCACTCTGTGTTGAGCTGTTTTGCTCCACTTTCTCCATCCCTTTGTTTCAAACTCAAATCGGTTTCTCTCTTCACACCTATTTGAGTTTGAGGGGGGTATTATACATATATCATGGTGAGCATGGTTAAACACCATGCGAACCACCCAAGCCACCCCATGGCGCACTTCCTAAGTCGCCTCCTTGGTGCACCACCAAAGCTTCTACAACGGTCTGACACGACCACACAGTGTTTGCTACATCGGTCCGACATGACCCCATAAACTGTCCCGACATTGATTCCGGTCAGCTTCTACAACGGTCCGGCATGACCCCGTAAATTGTCCCGACATTGATTCCGGTCAGCTTCTACATCGGTCCGACATGACCCCATAAACTGTCCCGACATTGATTCCGGTTAGCTTCTACATCGGTCCGGCATGACCCCGTAAACTGTCACAACATTGTCTGCTACAACGGTCCGACATGACCCCATAAACTGTCTTCTACAACGGTCCAACATGACCCCGCAAACTGTCTTATACAACGGTCCGACATGACACCGTAAACTGTCTTCTACATCGGTCTGCCATAACCATACAGTCTTCTACAACAGTCTGACACGACCATACAGTGTCTCCTATCCACTTTTATTTTATTTGTCAGTTTATTTTCTTGTTTTATTACTCTCTCCAAACTCAAGTTGGTTTGTGTCTATCCTCCTTGAGTTTGAGGGGGCTGTTAATGTATACCACCTACTACACCTACCACCTACTCCACCTACACTTACCACCTACTCCACCTACTCTCCACACCCTCTCTTATATATTAGTGTGTTAGCTTTATGTTAGTGGTTTAGACTTTATGTATAGTGCAATGTTAGTGCTTTAGGTTTTCATCATTACAATTTGTAAATCGTCTCCTATATAAGGAGCCCCTAACCATATGAATAAATACAATCTATTCTCCCTCTCTATATAGTAAATTAACAGCTCACATAACTTGGTAGATTCGTTTATTGACTCCGATGAATTGGCTTTCCTTGCATTGGATTGTAGTCCAGACCTCTGAAATCACAACAATTTGGAAATAAGTATTTGATCAATAAAAATCATTTTAGTAATCAATAATACTAGGTATCATGAAAAGTCTTTCATGAAAATGATCATGAAAGATTTGTGACTTTTGAATTACACTTAAAATAAAACACCACACACTAATCAAGATAATCTAAGGGTCACAAATTTTTTATGATCACTTTCATGAAAAAATTTTCACTATCCCTAACATTTCTCTTTAGTAATATATGATAGAAGTATAGTCAAGTGCAATAATTCTCATTCTTGTGCTCTTTCTTTGTTCGCGGACAATGGGAAAAAGGCTAATCAACCATAAAAAAGGTATTTATTAGACTATAAAAATGGCAAATTAACTAGTGATCGGGCTCACCCACCTCACCCAAGATAATCGCTCATTCGAGTATATTGGTGTAAGCTATTGTCAGAGTTTACTCGATCCATGTACGGAATATTTTCACATCATTTAATCAGACAAATTAACATTGCCAACACAGAATAACTTCATCAAATTTATACAATAACCAAAATAATAAAGTGTATCAACACAGAATAATTTTCTAGAATTTATCAAATGATTGGTACAAATTGAAAGTAATTAAAATTAAACTTTTTACAAAGAGATTTAGAGAAAATATATCGTGTGCTACTCAAATACCTCAAATCAATTCATTCGTTACCAACACTTTAATCATTTGATATTTATTCATAAATTTCCAAAAATGACGGATTAAAATTCTAAAGTATAAGATATGTAAGAATTGATAAAATTTAGAACTCTTTTATAAAATTCTAAACACTCTCAATCTAAAATTTTTTTATCACAAAAAACACTCTCAATCTAAAAATTTTGATTACAAAATTTGGGGAGGGGGGGAAGAAAAAAAGGAGGTTCACTCTCAATTTATAACGAAGGCAGGCTAAGACCACTAATGTTTGTGTCATAGGGCCTAAAATTTGGCTAAAAACTAGGGTTTTAAATTCATTAGTAATATATTTAAAATTGTAGAACTTAATAAGTTTCATATATAAAATTTAAAATTCATCTAATCTCAAAACAAAATACTTGTATTAATTAATCTTATATATTTTAAAAGACGCTCCTACATCCCACCATTAATGGACGAAGGTGGAGTTTCTCGCACAAAATTGGATTCTTTCATTGCTCACATAACTTAAGTTCGTTTAGTGATGCGGCATGAATATTGGCTTTCCTTTGTTTGGATTGTGACTTCTCCAGAATCACAACAATCTAAAAGTAAGTGTTTGATGAATAAAATCATATTAGTGTACTATATATGATAGAAGCATGGTCAAGTGCTTCATATTCTCTCTTTAAAATGTCTCATCTGTCCGTTACATGTTTTTAGTAGGGAATTTAATACAAATCTAAGAGTTGCATTGCAACTCAACTGGAACGAAAATGAAAATTGTTAACGGTTACAAGACGTCCCAATCTTCATTAATAAATCAAGTCAATTTCAAATTATAATTTTAGATAATTAATAATCTCAAAATACAAATCGTCTTCAAAATAATTACACAGATATCTCCAAAATATATTTTACACAATCTATAAAAATAATAATAGTGATGTGTTCCAAAATCTCTAACTCAATAATTCCTCAAATGTTTTAACTCCAATTGTCACTAAATTGCTTCGTACTTGAAAAATAAATTAATTCATGAAGTATATAATACGACAAGAATAATAAGGATCCAACAATTTACGATATTACATGAACAATTTGATTCGATAATCAAGCAATTTACCAAATAGTACAAATAAATCAACTAAACATATGATAACTTGTCCAGGACCAAATACCCAGTCCTACTCAGTATATGACCAATGACCGGTCTCACTCACCTCACTCAAGCACAACCGCTTATCTGGACATATAAGTACTAGTTATTAGCAGAATCCACTCGATCCATGTACGAAATATTTTTACGTCATCTAGGTAGATAAATCAACATTGCCAACACAGAATAACTTTACTGAATTTATCAAATGAGCAGAATAATCAAACATATCAACACATAATAATTTCACATAATTTATCAAATGACCATTATAACAAACAAAATACAAATTAGAAGTAATTAAAATTAAACTGTTTGCAAAGAGATTTAGAGGAAACACATTGTATACTACCCAAATTACCTCAAATCAATTCATCCATCATCAGCACTTTAATCATCTGATATTTCTACATGAATTTTAAAAAATGACAGATTAAAATTCTAAGGTATAAAGTATGTAAGGTTTGATAAAATTTATAACTTTCATTTTTTGTAAAATTATTAATACTCACTCTAAACACTCTAAATCAAAACCTAAAATTTTGATCACGAGAGGGAGAGAGAGAATCGTATGTCATGGATGGAAAAAGAACGTTCACTTTCAATTTATAGTGAAGGGAGGGCCAGCCTTCTTCTAAGGTCACTAAGCCTTCGTTTGGCATGTCAAAAAGTTTGGTTTTTTCACTATTTTAGTCACAAAAACTAAAATAGGTTAAAAAATTAATAAGACAAAACGTCACATCCAAACCATAATACTTTCTTTTTTTCTCTGACAAAAGTCAAAAAAGCCAAAAAACATATCTCAAATGAGGTTTTTTAGCCTCAGGCTAAAATAGCCAAAAAATCAAAATACTAAAAAGCTAATATAGGCCGAAAGATACCACATCGAGGCTACTTAAGTTACATTTTTAGTCCTTCAATGTTGTTTATTTGGTAGAGATGATGTGTTTTGTGTACTTGTACAGATTTGGCAGGCAACACGCAAAATCAATCAAAAAGAGCACGAAAGCAGATTCTCCGTGTGAGGAGCAAAAAATCTCGGCCTGCCACCTCACCGCACGTGCAGCCAAGCCCCATCACACATGCAGCCCACCATCGCTCGAGCAGCCCACCCAGGGTTGCTTGCGTAAAAATTTAAGGCTTTTTTGCTGGGAATAAAAGAAAGAAAAGGAGGATGTAAAAGGGTTCGAAAATATTTTAGAGAAAAGTGAGAGAGAGGCTAGGGTTTAAAACAAAAGAACTTGAAGCTTGAAGAATGTCTCCCATGGTGGCTTCTTCTTTCTCTACCTCTTTCCACTCCTCCATGAGTGGATAAGCTACTATTTTTGAGGGTTTTGATGAAACACTAGCCATGTAAAGCGATTTTTCTTAGGCTTTGATTGTGAAACGGTTTCAATAAATGCATGGATGTTTTAGAAGTTTATAATATTTTTTCTTTTCATCTCTTCAAGTGTTTTATTCTCTGTGATTGTTTAATGCTTTCCATATATTAGTTTTCTTTGTATTTGTGTTCAAAGTATGAGACGAGTCATGCTGTGAGAGGCGGGTCGTGTTGCTACCATAGTTCAGAGCAAACGACTCATGCTACTTGAGATGATTCGTGCCTGTACGTTAAATGCAACAATCCTTTTTATCAATGTTTCAAACTTGTAATTGTGAAATATTAGGTAGTTCAAACCGGAGTGCAATTGATGGTCGATGTTAAGTCTTATTTATGTGGTTAGTGGTGAATTATTTGCCTTAGGATTTTCTCAAAATTCAATATCTCAAACTCTATGTTTAATTGTCAATTTAATTTCTCAGTTTCATTTAATTCTCGTTTAGTCATAATATCCCTCAACTTTTTTTCGAAACTACTTTAGGAATTTAACAATTAAATTAGTTTACTTTCCCGTTTGTCACCGTGGATCGATATCTGGACTTACCATTATTCTAAGGAATTTGGTATAGTTTAGTATTTATTTTTGGTGTGTAAAACGACCCATCAAATTTTGATGCCGTTGTCGGGGACTTTTGGTGAAACTAATTAATTTAAAGTTACATTCCTATTTTAATTTTTAGTTTAGGATGTTATATTTTAGTGTTGCTAAGTGTGCAGAGTGTTCGCAAGTGGAGTTATCACCGAAGTGCAAGCGGAGCGTAACCGAGCTTTAAAAACAAACCACAGCACTAAAGTGCTAAAAAAACAAATACCCACAAGCAAAGCACCAAAGTGCTAAAAAGAAAGAAAGAACTCAAGTGGAGGTTGGAGACAACGGTCTGCATGTCAAGCACCTGTAAGACAAGTAAAGCGTTTTCGTTAAACCGCTGTGAGTATTTTCTCCTTTGGTATTTTGCTTTCATAACTTAGTGCACAAAGTTAGAACTTAGTGTGTGTGTGTGTGTATGTGTGTGAGTGGTGTATGCATGGGCGCCGTTCTTGTTGCCTTGAATTGTGGAGTTTAGACATTGAACTAGAAATGACTCTTAGGAACCTTAGAGCCTCTTCCCGTTGTAGACACCCCATTTTTGACCTCCCCTAAGACTTTGGCGCTTTATTCCAAACACCTGATAATGAAAGTTACACTGTGCAATCTTTTGAATTCTCAGCGAAGAAATTTGGATTCAAGCTCAAATCCCAAATCTTACACCCCATTTTGGCTAAACTATTTTAGACCTTAAAACCCTCTTTTGAAAATATTTTTCCAAATGTTTCTACGATGTTCCGAGGCTCGCATTTCGTTTAAAATATTGCACTTTTTGGTAAACTGAGTAAGAACAAAGTGGAGATACATGGAAGGGAGGTGAACTCTTTGAAAAATATTTAAAAACATCTTATTTATAGGTTTGGAGTTGAAGGAAATAGGAATGGATGGAAGAAAACTAGTTTAGGAAATGGTTGGGCATCAATCTATTAAAATAGAAATGAGCAGCCTTCACTAAATTAAGCATATATCTTTGTACACTTATAATTTATATATGAGGCCACCACCATTGGAAATTAGACTTTCGGGGCTTCAATTTAGACTCAAGAATCACCTAAAATCGAGTCTGGATGAGGGAGATATACCCGTTTGAAATCAGGTCTGTAATGTAGATTTTTGGAGCCGGCTGGCTTTCAATGAAAAATAGTGAATTTGTGCATTTAGAGCCGGCCTTTCATTTTTGGGTCCAGTGTTGTGTTTTGGGGGCTGGCCGGCTCTCAATAGTGCCAAACAGACAGTTGGCTTTGTTTGAAGATATTTTCGACCAAATTAGCTCAAATTCTATAAATAGGACTTCCCACTTCAGATTTTAAGGTTAGAAAAACCTTCCAAGAGCTGTTTAGGGCTGTTTTAATTTATTTAAATAGCTTATGCTTTGAATGTCTAGCTTGTTGTGTTGTAAGTCTTCATGGATTCGATTGTTTAGGCCTTAGATACCGAGTCATTTGAGTTGATGGCTTTTCTTTACTTAGTTTTCATATCAAGAGTCTCATCCTAATAATCAAGTTCGCATGATCATTTCTATGCCCTTCATTCTTTCTTCTTTTCTTTTGTTTGAGAGTCATTTCAAGCGATCGATTGTTATTCAAGGCATGAGAAAGAGACATATGCTCAATGGCTTAATCTCTTCGGAGGTTCATCGTCAAGGCATAATCTCTCTTTTATGCTATGGATCACTTCTCGTTTGACGTTTCTCTTTATTTAGTGGACTTAAACATCACTTTGGACAAATTGATTAAAGAATGGAAATGATTAATAAAATTAGTTTAAAATGAATGAAACCGACATAAAGAAAATGTTTAGATGGTTGGATTTGGCTGGACATTATGCCAAGTCCATCACTCTGAGAATTGTCACTTATCAATCCATGATACGTTGATGAGACTTAGAGCGTGTCTATTTCCCTCTTCGAGCCTTCATGATAGGAGGGAGGGGTGGTGGTTTTCCATTGTATTTATTCAATTTTGTCCAAACGTGCTCGGGATCATCAAGCCATCAACTTGTGCTTATTTTCACGTCATCTAGTCAAACAAATCAACATTGCCAACACAAAATAACTTTATTGAATTTATCAAATAACCAAAATAATCAAATGTATTAATATAGAATAATTTCACAGAATTTATCAAATGCCCAATATAACAAACAAAATACAAATTCGAAGTAATTAAAATTAACTCTTTGCAAAGAGATTAGAGGAAGCACATTATATACTACTCAAATTACCTCAAATCAATTCATTCGTCACCAACACTTTAATCATCTGATATTTCTACATGAATTTTCAAAAATGACGTATAAAATTCTAAGATATAAAATATGTAAAATTTAATAACAGCTACAACTCTTATTTTTTGTAAAATTATTAATACGCATTCTAAACACTCCCCATCTAAACTTAAAATTTTGATCACAAATAGAGGGGAGAGAGAGAGAGAACCGTACGACATGGATGGAAAAAGAAGGTTCACTCTCAATTTATAGTGAAGGCAGGGCCGACCTTATGCTAAGGCAACTAGGGCTTGTGTTTTAGGTCCTAAAATTTAACTTAAAAATAGGGTTTTTAAATTTAGGATAATACTTGGTAGCTCGAAAATCATTGGTCCGAATTGGCTCAAATATCCAAAACGACGTCATTTTGGGTATTCCTCTTTTTTTGTTTTGTTTTGTTTTGTTTTTGTTTTTGTTTTTGTTTTTCCTTTCCTTTTCTTTTCTTTCCCTTCCCTCTCTGAAACAGAGAAGAAAGAGAGAAGATGTGAGAAACAAAGAGGAGGAGAAAAGATGGAGAGAAGGGGGAGGAAGAGAAGAAGGAGACGGTGATGGCGGCGTCGGTTGGCCGGTTGGTAGCTCTCTCTCTCTCTCTCTCTCTCATATATATATATAGATATGTGTGTGTATATATATAGATATTTGAGCATTATCACACAAATCTGGTACTCTCTCTCTCATATATATATATATATATATGTCTGTGTATAGATGAAGAAGGAGAGAAGATGAAAAAGATGATCTAGTGTTGATGATGATGCTCTCTCTAGTGTTGATGATGATGAAATCTGGTATTGATGATGATGTGTTGATGATGATGAAATCTGGTGTTGATGATGATGCTCTCTCGTTTTTTTTTTTTTTTTTTTGGTGATTGGTGGTTATTGATGTTAATGATGTGTTGTTGGTCCCCAGCTCCATCTTCTCTTTTCTCCTTCTTCTTCATCTTCATTCTCTCTGTTTCAGAATAGAGAAAAGAAAGAAAGAAAAAAAACCGAAAACAATGTTGTCACAACCCAAACCCGCCCCTATAGGTTTAGCGTCGTAACCGGCCAGTAATCCTTGGATTACCGAAGGCCTCTTGACAGAATAACATATAATTAGGGGTTGCAGAAGCAAATAACAATTATACAACATCCATTGAGTTGTGTAGACTTATATGAGACAAAAAATTTTTAAGACTTTATATACATACATATACACATCATCATATATATACATATATATAAGCTAGACAAAAAGGGACCTAGCCCTATCTACAAAATACACAAAGACTTGTCTAGCTGAACAGGAAAACAAAACTTCAACTTATGCACTTAGCCATAACCACTAGACATGTTCGGAACCTCCACAGGAGGCACATAGGTTGGCTGTCAAAAACTAATTTCAGGCGCCTCTAAGCTTGGTCACGCCTTGATCACCTACATACATACATATAAACAGTGAGCTGATGCCCAGTGAATAATAACAGAGTAAAGGGTTTAATGAATGATGTCCATCATAGAGTTAAAAATCTGATTCTTATCAAAAACAGAGTCTTATGCATATTCAGATTCCAAATCAGAGACAGATTCATATACATGTTCATGATCATTTTCATATTCAAATTTGCATATAATCATGTGTGGTACATCCATTAGCGCTAACAAATCCGATGACCCATAAAGGGACAGCCTTGAAGGCATTCTGATGACGCATGTGCACAGAGATGTTTCCGATTACCCATAAAAGGACCTGATGACTCATTAAGGGACCTGATGACCCATAAAGGGACGCATATTATATGATGCCAAGGATGCCACGAATAACTTTTAGAATTTTGGACAATCATTCATTCATTTAAAACATAGCGTAGCATTTCAGAAGACTAATTATTTCATGTCATAATGTTCAGAAAATATTTAGCATTGAACATAACTCTACAAAGTTATTACTCACAGATAGTAGCAGAAGCAGATCAGGCAAATCAAGCATACAATAGTGTGTGACCTACACAAACACATAACATATACACATTGAAGCACAATATTACTTCCTTGATCAAACTTGACTTTCTTGTTTTCTGTCTAAATAATTCGAAGGTCCACTACGCTTATTCTTTCTTTAGTCAAATGAATCGGGTTCTCATTTCACAAACCCCTTTTATTACTAAATCATTCTTTTTTGAATAAACCAATTCTCACTTGGCTTCTTAATCAAGTACTACTAAGTTAATGACTTATTCTTTTAATCAACTAATTAATGTTGATTGTTAACTTATTAATCTTTATTGAGCCATAAATCATGTTTAGAATGCTTTGGAAAGAGATGAGAATAAAAATGTGAACTAAATGCAATTTTTCAAAATATGCTAAAAATAGGGTCTTCGCTCAAGTGCCACTTTGGTCGCTCGAGCGGATTGTAAAATTTGAAAAACTTCTGGGAGCTCGATTTTCACGCTCGAGCGAGACTTCCCTCGCTCGAGCGGACAGTGTGAATTCTGGAATTTTCAAAATTGTAATTGAAGTTCAGATTTAATATTCAAAGCCTTAAAACATGTATTTTTGATACACAAATATGGAGAATCAATGTATAATTCGTAAATACTCTCAATTAGAAATCATTTATTCAAAATTATGCTCCAATTGTCGAAATTTAGTTGTAACTCATTTTCTCCATATCAAGCCAAATTCCAAACCCCAAAGTGATTAATCTCCAAATTAATCTCCATAAATTGAGCATGGCTCCAATTTCTCATTTTCTTTTTAGTTACATAAAATTGACTTCAAGCTCCTTCTATTTTCCTTCAAAACATGAAATTAAATTCATAAACTCCTTATAAAATTATTCACATGTATGAAATTGACATCAAAATTACTAATTTTACATTCTTATAAATTTTCTAACTAATTTCCATAATCTTAAATTTAACTTAATTGTAACCTCAACTTAATTCATAATCATAGGTGTTCCAAAATATGATTAATTTAAATAAAATCTTAAATTATATTACATGCATGGATTAAAAATCTAATTATAAAATTAAAACTTTATCTAACATTAGGATTAATTTCCATAAATTTGGTGTTCATAAAACATTTCCTTTTTCTCTTCAAAATGTGAACTTAAATGGCTCAATTTCTTCAAAATCCATGATGCATGTAAATATAGATTCAAATGCTCATAGAATTCCCTCATGCATATAACAATGGAACTTAATCTCATGCAAGATTACAAAAATTAAACTCAAAATAATTAATTTCTAAATTTATTCCATAAACTGAACATAACTCCATTTATTCATCATCTTGCCAACTTCTTCTATTTATATGAAATTGAACCCAAGTTAAACAAATATAAGAAATCATAATTCATATTTTTTGTCCTAACTTGATTTTACATGCAAATCCAAATTTTTAACAATTTATAATTGATCTACAAATTTTATTTTTAATTTCCTTAAAATTCATCGTGAATCGATTTTTATCTAAATTAATTAAATAATATCAAAAAGAATGAAATTCCTTACCTTATGATGAATTTTTTATAATTTTTAATTTGAGTTTTGATAACCCACAAGCCTCTCTCTCCTTCCCATTTTTTTCTTCTTCTTGGTCTCTCAGCCGTACTCTCTCTCTCTCTCTCTCTCTCTCTCTCTCTCTCTTTCTCTAATCTCTGCCGTGCTCTCTCTCTTTCTTTCTGTAATTTGTCTCCAGCAGAATCTAGGCTTCTATGACTTCATTCTTCATCTTTTATTTTTATTATTTTATTTATTCAATTTAGTGGGACACTTGGCCTTATTATATAAACCCATGTGATGGTGTATTTATTATTTCCTTAACTAATTAATCTTCTTTAGATGAGATTGAACTTTGATTATAATTAACTTAATTAACCATCTCTTAATTTAATTAATTATGTAAAATCCTAATCTAATTAATCATGACTAAGTATAAATCTCACTTAATTTAATTAGTCTAATTTGGCTTCTTTTAGAGCCCAATTAATTATATTTAAATTTATCATTCTGAATCAGATTTTTAATTAAACTCCAAAAAAGGCTCCAAATATCAAATTAAACTCATTCTCATCCTCAATTTTGTTTTCTTAAATCATTTAGGCCTTCCATTTCCGATCAGACTCCAAATTTTTGTCCATTACATTACATATTCAAATTGGACATCTCATAAATAAATTTAATTCGTAATAATCACAATTCTCAATCTTCATAATTTAATTAACTTGATTAACTCCAATTGGGATCTAATTAATTGAATCTCAATTTTATTAAATTGAATCAAATATTTAATTAAACTCCCATATGGTCCGATACCTGAAATTAAACTAAATCAACTCATCAATTTTACCTCCTTAAGCCATTTGGACATTCAATATCTAATTCCAAATTAAATCATTATTAAAATCAAATATGAATCAGACTCCAAAAATTCCCATAAATCCCAAATTACCTTAGAGTAACAACCAATTAGAATCTAAATCTCCTTAATCAATTAAACATAAAATCACATACATAATGAGGTTGGCTTAATCTAAGGTTATTAAGCTTTATGCTAATCAAGCTCAATTAATTTATTACCAATCGTAATTTTGCCAAATTTCACCATAGGCTCCAAAAATCATGTTAAACATATATATGAAATCGGTTTTGGCTTCTGGCACCTCTAAGGCTATAAATTTTCAGTTCAAGGTTCCAATTGCGATAGATGTTTTTCTACACCCAACATATATATATTCATAATGACATAAGAACTCACATAATTTAACATACAAATTCATATCAAACACATGATCACATGCGTAATTAAGCTTATTACAGGTTGGATTATTACAAATGTCGTTTTGGATTCGAGCCATTTCGAGCCAAACGTTATTCGAGCTACGTAGCAGCTCCGTTAAATTTATTAGTTAGTATATTCAAAATTTAAATATGTTTAATTTGTTTTTATTAATTTAGGGTCAATCTAAAAGAGTTTCAAAAAATTCTGTTAGGCCTAATTAAAAAAATATTTAATCACAAATGTGGTTAGGCCCAATTTAAAAAAAAAAACAATTAAAGCATATACAAGTATAGTTAGCCCAAATAATGGAATAAATAATTTTTTCCCCATTTTTCTCTCTCATAAACTATATTTTAATGAAATAAATAATTTTACCCTAATTTTTTTACCCTACGCCTTTATCATATTTTAATTGAATAAAATTTTCCTAATTTTTTGTCCTAATTGTTTTTCATTAAATTGTGTTCCATAATTTTTTTGTTATTAGATATCAAATAGTGAGTGAATTGTGTGTTTTGTGCAGAAAATTGATTATACAGCCATGTTTTCTTTTCATTTATGTTTGCTTTTCACATTACTAGTGAAGCAAAATTATTATCTCACTCTTCAATTTAACACTATGAAATTATTTATGTTTACTCACACCGCTGGAACATTTCATTGACTAGATTTGTTGATTAATTAGTTTATTTTGTTAATTTGAATTACACCGTTTGAAAACTTTTTTTAAAAATATTTTTAATGAATACATTTTGATATCTATTTTGGTATCAATTGATGATAATGATATCAAATTAACTGATTTTATTTTTTATTTTTATGAATATAAGTCCTATTTTTTATTTTTATTTTTTTACATTTCACCTTAGACCTTGAAAACTCAGGCTTTTTTTTTTTGTATTTCACTTTAGACCCTGAAAACTCAGGACAACCTAAGTCAATGAAACTTGGAGGGAGGGAAAGAAAAGAAATTAACAAAATAAATAAAAAAAAAGTACAAAAGGGAATAGGCTCAAGGTATAGGTTTTTGTATGGGGAGCAAGTAAGATAATAAATGAATAAAATAAACAAACAAAAAGAAGGAAAAGTGGGAATGGCTTCGGCAGGCAGCCCCACGTGGGTTGCCACCTTGATTGATTCGCATAATGCACCGATTATTATTATAATATATTTAATTTTTTTAAAAAAAAATTAAAATATTATTTTATAAAACTGAATACAATAAATCATTAGATATACGATAGAATTATATAGTACAATATGTGTTATTTTTTAATTTGTTATATACCTAATGAAGTAGACTCTAATTCTATTATCATTTTATCTTTGTTGAATTTATGAGTCTTTATTATTTCTTCTGAATTTGTAAAAATATATAAAACAAATATTAAGATAATTTTTCTATTTAAAAAAAACTACTAAGATAATTCACAAAAACAGAAGAAAATACATATATATATATATATATATATATATAAATGACTAATTTTATTAATATATAAATTATACTCACATAATAAATAATCAATTTTATTAATAAGTAAATCATTAAGTAAATTAATAATTTTTTAATGATATAAAAAATATTTTCTAATTAACCATTTTATTAATAAATAAATAAATCATTAATTCAATTAATAATTTTTAATGATATGAGAAATATTTTTTAATAAATAATTTTGATAATTTATTACTACATGGGAGAATATTTTTTTTTCTTGAGTATTGTATTAAATTAAAATTTATAACTTGTAATTTCTAATATTATAAAACCGATTCATATTTTAAACAAACTTTATAGGTGTATTTGTAATTTGTTAAAAAATAAAAGATTTATATTTTGTAATTAACCAAGAATGTTTGTGTAATTACAAAAAAAACTTGTTTCATAATTGACTAAAAATGTTTGCATAATTATGAAAAGTCTGTTTCATAATTAACCAAGAATGCTTGTGCAATTACGAAAAAACTTTCACTCAACATATATGCCACCATTATCCAAAATTAAGGGTCAAAATTGAAAAGAAAAGACGAATCTCAAACAATTAAACGATTCTTATATACATAGATATATATTTTCTTAGTGATGAAGAAAGCATAGAAGATGAGAGATAATTGACTTTTAGAAAGAGATGAATAATAATGAGTTGAAAATAAAAAGATATAAAATAAAGAAAAATGATTGAGATCTCTAAAAAAGTATTAAATTATCTTTTTTCTCTTTATGTTTTGTCTTTTACTTTTTTTTAAAATTTTTTTTTTATATAGTGCCAGCTCACTCGAACTATTTTTAGAGCAGCTCTATTAGAGCTCTCTATCAAGATTGGAAAATAAGTATAATAAAATAAATTATATTTTTATTTAAAAATTTCACCACCAAAATATTATAACAAATTATCAATACTTTTCATTGAAATATTTAACACCTCAAAAATAACGAAATACACAATTCATAATTTGGCAGACAATTAAAAATGTATATTGGAATATGAATAACATTTACATACATATATACATACATGCATATAAAACAAAAAAAACCAAAAAAAAAAAAAAAACAAATAATCATAGTGTAGACACCTCATTTTTGACCGACCTTAAGACTCAGACGTCACCGATTGAGCGCTTGGTGATATTGCATATCGTGCTCGTTCAGAGGTCTCAGAGTCTCGGCTGCGAGCCTTGCCTCTGAACTTCCGGGCTTTTCTGTGCCTTGCCTCGGTTTGCGAACCAGGCTCTGTTTTCTCTGTTTTCTCTTCCCGAAAGGAGAGAGAGGTCTCGTAGATCATCTCTCAGTGGCCGTAGGCTACGTTCGTGGTCGTAGGCCATTTTCCCGTTTGGAGCCCGGTTCCCGATTTTCGGAGCCGTCGGCCGTGTGCCTCGGTTCGGGACCGCTTAACCACCTCCGTTTGCTCCGGTTTTTGGCATACATCTTATTTCATCCCTTTGGAGGGACACTGTGGTCCGAGAGACCAACTTCGTGGTCGAACACCACCTCCGGTGCTTAACAGTCAGTTTTCGGGGCCCCAGGCTGCGTGTTTCGGCCCCCGAACCTTCAATTTGCATCGGTTTAAGTTCATTTTTGGCAGGGACCTTATTTTCATTGGTGTGAAGGTCGTAGAAGGGTGGGAGGCCAGCAATTGTTCTGAAAGCCAGCTTTATTCCTTCATCGCTCCCAGTCGCCCATTTTTCTTGCTAAAAAGCTGATGTTGACCATTCCCGGGCCACTTTCTTGGGCCCTCAACCACATATTTGTGTTTTACACACCTGGGAGGCCACGGATATGTCATGGCCGGCCAGCAACCCTTCCTGACCCTTTTGAACCCCTCTGAAAAATTGGTTTTTCTCTCTCCTGGTTCACATTTTAAGGGTTTTCTCCACATAGTTGTGTTGTGCACACATGGGAGGCCACCAATATGGGGTGCCGGCCACTAATTCTCATTGACCCTTTTGACCCTAGCCGGTCGGCCAGGGGAGGTGGCCAGCCGCCGCCTGAGCTCCCAGAAACTGGCCGGCCATGCTGCCCACACCTTGTTCCTTACAGCTGCACCCTCCTTTCCCTCCCAGATTCTGTATCCGAGGGGGGACTTTTGGGGGGAAATTTGAATTTCATTTCCCCCCTTTTTCTCCACACCTTTGCCTATATAACCAGCACCCCTAGCTATGTTTAAGAGGTTACAAAAATTTGTTCTAAGGCTCTTGCATTCAATCTCTCTCCCTCTCTATTCCAAGCATCAAAACCCTCAAGTCCTACACCATTTCTACTCCATCTCCAAGCCAACCAATCCACACTCCATTCCAGCAGCTTGGAGGCTCTTTCCAGAGGCTGGGAGCACCACTTCTTGGACCAAGAGGCTGCTGAAGTTTGGTTCTACAAGGGTGAGTCCCATTTTCCCTTTTTTTGTGCACTATTTTGATCTATATCCTAGCTCCTTGTGCTTACATTTTTGGGCTTCGACCCTAACTGGAAATAGTCTTATTTTGAGCTCTTTTTCATGTTTGATTAAGGGCCTTTCCCTGTTTGAGGCTTCCTTCTTACCCTTTGTGTTTAAACCCTCTTTTAGGCCTATTTTTGCATAGTATTTTAGGCATATTTGTGAGCTGTTTTAGACTTGGTCATAAACTGTAAAATATCATGTTTTGAGGCCCTCTTCAACATTGTTGAAGGGCCCTCCTCTGTTTGAGGCCAGAAGCTACCACTTGCCTCTTTGCCCCTCTTTTAGGCCCTTTTCTTGCATGATAGTTTAGCCTCACTTATGTTCACTTTCGTGGCTTGATGTAAACTGTGAAGTGCCTTGTTTTGAGCGCTTCTTCAACTTTGTTGAAGGGCTCTTTGCCATTTGGGGCCGGCTTCTGCCGCTTGTCTCTATTCTCTCTTTTAGGGCCTTTTTTTTGCATGATAGTTTAGCCTTATTTGTGTTCATTTTTGAGACTTGTTGTAAAATGGAAAAAGGCTTGTTTTGACATCATCTTCATGTTTTATTGAGGTTCCATTTTTTTTTGAGGTCATATGCTATCTTGTATGCTTGGTTGCCTCCCATTTTGACCCTTATATCCTAGCCCTTGTTGCATGCTTTGTTTGGCCTTCTAGCCACTGAAATCCAGGGGATTCTCAATGGCTTGGCTGCTGTTTTGAGCCTCCAAATTAGAGGGGGGTGACCCTCTCTCGCTTGACTTGTTTGATGGCCATTTCGGCCTTCCAAAGCGACCCTATCTCGCATGCTTCTTAGTCACATTTCAGGGTCAATTTGGTGAGTTTTTAGACTATCATATTTGATTTTCAAAGTTGGTTTGGGGCTGCCACATGTCCATCTTGTATGTGATTAAGAATCCCTTGTATAGCCCTCTAAAGGAGCCCCTCATTTATGCATGTGTTGGCTGCCTTTCCATGTGTATTTGGGCATATTTTCACATGTTTAGTTCACTAATTTTTTCTGGTTTGATGAGTTCTCACTTGCTTCATACACTTGTCATGTAAACCATGTTTGTTGGTCAAATTTGCATGTTATTTTAAGCCATCTTGCTAGCACTTTTTGGCCACTCTCTAAATTGGAAAAGTTCATATTTTTGGACTGCCTTGACTCTGTCTTCATGCTTCATGTTCAAATAATATATGCTTTGTATAGCTATAGGTCATTGCGTATGCCTAGTTTTGAGTTTCGGGGTTCATCTCATGCATCGGGTGCCATATTGCCATGTTTCGGGGCTGTTTAGCATCATGTTTTAGTGCTGAAATTTGCTTGTTTGCATATCATATTCCATGCCTTGCCATGCTTTGGTAGAGTGGCATTCATGCCTTAGGATCGGTCCTCGGTTTGCGTGCATGCGTGCACGCATCTCGAGTGTCTCATTTTCATCTCATGGCCTCCTATGAGAGTGTGGCTGAGGTCCACTCGTGTTGGTGTAAGTCTATTATGCATTGTGTATGCCATTTCATTTCATAGCATTGTGTATGCTAGATTGTATGTTAGCGTATTGTATATGCCATGTTACCTCGTGCATCATGTATGCCATTTCATAGCATTGTGCATGTTAGGTTGCATCTTAGTTGCATTCATGCATGTCATGCATATTGCATTGTGTTTGGGATAGGAGTTAGCCGAGCACGGGAAACGAGGTACGTTTCGTACTCCAAGTGACGGAACGTGTCTCAATTCCCAGTCACCGACACTCCGGATTATCCATGATAGAGTCTCGGTCCCGTTGTGTTTATATGTGCATTCATTCCATATTGAGTCATGCGAATCGACTCCTCGGCCATCATGCATCGATATGCGTGATTGGTGGCACGAGGATCGAGGACTACGCTCCCTGAAGAGTAGTCAAGCATACATATGTGAAAATACATTGCCATGCCCCTTTCCTGCTCTCTGTTGCAGCAAATCAAGAATCAGCAGCCTTCCGGAGCTTAGCGCGCTTTCCAAGAACAATTGCAAACAAAAGCTAATTGGGGCATCGCAATGGATTTCCGCGCCAAGCAACTCGAGCATGCATCATCCATCATTCGGAGCAGAGTCGAGGCAGTCCCCTAGTTTGCGTGCCATTTATTGCTTTCCTAGATTAATTTGTTAATTAATTAGGATTTTGTATCTATTCGGACTGTATTATTTATTTGGGACTGTATTATTTATTCGGACCCTCCGAGCGAGGGCAATTGTAATAAGTGTGCGTGTGTGTGATGTATGTCTTCCAACCCCACGTCTTTCTCCCTTTTATTTACCAGCTTATGATGGTTAGATTTAGGGCATTTTTCAATTAGCATACAGTATGATAGCATGTTTGCATTCATTCATCTGTTTTGCATGCACCGGGCTCGGCGCATCATACTAACTGCATTTGTATTTCAATTTCGAGTTGAATACATGTTAGCTGTAGCATTCTATATGCCATGTTTAGAATAGCCGAGCGCCTGCTATAGTTGCATTTCTGCATGTGTTGCATTAGGCATTTCTGTATAGTTAGGATCATGCATGATTTCTAATTAGCTTCTGTTTTGCTTGGAGTACTCGGTAAGTTTATGCGTTAGCATCCTTGCATGTGTGTGAGTGACTGCCATGATAGCATGCTTACCATGAGGCTATTTGCTTATGTGATATAACTGCCTGAATGCCTGTGGGTGAAGGTTGGGTTATTTGGATTGGAACAATGCATTGACTGTGAGTTTTAAGCCTACTTGCGAGTAGCAAAACCATCTTTTCTAAAGCCCACTTGAGGGTGGCAAAATCTGCATTTTAAGCCTACTTGCGAGTAGCAAACCATCTTTCAAAAACAAGCATGAAATGTTTTGTTCCAATTCAGGCGACGCGGTTTATACTTGTATGCTGTGCGCATCACATAGTAAATCTAGGCTAATAACCGGAATAAGAATGCATAATGTTTTCAAAACTCAATATCATGGTTAGTAGAGGCCGATCTTGATTCGGGCGAGCGGGGTGGCTCACGAAGTGACCTTCCCCAATCGTACCCAAGTTCCTGAGCCGAGGCAACTTTGTGATGGACAGAGACGCTGGCCTTAGGACGAAGTCAGGGTTTCCTAAATTTCCCAAAAATAAAATATTTAGGTGGCGACTCTGTATCTGGCAAAGCAGTCCATGTTTGGCACTTCTTTCAAAAATCTGTTTTCTCAAAACGATTTGCGGATTTGGACTCTTTGGTTCAGATTAAGAACCGTGACATTTGAGTCCTGAACTGTAGTGAGCCCAAGACGAACGGAATGGGAGACTCATTCCCTCCCGGGGCGTTCGGGGACGTCTACAGTTTCTGGCGACTCTGCTGGGGATTTAGAGAACTTGGCTCGAACCCATGATATCTGGTTTTGACTACACTTGTGTGTTTCTTTGTATTGCATTTGCATTGGTGCGCCTAGGACACCGTGTTTGCCATCTGCTATTCCTGAACGGTTTGCCGGAGGCTTGTCTTCAAGGCATGACCATAAGGCTGACCGGTTGTGGGCTCTGCCAGTATGGGAACACAAACCCCGGTTTTACCGGGGCACCCTTTTGACCATTCGACCTAGTGCATATCGAAATCCATAGTGACCATTCCAAACTAGGACAGGTTGCTTACCCAATATAGGATTGTTTGAAACCGCTGCGTGCGTAGTGAAGCCCTAGCTCCTGACAAAATAGGACAGGGAAACCCTACCCCAACATAGGGGTGTTTTGGCTCTCACTTATCTGTTATGTGCTGTTAGAGTGCGTCTCTACAGGGAATGCATGTATCAGTTTGCAAGTTTGGGCATCAGTCAGTGTTTGAGAATTAGTTATCTGCGGGTATCAGATTTAGTCTTCAGGGACAGTGATTCAGGGATAATGATAAGTGTTTGAGGACAGTGTGTATTCAGCTTATCGACCGTGTGTTGTTATGCCCAACTGTGGGTTGTGTATTTATTTTAAGCTGTTATGCTGTTTGTTTATCTGGTTATTTATTTCCTTTTTGCTTTATTTATCTTTTGCTAGGACAGTTTTAGCACAATTGCTTTCGACCGATAGATATTCCCCAAGCACTTTGGACAAGAGGTCGTCGGCTCAATCGATCTGAGGATCTGGTTGACGGACAGCCAGTGTTCCATTCTCTACCCCCGGTTGTCAGAAGAAGGCCGAGAAGGCGTAGTGTGTCTGAACAGAGGTTACCAGAGCAGTGGTCTACCCTAGCAGTGAACAGTCGGGTTGAGGTCCCAGTTTCTGCCATAGAGATACACATACCAGTCAGTCAGCAGGATCAACAGAATATTGCCGGGATGGAAGAAATGATGCGGCAAATCCAAGAGAGTATGAAGCAGATGCAGGAAGACGCTGTCCGCCAAGCGGAATTCTCTAAACAACAGGCCACAATCATGGCCCAACAGGCGGAACTAATTACCCGCCTACAGCAACAAGCCGGAGCATCAGCCTCACATCCAGCTCCTCCTCCACCAGGGGTCCCCCTACCCGTGCAAACACCAACTACCCAGAATGTCCTGCCAAATGTCCAAAACACCTTGCCGAATGTCCAGAACATCCAGGAGGACACAAACCTTCCAACGGGGCCGGCTCCGCCCCCGCTTCCAGCTCAATCATCCAAAGTACATACACCTGTCAACCACCCGGACTCTCCCTTCGAGTTCGAAGTAGACCTCACAGCACTGAAACTGAGCAAGCTCGAGAAGCTATTCAAAAAATCCCTGGGGGTAAAAGCTATCCCGGATATCGAAGACGAATATACCGATGTGGCTGTGACGCTGCCGGATAGATTCAAGATGCCGCAAATTGATCGCTTCGACGGATCTGGTGATCCCATGGTCCATCTCCGGCTATTCTCAGATATACTGCGACCAATGGGCCTCACTAGACCCCAGAAGCTTTCGCTATTCGGTCGAACCCTGTCGGGTATGGCCGCTATCTGGTATGCGAAGTTGGAGGATGATGTCAAGCGAAGTTGGGATGAAATGGTCGAGGCCCTTTGTGCGCAATACTCTTACAACACCCAGATCGAGATTACAACTCGTGATCTCGAAACAACAAGGCAGGAGCTCAAAGAAAGTTTCTCGGATTTTGTGACTCGGTGGAGGGCGAAGGCCTTGATGATGACTTTAAGGCCCACCGATAAGGACCAGATCAGGATGATTGTGCGCAATCTCCAACCAAAACTGATGCAAAAGATGATTGTACTCCCCTTCCCCACCTTTTCGGATCTGCACGAGATGGGGGTACAAATCGAAGATGCAATGAAACAGGGTCTGATTGACCAAGACAGGGAGCAACCTCGAAGAATTTTTAACCGTAACAACAATGCGGGCCCGAGTGGCGCCGCAACTGCAAGAACTTCAGAGGTGAACATGGTCGCCACCATTCCCCCTCCCCCTCCCCCTCCAAGGCCCATGGCAGCCACACCCTTCTCCGGTGCATCGGAAGCAATACACAACGCACAATACCAACCCAAAGGCCAAAGAACCTTCACCCCATTGTACATGCCTTTGTCCAAGGCTCTAGGGGTCTTAATCAGAAAGGGGCATCTAAAACCCCTGGAGTCGAGGCCGTTACCGAACCCACTACCCCCCACTCACAACCCGGCCAAATATTGTGCATATCACCAGCAACACGGTCATGACACCGACCAATGCTTCAGATTGCGTCACGAGATTCAGGATCTCGTTGACAAACAGGTGATTTTGCCGCCAGAAAGACCCAACGTCACAACCAACCCACTCCCTACACACAACCAAGCTCCACCTCCCAAAAGAATCAACTTCATCCAGACTGGGGTCGTGTCTTACAATCCTAGCATCTATATCACTCCCTCCCATCTACCTAAGCCAGAGGTGCTCCTTCCCGACTGCACTGACTTTTTGTGCATGCTGGACATCTCTACGACCCAACCTGAGCCAATGGTGGCGACTGTTGAAGATGGTGCAGGGGAGATCGCAGAGGAGAATGGAACTGTTGAGTTGGGGTTTGAGCAGTCTAGGAATTTTGCTGGAGAAGCCTACAATTCGAGCAATTACATCCTGTCAGCGGGCCAGTCTGAGCCAAGTATAGAATTGACAGAGAGAGCAGAACTGTGTATGATCCAGGGGGATAGATTTGAGCAGGGAACGGATGATCTAACGGTTGTGGAAGAGGGTCTTGCCAACCTCCAGTTTTTCAATGACCAAGAATCAGGGGACGCAGCAGTCAACTGGTTTGAGTATGAGGAAGCGGCAGAGGCTACCGGATGGCTGGATGATCAACCGGATATTGTAGAATTCCAACAGAGCCCGGCAGGGGTGAGGGTATCAATTGTGGCCGGAAGGGCCGGAAGTCAGAGTACATTGCCGGAGAGCGCCGGTACAAAGAATTTCGCTCGGGACAGAAGCATTGTGAATGCAGGGAAGGTTGAACAACAAACTGCGCTGACGCAGGTAAAAACAGGGTTCTGAGAGAACCGGGAAAACCAAAATCCATGAGGGATTGAAAGTGCTGTGGGCACGGAAAAAAGATGCTATGGAGCATGTGGGCTGAAGGTACTACTGCAAGTACAATCATGCCGGAGCCAGACAGGTGCCTTTTGAATGCCAACAGAATGTGGTGGGAAGACGATGACTTATGTCTTGCCCACACAGACGATGATTGGGGAAGCAATCAACCAGATGACACCTGGTATCTTGATGAGGTCGATCACATGACAAGAAGTGGGCGGTACTTCAAACCCCTGCACCTAGACCAACCAGAAGCATCTGGGAAGGATAAAGAAGCTGAAAAGCAGAAGGAGAAGCAGATTGAAGAAGAAGCTGTACTGAAGCAGCTGAAGAAGATACAAGCAGACATCTCCATCTGGGGACTGCTTATGGCATCACGAGTGCACAGATAGGCTGTCCTATCTACTATGGACAAGGCTAAACTTTCTATAGATACCACACCAGAGCAGCTGGTCGGACTGGTCTTTCCGGGAGGAGGTTCCCCGATGTTAACCTTTTCAGACAAAGAATTGCCGCCTGAGGGCGCAAATCATAACAAACCTCTCTACATCTCTGTGGAATGTAGAGACAAGTGGGTACCAGTGGTTCTTGTTGACACGGGATCCACCATTAATGTGTGCCCGTCAAGGACGGCATATGCAATCGGGTTAAAGCCCGCGGACTTCGTGCCGACTACTCAAGTGATCAGAGCCTATGATAACACCAGCAGGGAGGTGATGGGGACTGTCAAATTCAGACCCAGGTTGGTCCAGGACAACACAACATTGAATTCCATGTCTTGGACGTTCCTGCAACCTTTAACCTACTCTTGGGGCGGCCGTGGTTGCACCAAGTGAAGGCAGTCTCTTCCACTCTACAATCAGATGGTGAAATACCCCTATGGAAAGGGAGTAGCCATTGTTTTCGGGAATTCATCAATCCATCCACCTCCGAGGTATCTGCACCAGTCCTAGAAATCGAGCACGGCACGGAGGATGTGTTCTTATCAGGGTTTACTCTGGCTGAGGCTCGGGTTGTGCAGAATATCATGGCTGTTAATGAGGGAGTGTACGTCAGTGCTCAGTCTGTATACCTCATGAACAAGCTACAACACATCCCCGGGATGGGATTAGGAAGGAGCGGCCGGAAGGGCGTCGCAGCATTGGCTGAAGTACCACATAACCCTCATACCTTTGGATTGGGTTATCAGCCCACCAAAGAAGATTGGGTAAGGAAGGGGAAAGAAATGGCTGGGAGAGCCAAAGCAAAGAAGGCGGGGAAGCCTTTTGACTTAATACACCGGCCCATTCAGGGCACCCTAAACGGACGTTTCGTCCGGGAGGGGGAGGGCTTCCCGTTTTGTGGCTTCCCCGAGCCGTGGCTGAACGCGGAGAAGAAGCGCGTGCCGGGCTTCGAGATTTTCTTTGATCTACAATTACCAGGGGATGACGTTGCCGAAGAGCAGACAGACCCATCAGCTGAGGTTGAGCAGTGTAAAGCAGTGGACTCCGAGGGCGCTGAAATTGAAATGGGGGTAGCACTAGCAAGTCTGCTCTCAGATCCTTCGATCGACCATAAGTGCTTGGGGGATAACTTCTCGGTTTCCATGATTGGGGATGAAACGGCTGTGGGCCTATCAGCAACTATTTTGGATGCATCTATCGCACCCTCTCTCACTGGGCAATACGAAGAGGGATTTTTGTCCAGCAGCACCGGGTCAGGTAGTGAGCCAGAATCTGATTCCACCGAATCTTGTGAGTCGGAATCAAGTTCCAGCTCGATTGAGTCTGAGTCTGGTAATCCTGGGGATGATAACCCGGATGCCACAGTTTTGTCCAGGTCATCTTTTTCTTTCTCATTTGAGTCTGTTGTAACCGAGAATTCGGACGATTTGGATGTGCTTAATGAGAATCAAGTAACTGTGATTTCTGAGTACTTTTCTGTGCCCTTGATTTATTGCATAAACTCAGACTTTCAAAATTTTGATGAAAACGACGAGGACGAAATTCCTCCGGTTTTGCAACGCTTAATTGAACAAGAGCAGGAGAGATTTGTCAAACCCTTAATGGATGAAATCACTACCGTGAATATTGGTACTGAGGAGGACCCGTGGCTGGTCCAGATCGGGTCCACGTTGTCTTCGGAGGAACGCGAGCGCTTAGTCGCTTTATTAGAAGATTTCAAAGACGTTTTCGCGTGGTCCTACGAAGACATGCCTGGAATCGATCCTGAGATTGTACAGCATCCGATCCCCCTTGACCCCGAGGCGACCTGTCAAACAGAAACTCAGGAGGATCCGCCCGGACTGGGCTCTCAAGATTAAAGAAGAGGTCACCAAGCAAATCGACGCAGGCTTCCTACTGGTATCCGAGTATCCGACTTGGTTGGCCAACATTGTTCCGGTGCCGAAGAAGGATGGCAGGATCCGGGTATGCGTGGATTTCAGGGATTTGAACAGAGCCAGTCCGAAGGACGACTTTCCCTTGCCGCATATCGATGAGTTAGTGGATTTCACAGCGGGGCATGCTTTGCTTTCGTTCATGGATGGCTTCTCAGGGTACAATCAGATAGTAATGGCACCTGAAGACCGGGAAATGACTGCATTCACCACCCCGTGGGGAACATACTGCTACAGAGTAATGCCGTTTGGGTTGAAGAATGCTGGAGCTACTTATCAACGGGCCGCGACCACAATATTGCATGACATGATCCACAAAGTGGTTAAGGTGTATGTGGACGACATGATTGTCAAGTCCAAAGAAAGAGAGGGCCACTACACCGCCTTGCAAAAGTTCTTCCAAAGGATCAGAGAATTTCGGTTGCGGCTGAATCCTCAGAAATGTACGTTCGGTGTTACAGCGGGAAAAATGTTGGGGTTTCTGATTACACAGAGAGGTATCGAAGTTGACCCTTCCAAAATCAAGGCCATCTTAGAAATGCCCCCACCAAGGACTGAAAAGGAGGTGTGCGAGGCTTTCTGGGTAAAGTGCAATTCATAAGACGGTTTATCTCAAAATTAACTTCGACTTGTGAACCACTTTTTGGTCTCCTGAAGAAAGGCAAGAAATTCCAATGGGACAGCCGATGCCAAGCTGCTTTTGAACAAATCAAGAAATACTTACAGAACCCGCCCGTGTTGTCACCGCCAGAGCCGGGGAAACCGTTGATATTGTATCTTTCAGTGACTGAGACTACAATGGGCTGTATGCTTGCGCAAGAATCGGAGGATAAGGTGGAGAGGGCCATCTACTAGCTGAGCAAAAAGATGCTGGATTACGAGACCCGCTACACTCCGCTGGAGAAGGCTTGCTTAGCTTTGGTATGGGCTACCAGGAAGCTGCGGCACTACCTGTTAGCTCACTCCGTAATGTTGGTTTCACGACTCGATCCCATCAAATATCTTTTCGAGAAACCAGCACTTACGGGTAGGCTAGCTCGTTGGTTGCTGTTGCTCTCCGAATTTGATTTGAAATATGTAACACGCAAGTCAGTCAAGGGAAGAGCAGTAGCAGAATTCTTAGTCGACCATCCAGTGGAAGGGGGTGAAGCAGTCGAGTACTTATTCCCAGATGAAGCCATTTTGCACATCAACGATGAAACTTGGACGATGTACTTTGACGGAGCGTCAAATCAATACGGGTATGGGATAGGAGTGTTGCTGATAGCACCCGACAATTCCCGTATCCCTCTAGCCTTCAAACTCCGGTTCAAAGTCTCGAACAACGAAGCAGAATATGAGGCATGCATCGCCGGTCTAGAAGCAGCCCTGGAACTAGGGGCAAGACGGTTGGACGTCATCGGGGACTCGAACCTTGTTGTGTCTCAAGCAAAAGGAGACTGGAAAGTCAAAGAAGAGAAGATGATGATGTATCACCAGACCTTGGACTTGTTAATTCCTCGGTTTGAGAAGCTAAACTTTACTCATCTATTAAGAGAGAACAACAGGTTCGCAGATTCTTTAGCAACTCTATCTTCCATGATAGACATCTCATACGGAGTCCGGATGCGTCCAGTCATCATTGACCAGAAATTTGCACCAGCCTACGAGTCGATTGCTGCCATAGATGAGGTTCAGGACGAAAACCCCTGGTACCACGACATTTGGAATTTCCTGGAGAAGGAAGCGTACCCGCCAGGGGTAAATGCCAAGGATAAGAGGGCAATCAGAAGAATGGCCGTTCAGTTCATCATCTGTGGGGGTAAGCTGTATAAAAGGGGTCATCTGGGAATGCATAAGCTGTGTGTCGATGCCGAAGAATCAAAGCGTCTAATGGAAGCCATCCATGGGGGGGAATGTGGTGCGCACATGAATGGAGTAATGCTAGCACGGAAGATCCTCAGACAGGGTTACTATTGGTCCACCATGGAGGAGGACTGTATCGGTTTTGTTCGGCGATGCCACAAATGTCAAATTCATGCAAATCGCATGAACATTCCGCCGTCAAAGCTGTACAATATGACTTCGCCATGGCCATTTTCAGTCTGGAGAATTGATGTGATCGGGGCTGTCACTCTGAAGGGGTCGAATGGGCATGAGTTCATCTTGGTCGCGATAGATTATTTCACAAAGTGGGTCGAGGCCCAATCTTACGAGGTGTTGAAGGCTTCACATGTTGCGAAGTTTATCAGAAACAACATCATCTGTCGCTACGGAGTCCCAAACGAGATAATTTCAGATAATGGTTCCCATTTTAAGAAGGAGGTGGTTGACTTGTTGGAAAAATACAACGTGGCGTTTCATAAGTCGTCTACCTATCGGCCGCAAACCAACGGAGCGGTTGAGGCTGCCAACAAGAACATCAAACACATATTGCAGAAGATGGTGGAAACCTACCGGGACTGGCCAGATAAGCTGCCATTTGCTCTGTGGAGCTACCGGACTTCAATCAGAACTTCTACCAGGGCGACTCCGTATTCTCTGGTTTATGGGATAGAGGCTGTTCTACCCATCGAGATTGAAGTTCCGTCATTGCGAGTATTAGCTGAATGTCAAATAGCCGAAGCAGATTGGCAGCAGAGCAGGTTTGAGGAACTCATGCTCTTTGATAAGAGAAGACTGAAAGCACTGTACCACGTTCAAGGTTATCAATGCAGAATTGCCCGGGCTTTCAACAAGAAAGTGAAGTCCAGGAATCTAAAGGAAGGAGATTTGGTACTCAAGGATAACCGAGCTCTCATCCACGACCCAAGGGGCAAGTTCAGACCTAATTGGACTGGCCCCTACATCATTAAGTCTATCTGGTCAGGTGGAGCTGTGGTTCTGATGGATCTAGATGGCTTGGAGTTTTCGCAACCGATCAATATGGACAAGTTGAAGAAATATTACCCTTGAGAGGCTCGCTAGGCCGAAAACCCGAAAGGGCGACCTAGGAAAAACTCAGAGCACAAAAAATTCGAAATTATAAAAACTGAGCTCGCAAGGTTGAAAACTCGCAAAGGGCGGTCTTGGCAAAAGTTAGAGCGTAAAAGGAGAGTGAAAATACCCGAGTGAACCCGAGCCTGCACTACGTAAGGCTTGATTCCCATCTTTGGGATACGTAGGTGTAGACGTCCTCGAACGCATCCCGGGCGAGGAGTGCGAGTCCCTTCCGTTACGGTTCGATATTGGGTCACTACAGTTCGAAGGACTCAAAATGTCACGGTTCTTAATCTTGAACCAAAGAGTCCAAATCCGGCAAATCGTTTGAGAAAACAATTTTTTGAAAAGTAGTGCCAAACATGGACTGCTTTGCCAGATTACAGAGTCGCCACCTAAATATTTTAAAACGGGAAATTTAGGAAACCCTGACTCGGTGCCGAAGGCCACATGTCCGTCATCACCAAAGTGGTCTTGGCTCGGGAGCTTGGGTACGATCGGGGAAGGTCAGCTATGAGCACCCCCTTTCGCCCGGTCCGAAGACCGGCCCCTACTAACCGTGATACCCTTTTTTGAAAACATTGCGTGCTCTTATTCCAATTATTAGCCTAGAATTACTATGTTATGTGCACAGCAAACAAGTATAGACTAGGTTGCCTAATTTGGAAATAATCATTGCACATCCATTTTGTCTTGAAAAACGTGCCGGTTTTGCTACTCGCAAGTAGGCTAAAATACGGATTTCAATGAGTTACTCCAACTCAAGCTACCCAACCTCCACCCACAGGCATTCAAACAGTTTATCTCATGTAAGCATTTAGCCGCATGGTAAGCATACTGTCATGTTAACATTCACACGCATGCGATATGCTAAAGCATAAATACTTACATCGTACTCCGTGCCAAAACAATAACCCGGTTAGCAAACATGCATGACCTAGTTCATGTTAAGTGGCTAATGCATCGCATACAGGGATGTAATCTAGACAGGCTCGGCTACCCTAAGCATGGCACATGAAATGCAACAACTATCACGTATTCAATTTTGGAATTGAAATACAATGCAGTTTGCATGATGTGCCGAGCCCGATGCATGTAAACAAATGCATGAATGCACGCATGCATTGCATAAGGTATGCTAAAATAAGTATGCCCTAATACTAACCATAAAAAGCAGATAAGTAAAAGGGAGAGAAAGAAATGGGGAATGGAAGACATGCACCCACTCACACACACTTATTACATTCTTGCCCTCGCTCGGAGGGACCAAATAAATATTACAGTCCGAATAATAAATAAATTAAATAAATTATTACACAATTCTAATTATTAAAATCAAAGCAAATAAATAAATAAATGCAATGGGGCCTCAGCCCTGCCTTGGGATGCGCGAGTGATGCGTGCTCGATCCGTCTTGCCCTGAAAACCCGTGTCATGGCACTGTTGCTTCTGCTTTTACTGTCCTGCCTCTCTAAAAATTCCCAAAGTTCTGGGATACCTTCCAAATGGTCTGAAGTACCCCACCGGCTGGAAGGAGTGGTCATCGGCTATTTGAGTTGTCCACCGGCTGCATATGGAGTTTATCGGCACAAAAACAGTGCCGATCGGCACAATAAACTGCCGGCCGGCAGAAAGTCCCTGCAGCAGACAGATTGACAGTAGCAGCAAGACAGCAATGCATGGCATGGGTTTTGGGGGACATGTAAGCATGGTCATTGCCTCCTATCATGCTTGGGGACTCAAGGAGGTAAGACTCTTGGTTCTTGGGCCACCAATGGTGCATTTCAATGCATGATAGCCCAAAGAACCAAGGTTGCATTTTGATGTAAATGCATGCAATACAAGCAAATGAAATCCAAAGCCTTATCATGTGTTGGTCCAAGGCCTTGGTGACCAAGAATTGAGGTGAGTTGCACCACTTGGAGTGTGAACTCCTCTCAATTCTTATGCTTAGTTTGACAACCCCAAACCAAGCCATGAGATGCATGTATGCAACATGGTTCAATAATGCAACAATGATGCAAGGATGCAAGGCATACCAAGTGTCATGCAACTAACACAATAGGCATGCAAAATGCTAGAGCATGCAAGGCACAAGTGGCATGTGGACATGGACCAATCAAGCCTAGAACTAGCATGTACTCAAGGCTTCATCAATCAAACATGCAACAATCATTATGTAAGCATGCAATGGTGGACTCAAGTCAAATGGGGCAGCCCTTAAACTAGCCCAAAACAGTGGCAAGAGTGACCAATGAGCATGCTAATATGCAAACCAAATAAGGCCAAGTCTAAGGCACCAAAAGGAGCACACCTTACTACCATTAACAAGACCAAACATGGCATACACCAAGCAAGCAAAAACAGATTTCTAGCATGCGAAAAGACACCCAAATCCCCTCACATGGCACCCCAAAATGCATTAATCATGGAAGCATACACAAGGCCCATTCTTAGGCATAAAAGGACACACCTTTAAAGCATGAAAGAGATGACAAGCACAAACAAGTGAGCATGATTTAGGACTGAAATATGATCTAAAATGATGCCAAATCATGAGATCAATGCAAGCTAAACATGCTAGAGACTCACACACCCCAAGATTTACAAACTAGAATGCAAAACAAACATGTCAAGCATACCAAACATGATAAAAACAGTGGCCCACAGCCCTTTAACATGGCAAAATAATGCTAGCATCTCCATAAAACTAAGCTAAAAACATACTAAAATCATGGCCTCAAAGTATGGCATGCTTTTGAGCATAAGAAAGCATTTCAAAACAAGTATGAGAGACAAGTTAGAGGTGACAAATCCGACCAAAAACAGAATTTAAACATGCTCCATAACACTCAAAAAAACTCTTAAATGAAGCCAAACAAGACTATGCATACATGCTATTCTTTGAACCCAAAACAAAGGCAAACAAGGGATCAAGGGGAGAGGGGTGTCCCTCCCCTTTATGTGACTTCAAAACACCCCCCCTCACCACTGAAAACCCACTGATTTTCAGTGGTGAGAAGTCCAAGGACAACAAGTAAAAAGGGGCTTAAGCAAAAGCACCAAAAGTGGCCATACAAGGCCTAATAGGATGGACCTTTGCTCAAACCAAAAAAGGACCTTAATGAAGGTTCAAGAACAAGTAAAAACAAGACTTTTTTTTATCTTAAACACAAACTCAAAAACACAAAGTAAAGAGGGTAGAAAAGGGTTGCAAGAATGGGGAATATAAAGTGATGTTCTTACCCTTGAAGATCCCTTGAAGAACAAGTGGTGCAGCCACTCTCTAGTGCTCAAAACCAGTCCAAAACCAACACAAATAACCTTCCAAGTCTCTCAATCTCGAGCTAAGGTGTAAAGGTGTGTGTAATGGTGCAAAAGTGAGGTAAATCTACACTTTCAAGCCTAAAATCACACACACAAGAGGAGAGAGATGGAGATCTATTTATCTATAGATATATAACAGAGAAATATATGTATAAGCTCTGGTTTTTGCCTCCAAAATGCTAACCCTTAGCCAAGAGGAGGAGCTCTCCTCTTATAGGCATTGTAAAGCTTGTCAAACAAGCTTGGAAGGAGTGTATCCCCTCCATACACGTGTATGGAGGGGAGCAAAAGCTACAAAGCTGTCTGAAAATATCCCAGAAAGCAAGTGCACAGTAGTCGGCAGGGCAAAATGGTCATTTTGCCAAAAAGAGTGCCGACCGGCACAAAATAGTGCCGACCGGCACAATATAGTGCCGGTGGAAACTACAGCCAGCCGGTGGCCTCTAGCCACAGCCGGTGGTGTGTGGGGATGCCTCACAAAGCATTCCCTGCCCTCCCAAGGCAAAACACAAGTGTTTGGTGCGAAACCAGACACAAAACGATCGAGTTCGGAGGTCCTGAGGCAAGGCGCGCGAGCCGAGAACTCCGGGAACTCCAAACGAACACAAACATGGATGATCACCGAGTGTTCCAACGGTGACGTCCAAGTCTTGAGGACGGTCAAAAATGGGGTGTCTACAGTTGCCCCTCTTTGACAGAACTCGAAAGTCATAATAATGACGGGAGTGAATGTCAAAGCCCAGAGACGACCCATTTTTGACAAGGCCGAAGACTTGGACAGACATACAAAGCGCAAATGGTTGAACTCGCAAGCTGCCTACGTATCCCTTAGGGAATCAAACCAGCGTAGTTCATGCACAGGCATACAAGCCGCAGATAAGGTATGCGCCCGTAGGCGGGGGCAAGATGCAACTGAAAATGCAAGAAGCCGAGCATAACTTATGATCATGCAAAGAAAGCTGTAATGAAGCATACATGCGACAGTTATAAGCTAACATGCAACAGTCTACATCACAATGCAGAAAGGATGTAAGAGAATTATGCAATTCTCAAATCGTCTCACTCGGGAGATACAATACCTGTGCGGCTCGCCTGGTTCCACCGGCCTCAAATGAGCCGTACATACAATATCGTGCCTGCAAAGAAAGCAAACTTAACAGGTATGATACTGTTAGCAATACACATGATAATGCGATCGAAAGTGCGTGGCAATGTATGCAACGTGCATAGCAAGGTAGTGGGATTGAACACATGTGAGTAAAGCAATGCACACGTGCACGCAATGTGTATGGAAAGAGAACTTGAACACATGTAAGTAAAGCAATGCACACGTGCATGCAATGTGTATAGGGAATCGTAATTGAACACATGTAGTAAAGCAAGGCACGCATACGATGCAATGTGTATAAAAGATTGTAATTGAACACATGTCAGTAAAACAATGCACGCATACAAAGCAATGTGTATATAGGAACTTGAACTCATGTGAGTAAAGCAACGCACACATACGAAGCAATGAGCATATAGGAAGGAACTTGAACACATATCAGTAAAACAATGCACGCATACAATGCAATGTGTATATAGGAACTTGAACTCATGTGAGTAAAGCAACGCACACATACGAAGCAATGAGTATAGGAAGGAACTTGAACACATATCAGTAAAGCAATGCACGCATACAATGCAATGTGTATATAGGAACTTGAACTCATGTGAGTAAAGCAACGCACACATACGAAGCAATGAGTATATAGGAAGGAACTTGAACTCATGTAAGTAAAGCGACGCACACATACGAAGCAATGAGTATATATAAAAGAAACTTGAACACATGTAAGTAAAGCAAAGCACGCATACAATGCAATGTGTATATAGGAACTTGAACTCATGTGAGTAAAGCAACGCACACATACGAAGCAATGAGTATATAGGAAGGAACTTGAACTCATGTAAGTAAAGCGACGCACACATACGAAGCAATGAGTATATATAAAAGAAACTTGAACACATGTAAGTAAAGCAAAGCACGCATACAATGCAATGTGTATATAAAAAGGAACTTGAACACATGTAAGTAAAGCAAAGCACGCATACAATGCAATGTGTATATAAAAAGGAACTTGAAATTGGACATGATAAAACATGATGTTGAAATGCAACGTATTGCAACACAGTATAATTGAAACGATTTCTTTTGAAATTCACAAGATATAAAAGGATACGAGAAGGGACATCCTTCGCATGTTCTGAGCATCGCTCACAAAAGTAATGGCTTGGAATCAACTTGAAGATCCATTCGCATTCGAACAGTGCATCTCTTTGTATTGTCTTGAATAATGAAGGTGTCGAACCCCCTTAATTGACCCGAACAAGGGCGCAAAAGGTACGATGACCGAAAGAGGGGGGGGTTACCGGTGTCAAACCCAGCACTTTGCTATCCTGCTATTCTTCTGCTTTATTTTCCTTTTTACTAGGAGTTTAAGCACATTGCACTGCCTTAGGCAGGTTTTATTTCTCAAAAACGCGCGTTTTTACAAAACATATGATGGAAATGAAACGAATGTTTGTTCAAAAAGTGTTATATTTGCACGTTCTATGCATCGCATCGCAAGGCATCACATAACAATGTGACTGAAATTGAATCAGTATTTTTGAAAATCAAAGCCTCGCATCGTAATAATCAGGTAGTAAACCAATTACAACTCGATAAGCAAAATAGGGTGACTCAGCAAACTAGCCAAATGCAAGTACACCCTGACAAACATTTACAAAGACTCAAAGAGAGTGGGATACAACTCGATAAGCAAATATGCAACAACTCGATAAGCAAATGGGCGCGCCCTCGTAAGAATTGATCACTGGAGGGCATCGAAAGTAGTGGACTTCCCAAATTCTTAGCAAACAGCTCAGAGGGCAAGGGTGAGAACCACCGGCCTAGTAGAAAGTCCACCGGCTGCGTGTAAAGGCCATCGGCCGAAGGAGTGATTCCTCGGCCAAAACAGATGGCCGGTCGGCACTATATTTGGCCGGTCGGCACTAAATTGTCAACACCAGCAGAATGTTGACAGCTGTCCTTCACTCAGCCTTATCTTCTTCAAAAGTGACCCAACTTCGTGGTTCTCTTCATTTCCACACTGATTTGCTCCAAATGGAAGCATTTCTAGCCCAAAATCTCACGACTTGGATTAACAACTTGAACGGCTCGGAAAAGCTTAATTTCCGGGCTTTCGGCATAAACGCACTATTCACTTTGCGCCGTACCCCGCTGCATTTTCCATTCCTCCATGCCGCGGCAAGGTTTTGGAACCCGGTAACACATGTCTTTAGCTTTAGCGGACAAGAGGTATGTCCCACTTTTGAAGATTTTCGAACTCTAATGGAATCTGAGCGTGATGAGGAGATCCTGCCCCAACTTCGTTTTGGCCATGCTCAAGCCTTGGGCGAAATGTGCGGGCTTTCAATGCCCGACGCTCGTTCTCTAATTTGTGACAGGACATTAGATGTTCCAAGCTTGGTTTGTCGCTTTTCTGAGACTGTGTGATCGTGGCGACCATCACTGCAAGGTTTTCGGCGACACGCCCTTTGCTTATGCCTGCTATCCCATTTTCTGTTTATCTCTGGTTCTGGAGGGCCTAGTGTCGGTTGATTGAGGTTGCCAAGGCCTGAAGGGGGCAAAAGTTGCATTGCCATGATTCTGGCTGAGACACTGCTGGCTTAGACGCCTTTTATCGTCGCGAGACGATCAGATTAGCAGGGAGTCCACATTACTGCAGGTAATGTTCCCCCCTAATCTCACATATATGCTTACGTCACTCGGCTCTCAAGCTCGGTTTTTCTCACAAAAACCCCTTCCTCACTTTTTCTCTCATATACATCTCTCTATTCTTTATTCTCTCATTTTTCATCCCTCCCCAGGTATGGTTGATGGATAAACTGCAGGTTGTGGACTCTTGTCCGGCATACTCAGCTCGTGGCTACTTCTTCAGCAACGCCTAGTTGACGCCCTTGATGAGGGTTGGTGGTTGAATGGATGTGCAACTTGTCCGCAGACC
>JAPPVO010000017.1:11251204-11411773 GCA_030407325.1 Camellia japonica
ATAAGCTGCAAATGAAATGAATAACCTGCGTGCAAATGAGATGAACAAGCTGCGTGCAAATGAAATGTATGAGCTGTGTGGAAAATCAAATCAGATACAGAATTTGGGCTGTGTGTTCAGAAATTCAGAGTTTGGGCTGCGTGTTCTACTCTCAATCAGTGTGTGCTGCGTGTTCACCTTCAATTTTGGGCTGTGTGTTCAGAAATTCAAAGTTTGGGCTACGTGTTCTACTCTCAATCAGTGTGTGCTGCGTGTTCACTTTCAATTTTGGGCTGTGTGTTCAGAAATTCAGAATTTGGGCTGCGTGTTCTACTCTCAATCAGTGTGTGCTGCGTGTTCACCTTCATTTTAGGCTGTGTGTTCAGAAATTCAGAGTTTGGGCTGCGTGTTCTACTCTCGATCAGTGTGTGCTGTGTGTTTACCTTCATTTTGGGCTGTGTGTTCAGAAATTCAGAGTTTGGGCTGCGTGTTCTACTCTCGATCAGTGTGTGTCGTGTGTTCACCTCAACAATGGGTTGTGTGTTCAGAAATTCAGAGTTTGGACTGCTGTGTTCTACTCTCGATCAGTGTGTGCCGTGTGTTCACCTTAACAACGGGCTGTGTGTTCAGAAAATTAGGGTTTGGGCTGTGTGTTCTACTCTTAACAAGTGTGTGCTGCGTGTTCACCTTCAATTTGGGCTGTGTGTTCAGAAATTCAGAGTTTAGACTGCGTGTTCTACTCTCGACAAGTGTGTGCTGCGTGTTCACCTTCAATTTGGGCTGTGTGTTCAGAAATTCAAAAGTTTGGGCTGTGTGTTCAATTCTCAACAAGTGTGTGCTATGTGTTCACAATCAATATACGGGCTGCGTGTTCAGAAAGTCAGGGTGTTTGAACTGTGTGTTCAAGACGCAAATGGAATACGATGTTATAGACTAAACATTCAAAACAAGCTGTGTGCTTGAATGAGCAGATAAACATAGCGAAAGCGCGAAATGCACGGAAAATGCAGAATACATCGCAGAAAATGTAAAAGTAGAGTAAATACCTCTCGTACCTCGTGAGAGAGGTGAGACTCTGGCTCCCGCAAAATCAGATCCCCAGGCGCTCGATCACAAAGTTAGTGAAATGGTAGAAAACCACCTGCGGGAGGATGTGCTCCCGAGGATGATACCTCTCGGGATCAAACGGCCGAACTCTCGGGGGGAGAGCCATAATATCCGGATCACCCCCGGCGCCTGGAGGACCTCCGCCATGTGGAAAATGACCCGCTATTTCGAAAAATCTGCAAAAAAGGAGCAAAAATGAGCAAAATGGGCCAAAATTAGAAAAAGTCAACAAAAGTCAACTCTCGGGAAATGAAAAAGTCAACAAAAGTCAACCCCCGAGAAAATCTTCCAAATGTTGAGACAAACTTACCTCAAGTGGTGAAAATGAGAAAAGAAGCCCCGAAATCAAAATTTAATCGGTCCAAAGTGACGAAAACTGAAAGATTTCGCGAAAACAACTTGCGTGGGGCATTGGAAAACGCGTATAGAGCGCAGATCTGAAAGAGAAAATGGTTTGGGAAGGTAGAGAGGATGTTTTCGGAGCTGCACTTGTGAGCACAAAGTGTTTGGATGAGTATATTTAAAGAAAAGAGGGTGAAAAGACAAAACTGCCCCGAATCTGGGCTAGGTGGCCGGTCGGCCACCTTTTCTGGCAGGCCGGCCACCCCACTCCCTCACCCCTGGCCGGCAGCCTCCCCTTGGGACCATACATGGCTGGTGGTGTTCCCAAGGTGGCCTCCAAGCTCTCTGCAAATTTTGGTGATGATTGGAGTCCCCGGGACCTGAAAAAGTACAAAAGAAGTGCACTTTCCGTCGCGAAATCGCTCCGCCAGGACTTCAATTCCTACCTTCGATGCGTTTCTCATCGTTACTCGTCGAAAATGAGATGTATCCTTTTTGAACATGTTGTGACCCCTCCGGGAGGTGAATCGGAGGTCGCGATCAAGTCGCCCTCGCCGAAACGCGCATTTCTTCGCTCGTTGTTTTGTGACAAACGTGCATCCTAGTTTACATTTGTTCTGCATTGTTATGCATATCACTTGCATTCTCATGCATATACTTGCATTGTTATGCATGTTTCCTTGGTATTACCATGCTTCTGTGCTTAACTTGAGTTGTCATGCGCGTTTCTTCTCGCATTGCGATGCACTCACCCATCGACATCACGTTTGTCGGCATTTCGATATCACATTGAACATATGTTGCTAAACATGTTGTGCTTGTTGAGTTTCTTTCTTTTACAGGCACGATATTATATGTACGGTTCATTTGAGGCTGGTGCGGCCAGACGAATCGCGCAGGTATTGTATCTTCTCCGCGTGAGACATGGCGAGAATTGAATAATTCTCCGCATTCTTAACTGCATGAAATGTAGTTGTTGCTTTCTTGCTTAAAATTGTTGCATATATTTGCGAATACTTGCTTCATTACAGCTAGCTGTATTTGTATGATCATTGGGTTACATCCGGCTTTGTGCATATCGCTTTGCATTTTGCCTGCCGCCTGCGGGCATGCCTGCGGGCACGTTTCTTGGTTTATCTTGTATATTTGTCTAAGTCTTCGGCCTTGTCAAAAATGGGTCGTCTCTGGGCTTTGACATTCACTCCCGTCACTTATGACTTCCGAGTTCTGTCAAAGAGGGGCAACTGTAGACACCCCATTTTTGACCGACCTTAAGACTCAGACGTCACCGATTGAGCGCTTGGTGATATTGCATATCGTGCTCGTTCAGAGGTCTCAGAGTCTCGGCTGCGAGCCTTGCCTCCGAACTTCCAGGCTTTTCTGTGCCTTGCCTCGGTTTGCGAACTAGGCTCTGTTTTCTCTATTTTCTCTTCCCGAAGGGAGAGAGAGGTCTCGTAGATCATCTCTTAGTGGCCGTAGGCTACGTTTCGTGGTCGTAGGCCATTTTTCCCGTTTGGAGCCCGGTTCCCGGTTTTTGGAGCCGTCGGCCGTGTGCCTCAGTTCGGGACCGCTTAACCACCTCCGTTTGCTCCGGTTTTTGGCATACATCTTATTTCATCCCTTTGGAGGGACACTGTGGTCCGAGAGACCAACTTCGTGGTCGAACACCACCTCCGGTGCTTAACAGTCAGTTTTCGGGGCCCCAGGCTGCGTGTTTCGGCCCCCGAACCTTCAATTTGCATCGATTTAAGTTCATTTTTGGCAGGGACCTTATTTTCATTGGTGTGAAGGTCATAGAAGGGTGGAAGGCCAGCAATTGTTCTGAAAGCCAGCTTTATTCCTTCATCGCTCCCAGTCGCCCGTTTTTCTTGCTAAAAAGCTGTTGTTGACCATTCCCGGGTCACTTTCTTGGGCCCTCAACCACATATTTGTGTTGTACACACCTGGGAGGCCATGAATATGTCATGGCCAGCCAGCAACCCTTCCTGACCCTTTTGAACCCCTCTGAAAAATTGGTTTTTCTCTCTCCTGGTTCACATTTTCAGGGTTTTCTCCACATAGCTGTGTTGTGCACACATGGGAGGCCACTAATATGGGGTGGCCGGCCACTAATTCTCATTGACCCTTTTGACCCTGGCCGGCCGGCCACCTGAGCTCCCAGAAACTGGCCGGCCATGCTCCCCACACCTTGTTCCTTACAGCTGCACCCTCCTTTCCCCCCCAGATTCTGTATCCGAGAGGGGGACTTTTTTGGGGGGGGGGGAGGGAAATTTGAATTTCATTTCCCCCCATTTTTCTCCACACCTTTGCCTATATAACCAGCACCTCCAGCTGTGTTTAAGGGGTTACAAAAATTTGTTCTAAGGCTCTTGCATTCAATCTCTCTCCCTCTCTATTCCAAGCATCAAAACCCCTCAAGTCCTACACCATTTCTACTCCATCTCCAAGCCAACCAATCCACACTCCATTCCAGCAGCTTGGAGGCTCTTTCCAGAGGCTGGGAGCACCACTTCTTGGACCAAGAGGCTGCTGAAGTTTGGTTCTACAAGGGTGAGTCCCATTTTCCCTTTTTTTGTGCACTATTTTGATCTATATCCTAGCTCCTTGTGCTTACATTTTTGGGCTCTGACCCTAACTGGAAATAGTCTTATTTTGAGCTCTTTTTCATGTTTGATTAAGGGCCTTTCCCTGTTTGAGGCTTCCTTCTTACCCTTTGTAACCCTCTTTTAGGCCTATTTTTGCATAGTATTTTAGACTTATTTCTGAGCTGTTTTAGACTTGGTCATAAACTGTAAAATATTATGTTTTGAGCCCCTCTTCAATATTGTTGAAGGGCCCTCCTCTGTTTGAGGCCAGCAGCTACCACTTGCCTCTTTGCCCCTCTTTTAGGCCCTTTTCTTGCATGATAGTTTAGCCTCACTTATGTTCACTTTCGTGGCTTGATGTAAACTGTGAAGTGCCTTGTTTTGAGCCCCTCTTCAACTTTGTTGAAGGGATCTTTGACATTTGGGGCCGGCTGCTGCCCCTTGTCTCTATTATCTCTTTTAGGGCCTTTTTTTGCATGATAGTTTAGCCTTATTTGTGTTCATTTTTGAGACTTGTTGTAAACTGAAAAAAGGCTTGTTTTGACATCATCTTCATGTTTTATTAAGGTTCCTTTTTTTTTTTGAGGTCATATGCTATCTTGTATGCTTGGTTGCCTCTCATTTTGACCCTTATATCCTAGCCCTTGTTGCATGCTTTGTTTGGCCTTCTAGCCACTGAAATCCAGTGGATTCTCAGTGGCTTGGCTGCTATTTTGAGCCTCCAAATTAGAGGGGGGTGACCCTCTCTCGCCTTGACTTGTTTGATGGCCATTTCGGCCTTCCAAAGCGACCCTATCTCGCATGCTTCTTAGTCACATTTCAGGGTCAATTTGGTGAGTTTTTAGACTATCATATTTGATTTTCAAAGTTGGTTTGGGGCTGCCACATGTCCATCTTGTATGTGATTAAGAATCCCTTGTATAGCCCTCTAAAGGAGCCCCTCATTTATGCATGTGTTGGCTGCCTTTCCATGTGTATTTGGGCATATTTTCACATGTTTAGTTCACTAATTTTTGCTGGTTTGATGAGTTCTCACTTTCTTCATACACTTGTCATGTAAACCATGTTTGTTGGTCAAATTTGCATGTTATTTTAAGCCATCTTGCTAGCACTTTTTGGGCACACTCTAAACTGGAAAAGTTCATATTTTGGGACTGCCTTGACTCTGTCTTCATGCTTCATGTTCAAATAATATATGCTTTGTATAGCTATAGGTCATTGCGTATGCCTAGTTTTGAGTTTCGGGGTTCATCTCATGCATCGGGTGCCATATTGCCATGTTTCGGGGCTGTTTAGCATCATGTTTTAGTGCTAAAATTTGCTTGTTTGCATATCATATTCCATGCCTTGCCATGCTTTGGTAGAGTGGCATTCGTGCCTTAGGATCGGTTCTCGGTTTGCGTGCATGCGTGCACGCATCTCGAGTGTCTCATTTTCATCTCATGGCCTCCTATGAGAGTGTGGCTGAGGTCCACTCGTGTTGGTGTAAGTCCATTATTCATTGTGTATGCCATTTCATTTCATAGCATTGTGTATGCTAGATTGTATGTTAGCGCATTGTATATGCCATGTTACCTCGTGCATCAGGTATGCCATTTCATAGCATTGTGCATGTTAGGTTGCATCTTAGTTGCATTCATGCATGTCATGCATATTGTATTGTGTTTGGGATAGGAGTTAGCCCGAGCACGAGAAATGAGGTACGTTTCGTACTCCGAGTGACGGAACGTGTCTCAATTTCCAGTCACCGACACTCCGAATTATCCATGATGGAATCTCGGTCCCGTTGTGTTTATATGTGCATTCATTCCATATTGAGTCATGCGAATCGACTCCTCGGCCATCATGCATCGTTATGCGTGATTGGTGGCACGAGGATTGAGGACTACGCTCCCTGAAGAGTAATCAAGCATACATATGTGAAAATACATTGCCATGCCCCTTTCCTGCTCTCTGTTGCAGCAAATCAAGAATCAGCAGCCTTCCGGAGCTTAGCGCGCTTTCCAAGAACAATTGCAAACAAAGGCTAATTGGGGCATCGCAATGGATTTCCGCGCCAAGCAACTCGAGCATGCATCATCCATCATTCGGAGCAGAGTCGAGGCAGTTCCCTAGTTTGCGTGCCATTTATTGCTTTCCTAGATTAATTTGTTAATTAATTAGGATTTTGTATCTATTCGGACTGTATTATTTATTTGGGACTGTATTATTTATTCGGACCCTCCGAGCGAGGGCACAATTGTAATAAGTGTGCATGTGTGTGATGTATGTCTTCCAACCCCACGTCTTTCTCCCTTTTATTTACCAGCTTATGATGGTTAGATTTAGGGCATGTTTTCAATTAGCATACAGTATGATAGCATGTTTGCATTCATTCATCTGTTTTGCATGCACCGGGCTCGGCGCATCATACTAACTGCATTTGTATTTCAATTCCGAGTTGAATACATGTTAGCTGTAGCATTCCATATGCCATGTTTAGAATAGCCGAGTCTGCTATAGTTGCATTTCTGCATGTGTTGCACTAGGCATTTCTGTATAGTTAGGATCATGCATGATTTCTAATTAGCTTCTGTTTTGGCTTGGAGTACTCGGTAAGTTTTTATGCGTTAGCATCCTTGCATGTGTGTGAGTGACTGCCATGATAGCATGCTTACCATGAGGCTATTTGCTTATGTGATATAACTGCCTGAATGCCTGTGGGTGAAGGTTGGGTTATTTGGATTGGAACAATGCATTGACTGTGAGTTTTAAGCCTACTTGCGAGTAGCAAAACCATCTTTTCTAAAACCCACCTGAGGGTGGCAAAATCTGCATTTTAAGTCTACTTGCGAGTAGCAAACCATCTTTCAAAAACAAGTATGAAATGTTTTGTTCCAATTCAGGCGACCTGGTCTATACTTGTATGCTGTGCGCATCACATAGTAAATCTAGGCTGATAACCGGAATAAGGACACATAATGTTTTCAAAACTCGATATCATGGTTAGTAGAGGTCGATCTTTGATCGGGCGAGCGGGGGTGCTCATGAAGTGACCTTCCCTAATCGTACCCAAGTTCCCGAGCCGAGACAACTTTGGTGATGACGGACATGTGGCCTTAGGCAAACGAGTCAGGGTTTCCTAAATTTCCCAAAAATAAAATATTTAGGTGGCGACTCTGTATCTGGCAAAACAGTCCATGTTTGGCACTTCTTTCAAAAATCTGTTTTCTCAAAACGATTTGTCGGATTTGGACTCTTTGGTTCAGATTAAGAACCGTGACATTTGAGTCCTGAACTGTAGTGAGCCCAAGACGAACAGAACGGGAGACTCAACCCTCCCGGGGCGTTCGGGGACGTCTACACATAGCTAAGCTAGCCAATATTGAACTGTCCAAAAATCTTTGATTTTGCTTTAAAAATAATAACAAAAAGTCCAACCTTCGCGAAAATCCCTTTTCTTCATTGATTATTCTATATTCTGAGACAGCAGTGATTTAGACCCCTCAAATTTCTACCCTTACCACCCCCACACATATGTGACGGGTGGTGGTTGGAGAAAAAGAAAAAAAAAAAAACAGTGACCAATCGAAAAAGAAAGGGAATAAAAGGGGGTGGGGGCAAAGGGGTCCCAATCTTTATTCTTTATGATATTATCATTCTACTTGTCAGCCCGTTTTTTCTTAATAGTTTACAATAATAATATAATTTTATCCTATGCTGACCACCCGAACATCAAAAAATAAAGAAATAAATAAATAAATCAAACATTGTAATAAGAAGAAATGGACAAACTTTGAGTCATTTTTATTACGGTTCATAGTACAAATTCCGATACAAAGAATCAACCCATTTCAAATAGATAGAAGATTGAGAAACTCAATTTCAGAAAATATAGTCATCCATGGATGTTCATAACCAACATGGAAGCCATGCCTACAAACAAGCTGAAGTGGTTGTAATCATGGTGCCTTTTCCATGCTATAGCCACCTCAACCAGGTCCTCCAGCTCTCCTGCCTAATCTCCACCTACAACATACCGGTTCACTACGCTTGCTCTGCCACCCACGTGCACCAGGCTAAACTCCACTTTAATGCCACAAACCGTCTTTCCTTTGCCCAAATCCATTTCCATGAGTTCCCTACCCCTCCTTTCCTCTCTCCTCCACCCGACCCCAATTCTAAATTTCCATCACATCTCATACCATCCTTTGAAGCCTCTTTGCAACTCCGCCATCCCTTGACTGAATTCTTGCACAAAATCTCCCCCATGGCTAGAAGAGTTATTGTTGTCCACGACGTCCTCATGGCTTATGTGGTTCAGGACACCGCTACCCTACCAAATGTTGAAACCTATAGTTTTTGCCCCACTAGCACGTTCTCTTCGTTCTTCGACGAATGGCAAATGACGGGAAAGCCTTTCCAGGTAGATGAACCACAAGGGTTACCATCTGTTGATGGATGTTTCCCTTCCGAAATCCCGAATTTCATTACCCTCCAAATTGATTTTTTGAAATCTACATCTGGAACTATCATCAACTCGTGCAGATCAATCGAAGGTACTTACATTGATTTATCGAAAGAGGTACAGGTTGACAAAAACAAACAGATATGGGCAGTTGGGCCATTGAACATTGGAGCAGTAGATAATGGCAGAAACTCAAATAGCCAACACAAATGTTTGGAATGGCTTGACAAACAAGACCCAAAATCTGTGTTATATGTTTCGTTTGGAACGACAACTTCATTAACAAATCAACAGATCAAAGAGCTCGCCATTGGGTTGGAACAGAGCGGACAAAAATTCATCTGGGTGTTGAGAGATGCTGATAAAGGGGACATTTTCTCAGGTGATGTTAAGAGAGCTGAAGTATTGCCAGAAGGTTATGAAGAGAGACTGAAAGGAGTTGGACTGGTGGTGAGAGATTGGGCACCACACCTTGAAATTTTGGTGCACCAATCTACAGGCGGGTTCATGAGTCACTGTGGATGGAATTCATGCCTGGAGAGCATCACTATGGGAGTGTCGATTGTAGCCTCGAATGGAATTGGATTCGTTCATTGCTCACATAACTCGGTAGATTCGTTTATTGACTCAGAATGAATTGGCTTTCCTTGCATTGGATTGTAGTCCAGACCTCTGAAATCACAACAATCTGGAAATAAGTATTTGATCAATAAAAATCATTTTAGTAATATATGATAGAAGTATAGTCAAGTGCAATAATTCTCATTCTTTTGCTCTTTCTTTGTCCGTGTACAATGGGAAAAATGCTAATTAACCATAAAAAGGTATTTATTAGACTATAAAAATGGCAAATTAACTAGTGATCGGGTTCACCCATCTCACCTAAGCACAATCGCTCATTCGAGAATATTAGTGTAAGCTATTGTCAGAGTCCACTCGATCCATGTACGGAATATTTTCACGTCATTTAATCAGATAAATTAACATTGCCAACACAGAATAACTTCACTGAATTTATACAATAACTAGAATAATAAAGCGTATTAACACAGAATAATTTTACAGAATTTATCAAATGATTGGTACAAATTGAAAGTAATTAAAATTAAACTTTTTGCAAAGAGATTTAGAGAAAATATATGGTGTACTACTCAAATTACCTCAAATCAATTCATCCGTCACCAACACTTTAATCATTTGATATTTATTCATGAATTTCTAAAAATGACGGATTAAAATTCTTAAGTATAAGATATGTAAGGATTGATAAAATTTACCATTCTCTTATAAAATTAATAATACTCACTCTAAACACTCTCAATCTAAAATTTTTTTATCACAAAAACCACTCTCAATCTAAAAATTTTGATTACAAAATTTGGGGGGGGGAGAGGAAAAAAAAAGGAGGCTCACTCTCAATTTATAATGAAGGCAGGCTAAGGCCACTAATGTTTGTGTCATAGGGCCTAAAATTTGGCTCAAAATTAGGGTTTTAAATTCATTAGTAATATATTTAAAATTATAGAACTTACTAATAAATTTCACATATAAAATTTAAAATTCATCTAGTCTCAAAACAAAATACTTGTATTAATTAATCTTATATATATTTTAAAAGACGCTCCTACATCCCACCATTAATGGAGGAAGGTGGAGTTTCTTGCACAGAATTGAATTCTTTCATTGCTCACATAACTTAAGTCCGTTTAGTGACGCGGCATGAATATTGGCTTTCCTTTGTTTGGATTGTGACTTCTCCTGAATCACAACAATCTAAAAGTAAGTGTTTGATGAGTAAAATCATATTAGTGTACTATATATGATAGAAGCATAGTCAAGTGCTTCATATTCTCTCTTTAAAATGTCTCATCTGTCCCTTACATGTTTTTAGTAGGGAATTTAATACAAATCTAAGAGTTGCATTGCAACTCAACTGGAACGAAAATGAAAATTGTTAACGGTTATAATTAATGTGACGTCCCAATTTTCATTAATAAATCAAGTCAATTTCAAATTATAATTTTAAATAATTAATAATCTCAAAATACAAATCGTCTTTAAAATAATTACACAGATATCTCCAAAATATATTTTATACAATCTATAAAAATAATAATAGTGATGTGTACCAAAATCTCTAACTCAATAATTCCTTTTTAACTCCAATTGTCACTAAATTGCTTCGTACTTGAAAAATAAATTAATTTATGAAGTATATAATACGACAAAAATAATAAGGATCCAACAATTTACGATATTACATGAATAATTTGATTCAATAATCAAGCAATTTACCAAATTGTACAAATAAATCAACTAAACATATGATAACTTGTCCAGGACCAAATACCAGTCCTACTCAGTATATGATCAGTGACCGGTCTCACCTACCTCACTCAAACACAACCACTTATCCAGAGATATAAGTACTAGTTATTAGCAGAATTCACTTGATCTATGTAAGGAATATTTCTACGTCATCTAGTTAGATAAATCAACATTGCCAACACAGAATAACTTTACTGAATTTATCAAATGAGCAGAATAATCAAACATATCAACATATAATAATTTCACATAATTTATCAAATAACCATTATAACAAACACAATACAAATTAGAAGTAATTAAAATTAAACTGTTTGCAAAGAGATTTAGAGGAAATACATTGTATAATACCCAAATTACCTCAAATCAATTCATCCGTCACCAACACTTTAATCATCTGATATTTCTACATGAATTTTAAAAAATGACAAATTAAAATTCTAAGGTATAAAGTATGTAAGGTTTGATAAAATTTATAACTTTCCTTTTTTGTAAAATTATTAATACTCACTCTAAACACTCTCAATCAAAACTTAAAATTTTGATCACGAGAGGGAGAGAGAGAATTGTATGTCATGGATGGAAAAAGAAGGTTCACTCTCAATTTATAGCGAAAGGAGGGCCAGCCTTCTGCTAAGGTCACTAAGCCGTCATTTGGCATGTCAAAAAGTTTGGTTTTTTCGCTATTTTAGTCACAAAAAGCTAAAATAGGTTAAAAAATCAATAAGACAAAATGTCACATCCAAACCATAATAATTTCATTTTTTCTCTCACAAAAGTCTAAAAAAGCCAAAAAAAACCTATCTCAAATGAGGCTTTTTAGCTCCAGACTAAAATAGCCAAAAAATCAAAATACTAAAAAGCTAATATAGGCCGAAGGTACCACATTGAGGCTACTTAAGTTACATTTTCAGTCCTTCAATGTTGTTTATTTGGTAGAGATGATGTGTTTTGTGTACTTGTACAAATTTGACAAGCAACATGCAAAATCAATCAAAAAGGACACGAAAGCAGATTCTCTGTGTGAGGAGCGAAAAATCTTGGCCTGCCACCTCACTGCACGTGCGGCCAAGCGCCACCGCACATGCAGCCCACCATCGCTCGAGCGGCCCACCCAGGGTTCCTTGCATAAAAATTTAAGGCTTTTTTGCTCGGAATAAAAGAAAGAAAAGGAGGCTGTAAAGGGTTCGAAAATATTTTAGAGAAAATGGAGAGAGAGGCTAGGGTTTAAAACAAAAGAACTTGAAGCTTGAAGAATGTCTCCCATGGTGGCTTCTTCTTTCTCCACCTCTTCCCATTCCTCCATGAGTGGCTAGGATACTATTTTTAGGGTTTTGATGAAGCCCTAGCCATGTAAAGCGATTTTTCTTAGGCTTTGATTGAGAAACGGTTTGAATAAATGCATGGATGTTTTAGAAGTTTATAATATTTTTCATTTTCATCTCTTCAAGTGTTTTACTCTCTGTGATTGTTTAATGCTTTCTATATATTAGTTTTCTTTGTATTTGTGTTCAAAGTATGAGACGAGTCATGCTATGAAAAACGGGTCGTGTTGCTACCATAGTTCAGAGCAAACGCCTCATGCTACTTGAGATGATTCGTGCCTGTACGTTGAATGCAACAATCCTCTTGATCAATGTTTCAAACTTGTAATTGTGAAATCTTGGGTAGTTCAAACCGGAGTGCAATTGATGGCCTTTGTTAAGTCTTATTTATGTGGTTAGTGGTGAATTCTTTGCCTTAGGATTTTCTCAAAATTCAATATCTCAAACCCTACGTTTAATTGTCAATTTAATTTCTCAGTTTCATTTAATTCTTATTTAGTCATAATATCCCTTAATCTATCAAAATTAATTTAGTAATTTAACAATTAAATTAGTTTAATTTCTCGTTTGTCACTGTGGATTGATATTTGGACTTACCATTATTCTAAGGAATTTGGTATAGTTTAGTATTTATTTTTGGTGTGTAAAACGACCCATCAAATTTTGACGCCGTTGTCGGAGACTTCTGGTGAAACTAATTAATTTAAAGTTACATTCCTATTTTAATTTAGTTTTGGATTTTATATTTTACTGTTGCTAAGTGTGCAGAGTGTTCGCAAGTAGAGCTATCACCGAAGTGCAAGCGGAGCGTAATCGAGCTTTAAAAACAAACTGCAATACTAAAGTGCTAAAAAAACAAAAACTCGCAAGCAAGGCACCAAAGTGCTAAAAAGAAAGAAAGAGGGTATTTTTCTTCTTTGGTATTTTGAAAAAGAGGGTTTTCGTTGAACCGCTGTGAGTATTTTCTCCTTTGGTATTTTGCTTTCATAACTTAGTGCACAGAGTCGGAACTTAGTGTGTGTGTGTGTGTGTGTGTGTGTGTGTGTGTGCGCGCGCGCGCGTGTGAGTGGTGTATGCATGGACGCCATTCTTGTCGCCCTGAATTGTGGAGTTTAGACCTTGAATTAGAAACGACTTTTAGGAAACTTAGAGTCTCTTCCCGTTGTAGACACCCCATTTTTGACCGCCCCTAAGAATTGGGCACTTTATTCCAAACACCCGATAATGAAAGTTACATTATGCAATCTTTTGAATTCTCAGGGAAAAAATTTGGATTCAAGCTCTAATCCCAAACCTTACACCCCATTTTGGCTAAACTATTTTAGACCTTAAAACCTTCATTTTCAAAATATTTTTCCAAATGTTTCTACGATGTTCCGAGGCTCGCATTTTGTTTAAAATATTGCACTTTTCGATAAATCGAGTAAGGACAAAGTGGAGATACATGGAAGGGAGGTGAACTCTTTGCAAAATATTTAAAAACATCTTATTTATAGGTTTGGAGTTGAAGGAAATATGAGGGGATGGAAGAAAACTAGTTTAGGAAAAGGTTAGACATCAATCCGTTAAGATAGAAATGAGCAGCCTTCACTAAATTAGGTATATATCTTTGTACACTTAGAATTTATATGTGAGGCCACCACCATTGGAAAGTAGACTTTTGGAGCTTCAATTTAGACTCAAGAATCACCTAAAATCGAGTCCGGATGAGAGATATGCCCATTTGAAATCGGGTCTGTAATGTAGATTTTTGGAGCCGGCTGGCTTTCAATGAAAAATAGTGAATTTGTGCATTTAGAGCCGGCCTTTCATTTTTGGGTCTGGTTGTGTGTTTTGGGGGCTGGCCGGCTCTCAATATCGCCGAACAGACAGCTGGCGGGAATTGGACAGCTAGCTTTGTTTGAAGATATTTTTGACCAAATTGGCTCAAATTCTATAAATAGAACCTGTCACTTTAGATTTTAAGGTTAAAAAAACCTTCCAAGAGCTATTTAGGGGCTGTTTTAATTTATTTAAATAGCTTATGCTTGGAATATCTAGCTTGTTGTGTTGTAAGTCCTCATGGCTTCGGTTGTTTAGGCCTTAGATACCGAGTCATTTGAGTTGATGGCTTTTCTTTACTTAGTTTTCATATCAAGAGTCTCATCCTAATAATCAAGTTCACATGATCATTTCTACGCCCTCACTTCTTTTTTCTTTTCTTTCGTTTGAGAGTCATTTTAAGCAATCGATTGTTATTCAAGGCATGAGAAAGAGACATATGCTCAATGACTTAATCTCTTTGGAGGTTCATCATCAAGGCATAATCTCTCTTTTATACTATGGATCACTTCTCGTTTGACGTTTCTCTTTATTTAGTGGACTTAAACATCACTTTGGACAAATTGATTAAAGAATGGAAAGGATTAATAAAATTGGTTTAAAATGAATGAAACTGGCATAAAGAAAATGTTTAGATGGTTGGATTTGGCCGGACGTTATGCCAAGTCCATCGCTCCGAGAATTGTCACTTATCAATCCATGATACGTTGATGAGACTTAGAGCGTGTCTACTTCCCTCTTTGAACCTTCGTGATAGGAGAGAGGGGTGGTGGTTTTCCATTGTATTTATTCAATTTTGTCCAAACGTGCTCGGGATCATCAAGCCATCAACTTGTGCTTATTTGTGGTTTCAGACTCGAATTTGTTCTTCTCTTGAGTTTAACATGACAGGGAAGAGCAGAAAGGACAAATAGGGCCTAGAAAGGCTCTATCTGCACTGTCCTCACCTTAAAACACAAAAACATTTTGGCATAAAATTAGGGCACGACTTGCTCTTTTTGGACGGGCCAGATCTCATTTGGGGCCGGCCGGCTCCCAATGTTTGGCAAGTTGTGAGTTTTTTGCAAAAACAGAGGGTAGTGGCTGAGGGTGAGACAGAGCAGTCTGGGCAGACAGAGCAGCTTCTAGACACTATGCATGCAATCATTGTGCCTCATTGTTACTTGTATTCGTATTATTATCTTATTATTGCAATTATTGTTGTTGTTGTAAATATTAATTGTTGTTGCAATTGCATTGGATATTATTGTCGTGTAATTAGTATTGATATAATATCTTTGCTGTAATAAATTAGATAGTTAGCTTAGTGTCCCTTGAATTTGTCGTAAGTGGTTAATTAACTTAGCTAGTTAGTTATTTAATTCATTTATTTGAATTTGTAATAATTAGTTAATCTGGACATTTGGACACTTATTTGGACCCTCTTGTATGAGGGAAAATATGTAATAATGGTGTATGTCTTCCAACCCCCATTTCGTTCTCCCTTTTATTTACCCGCTTATGATGGTAGCATAGAGCATCATATTTACTTATGTAGACACCCATTTGTGACCGACCTTAAGACTCAGACGTCATCGATTGAGCGCTTGGTGATTGCGCATGTTGTGTTCGTTCTGAGGTTTCGGAGTTTCGGCTGAGAGCCTTATCCTTGGACCTCGAGACCCTTTTGTGCTTTGCCTCGGTTTGCAAACCAGGCCTTGTTTTCTCTTCCCGAAGGGAGGGAGAGGTCTCGTAGACCATCTTTTAGTGGCCGTAGGCTACTTTTTGTGGTCGTAGGCCACTTTTCCCGTTTGGAGACAAGTTTCTGATTTTCAAAGCCGTCGGCCGTGCGCCTCGGTTCGGGACCGCTTAACTTTCTCCGTTTGGCACGGTTTTTGGCACACACCTTGTTTCCTCTCTCTAGAGGGACACTGTGGCCCGGGAGACCACCTTTGTGGTCGCACGCCACTTTCGATGCTTAACAGCCTATTTTCGGGGCACCCGGCTGCGCGTTTTGACCCCCGAACCCTCGTTTTGCATCCGTCATGGTTCATTTTTGGCATGGACCTTGTTTTCATTGTTTGGGAGGTGGTACAAGGGTGGGAGACCACCTTTTCTCCTTGGAGACCACTTTTCTCCCGCTAGCCGATTTTCTTGTCAGGAAGTTGGTCTCCTTGGTCTTTGAGCCACATTTACTGGTCTCCCACCATACCACTAGGTTGCATTCAATGTGGAGACCATCAAATGGGGCTGCCGACCACCTTTCATTGAGTTGAACCTTTTGAACTGGTTGGCTGACCAGGGGAAGTGGTCGGCCAACCACTTGAACTGGTCGGCTTGCCTCCCCCAGTTTTGTCTCTGTGAGTCGTTGCCAGTTGTGCCAGCTGGAATGCACAGACTGGATCCTCCATACACGTGTATGGAGGATCTTCAATCTTGGTTTTTAGCTTCTTTGAGAAGCTTTGGTCCCTTTTGGCTATAAAGGAGGGCCTTCCCCTCCTTTGTGAGGGTTGAGAAGTTTGTTGAAGGCATACAATACATCTCCCTCTATATCTCTCTATTTTGGCTCAAAAAGTGTATTGTTCTTGCACTTTTTCACACCACCTCATAGCCTAACCCTTCCACCATTGCTTGAAGCTTCTTGGAGGCCATTTTCAGAGGTTAAGGAGTTGGGTTGTGGGTCCAGAAGTTACTGTCTTGCTGAGCTTCAAGGGTAACACACCTTTTCCCTCTTTTAAGCTTTATTTTAATCCATCTCTTAGCCTTATTTTCATGCATATTTGAGCTTTGTTGTCAACTGAAAAAAGTCTTTTTTTGAGGTCCTTTTGATGTTTGTTTAAGGTCATTTTGTTGTTGGGGGTCATCTACCCCCTTGCATGCTTCATTTTGCCTTGTTTTGAGCCGTGCCCTAAAGCCTTTGTGTTGACCTTTTCTTGGCCTTTTAACCACTGAAATCCAGCAGATTTTTAGTGGTTAACATGTGTTTTTGAGAGCCAAAATCAGAGAGGGGTGACCCTCTCCCTCCTTGTCTTGTTCACTAGCATTTTTGGCCTTACAAAGGAGCCTTCATTTGCACATCTCCAAGCCTTGTTTCAGGCCCTTTTCAGCGACTTTTAGGGCCTGCCTAGGCTTTGTCCAGAGTTGGTTTTGTCACCTTGGGTGTGTCTCTTGCATGTGTAGAATAACTCCTTTTATAGCCTATCAAAGGAGCATGTTATTCTTGCATGTATTGGTCTTGTTTCAGTGGGTTTTTGGCCATCATTTGGCATGCCATGACTCTGTTTTTGCTTGGTTTGGTAGTCCTTCACATGCTTCATATGCTTGTAGTGTAACTCATGTTCACTAGCTCACAATGCATGTTGTTTTGGCCATTGATTCTAGCATATTTTGGCCATACTTCAAACTGATTTTGTTCATATTTTGGGCTGTCTTAGCTCTATTTTGAGGCCTCTTGGTTGAATGATGCTTGCCATGCATACTTGTAGTGTAATATCCTTGCCTAGCCTTGAGTTTTGGAGCCCCTTGCATGCTTAACTTGAGGTGTTTCCATGTCTTGGCATCATTGAGCATGTTATTTCAGAGCCTATACTTGTGCCATGTTCCCGTGTTTTCCACTCTTTAAATGCGTTTGAGAGTTGTGCTTGTATACCTCATTTATAGGCCATTGCATGAGTTTCATTTTTGTGCATTTTAAGCCATCATCTTAGTCCATTTTGCCACTGTTTTGGGCCTGCATAGGGACTGTTTGGGGTTGGTTTGTTCATTTGGGCATTGCTTTGCATACCTCTAGTGTAATGCACTTCACTAGTTTCGGTATTTGAGGCATTCAACATGCATAACATGAGTTGTTTGCATGATTCGGGACCATTTGTATGTCATTTCAGAGCTGGAACATGTATTGTTGTATGCCATATTTCATCATTTCCATGCTTTCATACAGCTGTATCTTGTGCCCTAGACTTTGGGCCCTTGCATCTTGTGTGTTTGCATGTGTTTTGTTGCCTCATTTTCATCATGTATGGTCACTGATTTGGGTGTGGCTGAGGCCCATTCATTTTGGTTTAAGTCCATTTTGCATCGAGTATGCCATTGTAGTTCATAGCATTGAGTATGCCGCGTTGTCGCATGTTTGATCATTGCATTGCGCATGCCTTGTTTACTTCATTGTGTATGATAGTCTTCACATGTGCATTGTGTATGACATATAGTATCATGTGCATTGAGTATGCCATTGTTAGTTCGTAGCATTGCGTATGCTAGTTTGTATGTTTGCACGTCATCCTTTGCATGTTTGCATGACTTGGTTGCATCGCCTTAGGATTGCATGCTTGAGGTCGCATTGTACATGCCATTCTACTTGTTGCATTGTGTTTGGAATAGGAGTTAGTCCAAACACGGGAAACGAGGGACGTTTCATACTCCAAGTGATGAAACGTGCCTCGATTCTCGGTCGCTGACGCTCTTGACTAACACATGATGGAGTTTAGGCATTTATGTGTTTATATGTGCATTCATTTCACATTGAGTCGTGCAATCTGACTCCTCAGCCATCATGCATCGAGATACGTGATTGGTGGACCGAGGGTCGAGGACTACACTCCCTAGAGCTTATGCAATGATGGGGAGAGTGGTCGTACACACATGTGTTGCAAATACCTTGCTTTCTCTCTCTCTTGCCTTTGTTGCAGAAAATACAGAAACTAGGAGAAGAAACTGGTCGGCCGACCAGGTTTTCTGGTAGGCCGACCACCTTTTCTGGTTTTCACCACCAAGGGTGGTCGGTAGGTGGTCTCCAATGCCTATAGCTGGTCGGTATCCTCCCCCTAGATTCCCAGGATAGAGTTTCATCTCCTTGGAGCTTGGTGCAAGTTTCTAAAATCAATTGCAAACAAAGGCAAGCCGGGGCATCGCGATGGATTTCTCGACAAGGCGACTCGAGCATGCATGTATCCTTTATCATTCAAGGTAGAGCTGAGGCAGTCCACATTCATGTAGTTTGCATACTAGTTTAATTGCTTACTTAGTTAGTTTGTTACTTAATTAGAGTTGTGTAATAATTAGCTGTAATGTGTTATTCAGTTTGGTTGTGTAATAACTAGCTTAATTAGATTAGTTTAGATTGGCTAGTTGGTGTTGTATTATTTATTCAGACCCTCCGAGAGAGGGCAATGTTGTAATAAGTGTGCGTGTGTGTGATGTATGTCTTCCAACCCCACGTCTTTCTCCCTTTCATTTACCAGCTTATGATAGTTAGTTTTAGGGCACGTTTCAATTAGCATCCTTATGCTCGTATGTTTGCATCCATTCATCTGTTTTGCATGCACCGGGCTCGGCGCATCATACTAACTGCATCATATTTCAATTCCAAGTTGAATACATGTTACCTGTGGCATCTCATATGCCATCTTAGAATAGCCGAGCCTATCTTAGTTGCATTCTTGCATGTGTTGCATTAGGCATCTCAACATAGTTAGGATTCATGTATGTTTTCTCGGAGTACTCGGTAAGTGTTTATGCTTTAGCATCCTTGCATGTGTGTGAGTGACTGCCATAATAGCATGCTTACCATGAGGCTATGTAATTATGTGATATAACTGCCTGAATGCCTGTGGGTGAAGGTTGGGTTGCTTGAATTAGAATAATTCATCGAAACTTGTGTTTTAGCCTACTTGTGAGTAGCAAACTTCAATCCATTTTCAAAACAAACGGATATGCGATGCTTTGTTCCAACTTAGGCAATCTAGTCTATACTTGTATGCTGTGCGCATCAAATAGTAATTCTAGGTTAATAACCGGAATAAGAGCACATGTGTTTTTCAAAAACAAGATATCATGCTTAGTAGTGGCCGATCTTTGATCGGGCGAGCGGGGGTGCTCATGAAATGACCTTCCCCAATCGTACCCAAGTTCCTGAGCCGAGGCAACTTTGGTGATGACGGACACGTGGCCTTAGGCACGAGCCAGGGTTTCCTAAATTCCCCCAAAATAAAATATTTAGGTGGCGCCTCTGTATTTGGCAAAACAATCCATGTTTGGTACTTCTTTCTAAAATCAGTTTTTCAAAACGATTTGCCGAATTTGGACTCTTTGGTGATTTATCGATCTTGCATTGCACTTTGCGAGATTAGATTCAGAACCATGACATCGAGTCCGAACTGTAGTAAGCCCAATGAACAAAACGGGATTTTCCCGGGACATTCGGGGACGTCTACAACTTAGCATTCCCACGTTCGCATACACTTGTTTCATGTACATTTGGGTTTGGCTCATCATACTAACCAATGTCAATTTCAATTTCATTGCTTGAAAACGTGATTTGTCACATGTCTTGAATTGGATCATATATCGTGCTCATAGCTGAGTCTATAAAAATTGCATAAATGTGTGCATTGCATTAGTCACATTGTATTGTTTAGAAACATGCGTATTTTCTAATCATTTTTCTTTATTTGGCTTGCTTTGGAGTACTAGGTGAGCACTTGTTGTTTTAACATACCACATAAGTGTGATTGTTGCCATGCCAAGCATAATACCATGAGGCTAGGTGCTTAATTGATATACTTGTTTTAATGCTGGTGGATGAAGGCTAATTGCTAAAATTGAGATAAATTGATTAATGTACATACAAACTCACTATTTTAAGTGATGCATATTCAAAACACTTCTTTTCAAACAAACATGAAATCAAATGTTTTAACTTTTGCAAATTAGTCTATACTTGTGTGCATTACCTAGTAAAGTTAGCCTAATAAATCGAAACAAGAGCATATAATATAAATAAGAATCATATCATGATTAGTAGAGGTCAATCTTTGATCGGGCGAGTGTGGTGCTTAATTCATGACCTTCCCCTCTCGTACCTAAGTTCTTAAGCCGAGACATTTTGGTGATGACGAATAAGTGGCCTTTAGCACGAGTCCTAGTTTTCCTAAATTTCCCAAAAATATTTAGGTGGCGACTCTGTAATCTGGCAAAACAATCCACTTTTGGCATTTTGATTCAAAATCGATTTTCCAAAAGATTTGCCGGATTTGGACTCTTTTGTGTTTATCTATTTCACATAGTACTTGTGAGATCAGATTTAGAACCACGGGAGTCCGAACTGTAGGGCTAATCGTATCCGAAAGGAGAACGAAAAGCAAGCTATAGTTTCCAGCGACTCTGCTAGGGATTTAGAGAACTTGACTTGAAATTCATGATGTGAAATTTTATCTACCTATATATGTTTTTTGCATTGCATTTGCATTGTTACTTTAAGTCACTGTGTTTTCCATCTGTTATTCGTGGACGGTTTGCCGGAAGCTTGCCCAAAAGCTTGCCAAAAGGCTGACCGGTCATGGGCTCTGCCATGTTGGAAACACAACCCTTGGATCTGGATTGCCGTTGTACTGTTTGATCCTCCTTTCACTTCTTGGTGTTAGGTGTGAGAGGTATATTAGGTAGTCTTACTGAGGTACCCCTTTTGACCAATCGGCCTAATTGCATATAGTCAGCCTCAGTGACTTTTCAAACATAGGACAGGATGCCCTCCTATTTACTAGGCTATTGTGATACCGTTTGTTTGAATAGTAAAACTATAGATCACTCCAAAAGTTAGGATAGGGATACCCTAACCTCTTATAGGGGTGTTTTGAGTGCTTTTGTGCAAAATGTGAAATCTTTGGAAATGTGTGATGCAATTCTGGGTGAGTCTTAATCTTGAGGCGGTTCCTTTCAAACTTGAGGGTCATATCAGAATCAGAATTTGGGTCAAAATCTAGGGGTTTGTGTTTGATATGGGTGAATTGTCAACAAGACCAGAACCAGGGCAAAAAATTGAATCTTGCTTTGTTTTAACTAGCATACCCGGTATCCCGGTCTGATGGAGCATTTGTTTTTAATGCTAGGTTCGTCTGAGCCATAGAAGGAGCCGTACCCGATTCAATAGAGGCCCAGTCCATCCAATCTCCCCCCTCAAAAAAAAAAAAAAAAAAACCACTCAGTAAAGGTCCGGTCCATCTGATCTCCAAAGGCCAACTCAAAAAAAGATACATCCAATGCCAAAAGACCCATTCTAAAAAAGCCCAATCCAGACATACCTGTCTAGACTAATCTAAACCAGATACATCGAGTATAACTGGGTTGAAATCCTTCGTAGTCAGCTCTCTACTTACATCCATCTATTTTTCCGATTACCAACTCAGTAGACCCATAATGGCATAGAGTCCAGAAGAAGTTGTGGCCATGATAATGGCCCTAAACTAGGGAATTACCATACAGGATGAGACCAATGTTGAAATGCAACGCCCATCTGGGGCATCTACCACACATCCAATCTCAGGTCCCTAGCTGAAGTTTGACCCACCTCCACCAGTTGAAGATTTGCAAGGTCCAAATCCTCGAGAAGGGTTAGTTCAGGCTCGGGTTTTCAGACCCTTGGTGCAGCCTAATGAGGGCCTTTTTCCTTTTGATATTAATGATCACGACCCGACCTTGTTAAAAATTTCTAACCTTGAGAATTAGCTCCATACCCGACATTGAGGATGGGTACATTGAGGTTGCCGTACGGCTCCCAGACAGATTCAAAATGCCATCCATTGGCCGTTTCGACGGGTCTAGAGATCCTATGGTGTATATCCGGCTTTTCTTGGATGTCCTGAAATTGATGGGTCTGACTAAGCCTCAGAAACTCTCTTTGTATGGAAGAACCCTGTCGAGTATAGCAGCCATTTGGTACGCCAAGTTGGAGGATAAAGTGAAGCAGAATTGGGAAGATTTGGCTGAGGCATTTGTCAATCAGTATTCTTACAATACCCAAATTGAAATGACCACCCAAGAGCTTGAAGCAACCCCCACCAGAATCCTAAAGAACCTTTTGTGGAATTTGTTGCAAGGTGGAGAGCAAAGGTAGCACAAATGACAAATCGACCTTCTGAGAGGGACTAAGTGCGGTTAGTGGTGCAGAACCTTGAGCATGATATGTTACAAAAGTTGATAGTCGTTTCACTGTTCACTTTCAAAAACTTGCATGAATTAGGGATTCAGATTGAGAACGCATTTAACAAAGGGATTATTCCTAGAACAAACAAACCAACAAGGAGGGTGTTTTTCGGAGTACTAATGCTAGCAGTAACACTATTTCCAAACCCACTGAAATCAATATTCATCGCCACTGATCTTAAACTGCCGACCCTTTCGCTAATACCAACCCACAAACAGCCAACCCAACCTGAGCTCAAGGTAGAACTTTCACCCCTCTACATATGAACCTAACCAGTGCACTAAAAGTCTTAATGGAAAGAGGGTATCTCAAACCCTTTATCCCCAACCTCTTCCTGACCCACTCCCTGCTAGACATAACCCCACCAAATATTGTGCGTACCATTAACAGCGCGGTTATGGAACTGATCATTGTTACTGCCTTTGTCATGAGGTTCAGAATTTCATCGACAACCAGACAATAGCTCCACCTCAAGAACCCAATGTTACCACCAACCCAATTCCCATCTATGACCAAGTACCTCATCCTCACCTTAACCTCATCCATACACTACCTCATTCCTTCGACCCCAATATATATATCACTCCATCCTATCTGCCCAAGCCAGAGGTGTTCATTGTTGTAAGTACCAATTTGTGCATGATGGATACACCCACTCCAGTTCGGACATACTAAGAGCACCAAATGGCCGAACCTACTTGTAGACACCCCATTTTTGACAGTCCTCAAGACTTGGATGTCATCGTTTGAACACTCGATGATTTTGTATGCTCGTGTTTGTTTTGAGTGTCCGAAGTTCTTGGCCGAGCGCCTTGTCTTTCGAGCCTTTGAACCTTATCTGCTTTGTGCTTGGTTGTGGACCAAGAGCTTGTTGTTTCAAGTCTGGAGGAGAGAGTGGCCTGTCGGCCAGTCCCACAGTTTATCGGTCATGACTTGTGCCTGTCGGTTATCAGTGGTGGCCGATCGACTATATTGGTGGCCGGTCGGCTACCAGTGGTGGCTGACAGCCATTTGTCTCCTTTTTCAGATATTTGTTTGCCAACTGTGCCAGCTGTTGCTCACTGAACTGCATCTTCATACACGTGTATGGTAGGATGTATTGAGGCTCAAACCTTGTTTTTCTATATATAGGGGGTGTCCTCCCTCATTTTGGAGGGTTAGAAATTTTGGATCAAAAATCTTCCCCTCTCTCTAGACTTCTCTCTCTCTCTCTTGTTATTTTGCATACATTTGCTTGGTTTCTCTACACTTTTGCACATCAACCCTTGACCAAACACTCTCACCTTTGAGCTGACGTCCCTTGGAGCTTTGTTTGAGCCTTGGAAGGGGATTTGAGCTTGAGTTAGTGGTTGAATTGCACTTTGCTTCAAAGGTATTGAACTAACCTTATTTTACCTCATTGTGCATACTTGATTTTCTATCCTTTTCAACTGTTTTAAGGCTATTTTTGAAGTGTAAAAAACTCTATTTTTGAGGCATAAAAATAGTGGTTTGAGTTCTTGTGAGTTAGGGGGTTGTTCCCTCTTTTTTTTCCTTAGCTTGTGAAGCATTTTGTGCCCTCTTTAATCATCTTTAAATCAAACTTTTTGGGACTCTTAACCACTGAAAATCAGAGTTATTTCAGTGACAAAAGCCTTCTTTTAAAGTCCAAAATTGGAGAGGTTAACCTCCCCTCTTTGTTGTCTTGCTTGCATGCTTAGTTGCCTCATAAGTTAGCATGTTTTTGTAGCTTATCTTAGCCTATCCAGCATGTTTTTACCTCTAATTTGGGTTGCTTTGGCTCTGTTTTGGGCTGTTTGTGTTGTATGAGTTGTCTTTTGCATAGTTGTAGTGTAAAGGGCTTCACTAGTTTAGTGTTTTAGGCCCTTAAACATGAATTGCTTGAGTTGCTTGCATGTTGTGGTACTATTTTGCATGTGATTTCAGCATCATAAGCTCTATCACATACTCCTTTGTTTCACTCTTTCATTCATTTTGAAAGTGGCTTTAAACCACTTGTTGGCTTAAGTGTGAAATTGATGCATTCATGCTTAATGGTTTAATCCCCTTGGGGGTTCATTATCAATGCATGAGGTCTCTTTCATGCTCAAGGCACTTGTGGTTTAAGCCCTTTTTCCATTAGAGGACACTCACCCTTCGGACTAATCAATTAAATAATGGATTGGTAATCTAAAATGAGTAAACAAAAATCAAGAAGTAAACGAAGCAAGATGAAGCATTTTTGTGTTGCATTGCATGTGCTCAGATCGGACATTAATTCGAGCACGAGAAAAATGGGACGTTTCATACTCAAAATGATGAAACATGCCACTTTTCTTGATCACCATTACCCTTGATCATACATGATAGGGTTGTGGCTTTGTTGAGTCTTGTTTTGCACTTATTAAGCTTATACAAGCTTGGTTCCTTAGCCATCATGCATGGAAATGCTTGGTTGATGGTTTGAGAGTCAAGAGTTGTACTCATTTGAACTTGTGTGATGATAAGGAGGGTAGCAGTACATACACTCCTTGAGAATACACTACTTTGTCTCTGTTGCAGCAAAAAAAGGAAGTTTAGGGAAGGGGTGGCCGACTGGCCACCGGCAGTAGCCGATCGGCCACCAATGGTAGTCGACAGCCACCATTGGTAGCTGACCGGCCATCAATGAAAAATTGCACAAGTGTCCTCCTGAAGAGGATCAGAGGCATTCTGAAAGTCGGCGACTGTGATACCCCTGTTCTGTATTATCTTAATTGGTCCCTAATACGTATGTGATTATATGTCTTGATATGATTTTGTGTGCCATTATGTGGATATATGTGATTTTGGAACTCTATCTGTTCATCGTAGGAATATCTGTTTGAATAATCCGCTTTGGAAATTTAATTGAGGGCCCTATCGGCCACAGAACCCGAAATTGATTACGCCTTTGTGATTAGCGTAATTTTTAGGGCCTACGGTGAAATTTAATTGAAGATTGATTCGGGTTAGGTTAAATCGATTAAATGATGAATAGTGCCAAATTGCTCAATTATTTTATGTTAAACTAATATTGTGAGTGGGCTATTATTATAAGCCTTATTTCCTTCCCCTTTACATGACTTTGTTGATCAACTCTAAGAGGAAAAGGGAAGGGTCGGCTATTAGAGAGGAAGGGGAGAAAATCTAAGTTTTGCTTTTGATCCTTGCATGCATTGAAGATAACACAAGAATTGCCATAGATTGTGAAGATCAAACTCCTTGGTGAGTAATTCATGCATTTTAATTATTATCTTGTGAACTCAAGCTTGAAAGAGATCAAGAACATGGGTTGGTTTGATCATAAGGGGATTGAAATGAAATTGGGCTAGTTTTGTTGAATTGAAGCTTAATATGTGCATGCATGTAAGAAATTACTTTGAAATTGCATGTTTGAGCACAATGTGTGTAATCCATGTGAAATGTTAAAGGAAACATGTCTTGATCACCATTTGTGTTACCTAAGTTGAGAATGTGGCTAATTCATCACATGCATGTACAATTTGAGAAGATATGAGCTTGAAATGCATGAATATGTATGATGGAGTTGAAGTTGATGTCATTTGAAACATGCAAGTGTGTAATCTTTGAAATTGAGCTTCCTAATGTTGTAATCTTGTATTGGTAGCATGTTAACATGTGTAAATGTGTGATTTGAGCCATTGCATGCAAGTAATGTGGCTGAAATGTCGAAGTTGAGCTCAAGAACACATTCTGGGTTTTCTAGAATTTTGAGGTCCGCTCGAGCGGGAGAACCTCCACTCGAGCGTAAAAATCATGCTCCCAGCACTTTTTGCAGAATTGGGTATCCGCTCGAGCGGGATATTTCACGCTCGAGCGGGGAGCTTTTGTGGACAGGCCTTCCGCTCGAGCGCTCTATTCCACGCTCGAGCGGGGACCCTGTTTGCTGAAATTTTGTTCATGCGTTCCGTGTTTCATTTTCCGTTCTCTTTCACTTGTAATCACTCTTAGGCATATATTAAACATTGTAAACGAATTAATGAGATAAGAATAAAGCCTAAAGAGGAATATGTAAATTAAAGAACGGATTGAACTGTTAGTGATCCTTTTGTGTTCATGAAATGTGTAGGGTCAAGCTCCAGGGCGAATCCACAAGCCGATCGCTGTGAGTAATATCGATATTTGAACGCTTATGAATGTCCAATTGTTTATTCCCTTATAAGCTTTATGAGTTGCTAATTGGGATTGTGGACAAAAATTGACATGAATGAACGAATGGACCAAAGGTCGTTTTGATAAGAAAAATACATGGACCGAAGGTCGTTTTGACAGAAATGAATGGACCTAAGGTCGTTTTGATAAGAAAAATACATGGACCGGAGGTACAGAAATGAATGGACCTAAGGTCGTTTTGATACGAATAAATGGACCTAAGGTCGTTTTGATACGTATGTGTGGGCCGAAGGCCGTTTTGATACAAATGTATGGGCTGAAGGCCGTTTTGATACGAATGTATGGGCCGAAGGCCGTTATGACATAAATAAATGGGCCAAAGGACGTTTTGACGTAAATCAATGGGCCAAAGGCCGTTTTGACGTAAATGAATGGGCCAAAGGCCATTTTGACATCAATGAATGGGCCAAAGGCTGTTTTGGCATAAATGGATGGGCCGAAGGCCGTTTTGACATGAATGGAAATCCGAATGGGCCAAAGGCCATTATGTTTGGCACTACAATCACTTGATCTAATCTTGGTATAAATGTACATATGTTAAGTAGAAATACGAATTGGGCCGAAGGCCGTTTGAAGTATGTTGTTTTACGTATTGTTTATATGACTTTTGTAATTGATATTATTCACTGGGCTGTCGCTCACGCTCATTCATGTGTTTGTAGGTGAGCCGAGGGAAGTCCAAACCCAGCCCCAGTGAAGTCTGCCAGGAACAACACGAGTTTTGAGAAAGTCAGCCTTGTGTCTCACGCACGAGACCTACCCTTGCCATTTTGTTATGTAATTATATTTTGTCTTACTGGTAAGGACTTTATGTATATTTGTAAATAGTTTGTCATGGGTTGACTTAGCTGGATGATCCTGTCTTAAAGAACTTATGGTACTATACTTTTGACGTGGGTTATTAATGCATATGGGTATGGTTTGTTTTGAAGTGCATAGAAGCACAGCTCTGTGGACAAAGTTTTTGATTATTGCTTCCGTTCGGCCCCTTTACTCTGTTGAGTTATGTCTATTCTGTTTTGAGGCCATAGGTAATCCCAGGATTACTGGCCGGTTACGTCCTTAACCCTAGGGGCGGGTTCGGGTCATGACAGAGTGGTATCAGAGCACGAGTTAATAACTCACACACTTGTCCAAAAAGAGCAATAAGCGTCTAGATAAGATCTAGGATGCATTTGTGATAAATATGAATTTGGAAGCATTGATTGTATGCTTAAATGTTTTGATATGAACAATTATGTGTTGTAAGTTGTGAATTACTTGCATTGCAAATTACCTGAATATGTATGCTACTTGTTACATGCATACTTGTGTATATCCTGTATATAGCATAATGCAAGTTTAATCAGATGGTGAGAACCAGAGGAGATGAAATAGAAGAATCCTCAACTGCCAAAATGAACAGAATGGAAAGACTGATACAGGAAATGGCAGAAGCTTTGAGACAGCAACAGGAGTGGCAACAACGGTGGCAGCAACCACACCCACCACCTCCACCTCCGGCACCACCCGTGCCAGACCATCAGAATGATGACCGAATAATAGCTCTCACCAAGGAATTCAAGAAAATGAAACCACCACAGTTCCACGGGGGATTAGATCCGTTGAAAGCCGAAGCATGGGTCCTCGGCATTGAGAAATTATTTGAAGTGTTCCCCTGTTCCGAGACTCAGAAAGTGCTTCTAGCTACTTTTATGCTAGAAGATGAAGCAAGAAGAAGGTGGATGTTGATGCGAGAAAATCATAAGGATGTTGACTGGGTAAGGTTTCTGGAAATATTCTATGACAAATACTTCCCGCAATGTGTACGGGATAGGAAAGTAGCAGAGTTCATGGAATTAAAACAAGATAGCATGACAGTGGCTGAGTATGAGGCCAAGTTCACTGAGTTGGCCAGGTTTGCACCACATGTGATTGACACCGATTATAAGAAGGCAAGACATTTCCGAAGGTGGACTCCGCAGTGACATCCTAGAGAGGGTGAATGTCCTAAAGTTGGAGACCTACATTGGGGTGCTTGACAGGGCCATCATATCAGAGGCTAATATAGCTAGACAAGCTAAACCAGTAACTGAATGGAAGGGTAATAAAAGGCAGGGCTTCTTTTCGAAGAAGAAATTTCTGAAAAAGCAAAATACGGGCTCCTCAACTACTTCAAGTTCTTCCCGAGACACAGCTCTCATGTGCAACATTTGTAGCAAAAAGCACCGTGGAGTCTGTTACCGTGCGTCAGGAGCCTGTTTCAAATGTGGGAGGCAAGGGCACATAGCCCGAGAATGTAATCAGAACAGTGGAAAACTTGCAGCTAGTTCAACTGCATCAGTTCCAAAGCCGGGAAATACTTTGAGATCTGCTACTACTGGGAATACAGTGAGACAGGGGAGAGTTTTTGCACTTATTCGGGCGATACACGAATGCCAATGCTGTTGTCTCAGGTACTATTTCAATATGTAGCAGATGCCTTTGTATTAATTGATTCTGGATCAACACACTTATTTGTGACATATACATTTGCATCTAGACTAAATAGACCCCTAGAGTTATTACCATATTTGCTATGTGTGTCTGCTCCATCGGGGGAATCTGTGTTATGTGACTATATATATCGGTTTTGTGACATGTGTATCGAGGATGCTACCCTATATGTAGATTTGTTGCCCTTGAACTTTAGACATTTCGATGTAATTTTGGGCATGGATTGGTTGACCAAGTATTGTGCCACCATAGATTGTGTGACTAAAAGGGTTGTATTTAAATCACCAGAACAAAAAGAAATTGTGTTTGTGGGTAATGGGGTAGTGCCTCCACCTTATTTGATATCTGCAATGAAAGCATGTAAACTGATCAGGAAAGGGTGCCAGGGTTATCTGTGCTATGTGTTGACTGAACAACCTGTGAATGTTGAATTGAATGATATTCCTATTGTTAGAGAATTTCCGGATGTGTTTCCGAATGAATTACCAGGGGAATTAGTAGACAGGGATAGAGTTTACTATTGAGACTGTGCCGGGCACCCAGCCTATTTCTAAAACTCCCTACAGAATGGCTACTGCTGAAATGAAGGAGTTGAAAGAACAATTGCAAGATCTGCTTGATAAGGGGTTTATCCGACCTAGCACCTCGCCTTGGGGTGCACCAGTACTGTTTGTGAAAAAGAATGATGGTACCTTGCGTCTGTGCATCGACTATCGGGAATTGAATAAGGTAACGGTAAAGAACAAATACCCCCTACCCCGTATTGATGACTTATTTGACCAGTTGCAGGGATCACAGGTGTTTTCTAAGATTGATTTGAGATCCGGGTATCACCAGCTGAAGGTTAAGGCAGAGGATGTTGAGAAAACCGCATTCAGAACGAGGTATGGTCATTTTGAGTTTCTTGTCATGCCATTTGGAGTGACTAATGCCCCGGCAGCATTTATGGACTTGATGAATAGAATTTTTAAAACCTACCTTGATGAGTTTGTCGTAGTCTTCATCGACAATATTTTGATATATTCCAAAAATAGACTTGAACATGAACGTCACTTGAGAACTGTTTTACAAATGCTTAGGGAAAGAAAATTATTTGCTAAACTAAAGAATGTGAGTTTTGGTTGGATGAGGTTGTTTTCTTAGGCATGTGATCAACAAGGAAGGAATTTCGGTGGACCCGCAGAAAATAGAGGCAATTGTGAATTGGCCTACACCGACTAATGTGACAGAAGTTCGCAGCTTTATGGGTTTAGCTGGGTACTACAGGAGGTTTGTGAAGGATTTTTCGAAATTAGCCGTGCCTCTTACCCAATTGACATATAAAGGGCAACCTTTTGGGGAATGAAGAAAGGGAATCAGCCTTTCATGAATTGAAGACGAGATTGACTACTGCACCAATCTTGACACTACTACCTTCAGGTACGGAAAATTTTGTGATTTTCAGTGATGCATCTTATAAGGGTTTGGGTTGTGTGTTAATGAAGAACGGAAAGGTTATTGCTTACGCCTCCCGACAGTTGAGGCCGCATGAGAAGAATTATCCAACGCATGACCTAGAATTGGCCGCAGTTGTTTTTGCTTTGAAAATCTGGCGGCATTACTTGTATGGGGCAAAGTGTGACGTCTATACAGATCATAAGAGCCTGAAATACTTCTTCACGCAGAAAGAGTTGAATATGCGTCAGAGAAGATGGCTGGAACTAATAAAAGACTATGACCTTAAGATTCAGTACCACCCCGGGAAAGCCAATACAGTTGCTGATGCCTTGAGCAGGAAGTCGACAGGGAGTATGGCTTGTCTGCTTACTGAACAAAGGGAGATTTTGCAAGACTTTGAGAAGTTTGAAATTGAAGTAGTAGTAGGTGAACAGGGCGGATTGATAGCCGCTATTACAGCCGAGCCGGCAATTGTTGATGAGATCAAGTAGAAACAAAAAGAGAATGAATTCCTCAGAAAGGTGATTAATGAGTTCGAGACAAGTCCAAAAGCAGAGTTTAGCATTGGAAATGAGATGTTGAAATTCCGGAACCGACTATGTGTCCCTGACATCCCGGAACTAAAGAAGAGGGTTTTAGACGAAGCCCACAGATCCGTATTTGCTATGCACCCCGGCAACAATAAAATGTACCGGGATTTGAAACAGACCTATTGGTGGCCTAAAATGAAGAAAGAGATTGCAGAATATGTGTCCAAGTGCCTTCAGTGTCAGCAGGTTAAGGCTGAACATCAAAAACCAGGCGGTCTACTTCAACCTCTCCCTATTCCCGAGTGGAAGTGGGAACATGTGACCATAGATTTCGTCGTTGGCCTACCTCGGACTCCTCGAGGTATGGATTCTGTTTGGGTTGTAGTTGATAGACTGACTAAATCTGCACATTTTCTGCCTGTCAAAACTACATTTACTGCTTATAGATTGGCTACTATTTATGTTGGCGAGATTGTCCGTTTACACGGAGTTCCGGTATCTATTGTATCAGATAGAGATCCGAAATTTGTGTCTAGATTGTGGAAGAGTTTGCAGGAAGCTATGGGAACAGAACTAAGATTCAGTACTGCATTCCACCCACAGACAGACGGGCAGTCAGAACGAACGATACAAACTTTGGAAGATATGCTTCGCACGTGTGCTTTGGATTTTCAGGGGAGTTGGGAAGATTATTTGCCACTTGCAGAATTTGCTTATAATAACAGCTTCCACTCCAGCATCGGTATGGCACCATACGAGGCTTTGTATGGTAGGAGGTGTAGATCACCTGTTTGTTGGACAGAGGTCGGGGATAGAGCTTTGCTTGGGCCAGAAATTGTGCAAGACACTTCTGAAAATCAAAATTATTCGGCAAAGGCTCAAAACAGCTCAAGACCGACAGAAGAATTATGCAGATGTCGAGAAGACCTCTTGAGTATGAGGTTGGTGACCATGTGTTCATCCGTGTTTCTCGATGAAAGGCCAAATTAGATTTGGGAAAAAGGGCAAGTTGTCACCTCGCTACATTGGGCCGTTTCAGATTTTCGAGAGGCTTGGTCCAGTTGCTTATAGAGTGGCTTTACCACCGGGATTCGAGCAAATCCATAATGTGTTTCATGTGTCGATGTTGAGAGGTTACCTCCAAGACCCGTTTCATGTGATTGATTATCACCGGGTTGCTATTGATGAGAATATGGAATATGCTGAATGGTTGGAACGAATTGTTGATCGACAAGTGAAACAATTGAGAAGCAAGTCCATCCCAATGGTGAAAGTGGAATGGAAAGAGCACTATGGGACGGATGCCACGTGGGAAAAAGAGGAAGAAATGCGGCTACGCTATCTACATTTGTTTCCTGACGAAGGTAAATTAAGTTTGGAGGACCAAACTTCCTAAATGGGGGGAAGACAGTGATACCCCTATTCTGTATTATGTTAATTGGTCCCTAATACGTATGTGATTATATGTCTTGATATGATTTTGTGTGCCATTATGTGGATATATGTGATTTTGGAACTCTATCTGTTCACCGTAGGAATATCTGTTTGAATAATCCGCTTTGGAAATTAAATTGAGGGCCCTATTGGCCACAGAACCCGAAATTGATTACGCCTTTGTGATTAGCGTAATTTTTTAGAGCCTACGGTGAAATTTAATTGAAGATTGATTCGGGTTAGGTTAAATCGATTAAATTGATGAATAGTGCCAAATTGCTCAATTATTTTATGTTAAACTAATATTGTGAGTGGGGCTATATTATAAGCCTTATTTCCTTCCCTTTACATGACTTTGCTGATCAACTTTAAGAGGAAAAGGGAGAGGGTCGGCTATTAGAGAGAGGAAGGAAAATCTAAGTTTTGCTTTTGATCCTTGCATGCATTGAAGATAACACAAGAATTGCCATAGATTGTGAAGATTAAACTCCTTGGTGAGTAATTCATGCATTTTAATTATTTTCTTGTGAACTCAAGCTTGAAAGAGAGTCAAGAACATGGGTTGGTTTGATCATAAGGGATTGAAATGAAATTGGGCTAGTTTTGTTGAATTGAAGCTTAATATGTGTAGCATGTAAAAATTACTTTGAAATTGCATGTTTGAGCACAAATGTGTGTAATCCATGTGAAATGTTAAAGGAAACTCATGTCTTGATCACCATTTGTGTTACCTAAGTTGAGAATGTGGCTAATTCATCACATGCATGTACAAATTGAGAAGATATGACCTTGAAATGCATGAATATGTATGGTAGAGTTGAAGTTGATGTCATTTGAAACATGCAAGTGTGTAATCTTTGAAATTGAGCTTCCTAATGTTGTAATCTTGTATTGGTAGCATGTTAACATGTGTAAATGTGTGATTTGAGCCATTGCATGCAAGTAATGTGGCTGAAATGTCGAAGTTGAGCTCGAGAACACATTCTGGGTTTTCCAGAATTTTGAGGTCCGCTCGAGCAGGAGAACTCCACTCGAGCGTAAAAATCATGCTCCCAGCACTTTTTGCAGAATTGGGTATCCGCTCGAGCGGATATTTCACGCTCGAGCGGGGAGCTTTTTGTGGACAGGCCTTCTGCTCGAGCGCTCTATCCCACGCTCGAGCGTATTTTTCATGCAACCAGTACTTTTGCAGGCCTTAAGTCCGCTCGAGCGGGGAAGTTTTACGCTCGAGCGGGACCCTGTTTGTTGAAATTTTGTTCATGCGTTCCGTGTTTCGTTTTTCGTTCTCTTCACTTGTAATCACTCTTAGGCATATTAACATTGTAACGAATTAATGAGATAAGAATAAGCCTAAAGAGAATATGTAAATTAAAAGAACAGATTGAACTGTTAGTGACCCTTTTGTGTTCATGAAATGTGTAGGGTCAAGGTCCAGGGCGAATCCACAAGCCGATCGCTGTGAGTAATATCGATGTTTGAACGCTTATGAATGTCCAATTGTTTATTCCCTTATAAGCTTTATGAGTTGCTAATTGGGATTGTGGACAAAAACTGACATGAATGAATGAATGGACCAAAGGTCATTTTGATAAGAAAAATACATGGACTAGAGGTCGTTTTGACAGAAATGAATGAACCTAAGGTCGTTTTGATACGAATGAATGGACCTAAGGTCATTTTGATACGTATGTGTGGGCCGAAGGCCGTTTTGATACAAATGTATGGGCCGAAGGCCGTTTTGATACGAATGTATGGGCCGAAGGCCGTTTTGACATAAATGAATGGGCCAAAGGCCGTTTTGACATAAATGGATGGGCCGAAGGCCGTTTTGACATGAATGGAAATCCGAATGGGCCAAAGGCCATTATGTTTGGAACTACAATCACTTGATCTAATCTTGGTATAAATGTACATATGTTAAGTAGAAATATGAATTGGGCCCAAGGCCGTTTGAAGTATGTTGTTCTACGTATTGTTTATATGACTTCTGTAATTGATATTATTCAATGGGCTGTCACTCACGCTCATTCATGTGTTTGTAGGTGAGCCGAGGGAAGTCCAAACCCAGCCCCAGTGAAGTCTGCCAGGAACAACATGAGTTTTGAGAAAGTCAGCCTTGTGTCTCATGCACGAGACCTACCTTGCCATTTTGTTATGTAATTATTTTTGTCTTACTGGCAAGGACTTTATGTATATTTGTAAATAGTTTGTCATGGGTTGACTTAGCTGGATGATCCGTCTTAAAGAACTTATGGTCTGTACTTTTGACGTGGGTTATTAACGCATATGGGTATGGTTTGTTTTGAAGTGTATATAAGCACAGCTCTATGGACAAAGTTTTTGATTATTGCTTCCGTTCGGCCCCTTTACTCTGTTGAGTTATGTCTATTCTGTTTTGAGGCCGTAGGTAATCCCAGGATTACTGGCCGGTTACGTCCTTAACTCATAGGGGCGGGTTCGGGTTGTGACAGCAACACTGTTGGTGTTCAAGCATGTGCAAACAGAGGCTGCAATGGCAAGGCGGTGGCATTTTCGGGTGGAGAAGCCGAGCACGCATGCATCCCTCGCTCCTCGAGGCCATTTAACTGCTGTATTTAGTTCATTAGTGGTAGCCAATTTACTTGCTTTGTAATTAGTTAGTTAAAGTGTTTAGCTAAGTAATTCGTTTTGTAATATTTAATTAGCTTAGAATAGTTAGTTAATTCATTTCAAGTATTGTAATAATTAGCTTAGCTCAATTAGCGTAGCTAGTTAGCTTATTTATTCGAACCCTCATTCGCGAGGGCATGATGTTGTAAAAAGTGTGCGTGCGTGTGTGCATGTTTTCCAACCCCACGTCTTTCTCCATTTTATTTAATCACTTTCGATGGTTAGATTAGGGACATTTTCAATTAGCATACCTTATGCTTGCATGTTTGCATTCATTCATTTGTCTCGCATGCACCGAGGCTCGGCGCATTATTCAAACTGCGTTGTCAAATCAATACTTTTTTTACGTGTTTCAAAGCATGTTATCAAATCAAATCATATGCCATGATTAAGTAGCCGAGCCTATTTAGTTGCATATATTGCATGTGTTGCATTAGTCATTTAACAAAGTTAGGATCATGCATCTTTCTAACTAGCTTCTCTTTTGGCTTGGAGTACTCAGTGAGTCTTTATGCTTTATCATACTTGCATGAGTGTGATTGCCATATTGCCATGTTTCGCATGCTTGCCATGAGGCTATGTGTTTAAATGTTAAATTGCATGAATGCCTATGGATGAAGGCTTGATTGTATGAATTGGAACAATTCAACGAGTGTGAGTTTTAAGCCCACTTTGTTGTGGCAAAATCATGTTTTAAGCCCACTTGAGGTGGCAAATTTTCACTTTAAGCCCCCATGAGGGTGGCAAATTCAAACCATTTTCACAAACAAACATGAGTTGAATTGTTCCAAATTGAGCAAACTAGTCTATACTTGCTTTGTGCGCATCACATAGTAAACCTAGTTTAACTAATCAGAATAAGAACGCATAAGGTTTATAAAAGAACATATCATGATTAGTAGACGCTGATCTTTGATCGGGCGAGTGGGGGTGCTCAATTCATGACCTTCCCCCCTCATACCTAAGTTCTCAAGCTGAGGCAATTTGGTGATGACGGACACGTGGCCTTTGGCATGAGTCAGGGTTTCCTAAATTTTCCCAAAATAAAACATTTAGGTGGCGACTCTGCATCTGGCAAAGTAGTCCAATTTTGGCATTATTTGATTTAAAATCGATTTTCCAAAAAGGTTTGTCGGATTGGACTCTTTGGTGATTATCAGTTTCACATTGCACTTTGTGAAATTAGATTCAAAATTGCGATAGAGTCCCAACTGTGAGGCCTTCTTTTCAAACCCTTTCCGAAAGGCGGGGGCGCGAGAAAAAGGCGAGTCTATAGTTTCTGGCGACTCTTCTGGGGACTTAGAGAACTTGACTTGAACTCATGATATGTTGTTTTATCTACATTTATGTGTTTCTTTGCATTGCATTTGCATTGGTGTGCCTAAGCCACAGTATTTGCCATCCGCTATTCCTAAGCGGTTTGCCGGAGGCTTGCTTGGAAAAGCTTGCCAAAAGGCTAACCGGTTGTGGGCTTTGCCACGATGGGAACACAACCCTTGGATCTGGGCTACCGTTGTATCGTTTGATCCTCCTTTCACTTCTCGGTGTTAGGTGTGAGAGGTATATTAGGTAGTCTTGCTGAGGTACTCTTTTTGACCAATCGACCTAGTTGCATATCGGAAGCCTTAGAGACTGTTCCAAACTAGGACAAGTTGCTCACCCGAATGCAGGATTTGTTTGAAACCGCTTGTTTGTGTAGTGAACCCCTAGCTCCTGATGAAATTAGGACAAGGAAACCCTACCCCACCATAGGGGTGTTTTGGCTCTCATTTGCTTGATGCGTGCTTTTAGAATGAGACTCTGCAAGAATGTACGTATCAGTTGCAAGTTCGGGTGTCAGTTTGAGGGTATTAGTGTTGAGGCAGAAATTTGGGACAGAAATCAGTGCTTGAGTACAGTCGTCCAGCTTATGATTACAACTGCGTGTTGTTTCTATCTAAGCCGAGGTGCTATGCGGTTTCTAATTTTTGTTTCTTTTTGCTTTATTTTTCTTTTTGCAAGGTAGTGTTTCACGATTGCTTCAGACGAGGCAGTTACCCCCCAAGCACTCTAGACTCGAGTAAGGCGACTTTATCGATCTGGGGATCTAGTAAGAGGACAACCAATGTTTGCTTCGCTACCTCCGGTTACAAGACGTAGGAGAGTTAGGCGTAACTCACCGGTTCGACAGTTACCTTCATTCAGCGAAGTCCAGTTTTCTTCTTCCACTTTGAAAAGAGAGTACACACCAGTTCCGATAGATCAGCACCCCTTAGTCAACATGGAAGAAATGCTCCGCCAACTTCAACAGACTATTGAGAATATCCAACTGGATGCTGCCCGCCAAGCGAAAGTCACCGCCCGCTAAGCGGAAATTGTAGCCCAGCAGGCTGAGTTGATCAATAGGCTTCAGCAGCAACAATAACCACAACAAGCAGCAGCTTCTGCTTCGTATCCACTCCCAGTCAGGGTTCCAATACCTGGGATTACAACTAATGTCTAGGAAAATGCGAACATTTTGGCAGAGCCAGTTCCATCCTAGACTTCCAAAGCACCGGTTTACCCAACAGAGGCGCTGTTCGAGTTTGAGGTCGACCGTACTATATTGAAAGTGAACAAGCTGGAAAATCTCTTTAAACAAGCTCAGGGTGTCAATTCGATCCCGGATATAGAGGATGGCTATACTGATACAACAGTGACCTTGCCGTATAAGTTTAAAATGCTGCATATAGACCGCTTTGATGGCTCGGGTGATCCCATGGTCCACTTGCGGCTATTCTCAAACATTCTGCAACCGATGGGCCTATCTGGACTGCAGAAATTATCCCTCTTCGGCCGGACCCTATCAGGTGTCGCGGCCATTTGGTACGCTAAACTTGAAGACTCTGTAAAGAGGAACTGGAAAGAGATGGCTGAGGCCTTTATTGCTCAATACTCCTACAACACTCAGATGAAGGTCACAACTCGTGATCTCGAAGCAACTCGCCAAGAGCCAAAGGAGGGCTTCTCCGATTTTGTAACCCGGTGGAGGGCCAAGGCCTTCATGATGACCACCGACCGGCTGAAAGGGACCAGATTAGAATGGTGGTCCGTAATCTGCAACCGAGGCTGTTACAGAAGATGATAGTCTTACCTCTGCCTACATTTGCTGACCTCCACGAAATAGGGGTGCAAATAGAGGATGCAAGAAACAGGGTCTGATAGACCACGAGAAAGAGCAACCCAAGAGGGCTTTCACGAGCAGTTCCAATGTGACTGTAAGTAGTAGTGTAGCTGCAAGTCCTTCTGATGTTGGTATGGTCACCGCCACACCGAAAATCGCTAACCCCTTTGTCAGCACGACCAATACACCCCCCTAAACTTCCAGCCATCAGGCCTGAGGCCAAAGGATTTTTTCCCCACTTTATATGTCTTTATCTGCGGCCTTGAGGGTCCTAATCAGAAAAGGGCATCTGAAACCGTTAGAACAACGCTCATTGCCCAATTCTTTCCCTCCTACATACAACCCGGCCAAATACTGCACCTTCCACCAACAGCACGGTCGTGATACCGACTAGTGCTTTAGACTTTGGATGAGATTCAGGATTTCATTGACAACAAAGTGATAGCGCCCCTCAAGAAGCCAAATGTCACTACAAATCCTCTCCCACCACATAACCAAGCCCCTCCACCCCGGTAAATAAACCTTATCCATACACTGGCTGTCTCTTACGACCCTAGTATATACATCACCCCCTCCCACCTACCTAAGCCAGCGTTGTTCATCCAGGAAAGCACACACTTGTGCATGATGAGTGCGTCCAGATTCCAACCCAAACCTATGGTGGTGACTGTGGTAGATAAAGGCAGGGTAACCTTGGTGAAGAATGAGAAAGTCAATCTAGTGCCTGAGGGCTCCGTGGACTTAGCTGGAGTGGAATACAACCCGTGCCGTTACACTGTGCCAACCAATCAGGCCAGACCATGGGTGGAATTACCGACAGGAATGGAAGTTAGTGTGGTCCAGGGGGATGGCCTGAGCCAGGAATTAGATGACTTAGTTGACCTCGAGGAGGACATCAACAATCTATAGTTCTTCGACGAGCAAGATCCGAGGAATGTACAGATTAACTGGTTCGACTTGAACGGGTTAACGGATAATTCGGGATGGCTTAGTGATGAACCAGATGTGGATGAGGGGCCTCAACCAAAGCTGGAACAGTTGGAAACAAAAACTGCTACAAGGGCCGGAATGGCCGTGGACAAGGGAAAGTTGCCGGAGAGCACTGGTACTAAGAATTTTGCTCAGGAATTGAGTAGTGTTAGTACAGTTGATATAGAGCAAGAGGCCATACTGAAGCAGTTTGAAGAGGAAAGCGATGAGAATGATCAAAAGGCTAGAAAAACCAAAGGCCCTGTGGGGAATAATTGTGATGTCGACGTGGTAGTACTTACAACGGAACCGGACAATTGTCTGTCGGTTGCCGGAGGAGTATGGTGGGAAGATGATGATTTGCCTCTTGCCCACACTGATGAAGATTGGGAACAGAATCTGCCAGATGATACTTGGTATTCTGAGGAAGTGGATCACATGACTAGGAGTGGTGGTACTTCAAGCCCCCACACTTAGACCAACCTGAAGCATCCGGAAAGGATAAGGAGGCCGAAAAACAAAAGGATAAATAGTTGGAGGAGGAAGCTGTACTGAAGCAGCTAAAGAAGATCCAAGCAGACATATCCGTCTGGGGGTTGCTCATGGCTTCACAGGTACACAAGCAAGCCGTCCCATCAACAATGGATAAGGCTAAGCTGTCTATCGACACAACTCCCGAGCAATTAATGGGACTTGTCTTCCCGGGAGGCGCTTCACCAACTTTGACCTTCACGGATAAGGAATTGCCGCCCAAGGGCTCTGCACATAACAAACCACTATACATCTCCGTCGAATGTAAAGAGAAGTGGGTGCCGGTTGTATTGGTTGATACTAGGTCTGCAATTAATGTGTGTCCGTGTCACGACCCAAAACTCGCCCCTAAAAGTTTTGGGCATGACCTATTCAGAAACGGACCCTTAACCTGTTATATATAACATATGGGGCTTGAGCGGAAGTATTATCAATATAAATAACATAAAACATCATCTATTGAGCTACCACTACCTTGCCAGGATCGCACACACATTGTATTAGATACACAATATATATAGAAACATACACCCGAACTTCGGTTACACACTTATACATTCATACTTAAACCCACAATTGGGCGAGTAACGAAAATATTAAGGAAAGACAACCAAAGCATAAATCAATAACCTTACAATACTTTACAGAATGCACGGCTTCAGGTGGTGCCTGGACGTATCAAAGCTGACAAGAGAAAGACGAGCCTTAAAGGTTAGGCCTGAACTCCCGGTTGATTACCTACAGAATAGACAGACAAAATACAAAATGAGCGAACTCAGTGAATAATAGTATATAAATAATGCCATAACCATGTGATTTGTCTGTTTCTGTAACTTTGTAGGACAACTTTGTCAATTCACAATTCTACAATTGGCCCTTGGCATGAGGAGTTCACACATTCACAAAAGGGCCATTGAGGTTCATAGATAGATTCACAATTTATCATATTGGACCTCAGTCCTTTGGATTCACAAGTTCACAAGTGAGTTCACACATTCACAAAAGGGCCATTGAGTTTCATAGATTCACAATTTATATATGGACCTCAGTCCTTTGGATTCACAAGTTCACAAGTGAGTTCACACATTCACAAAAGGGCCATTGAGTTCATAGATTCACAATTTATCATATTGGACCTCAGTCCTTTGGATTCACAAGTTCACAAGTTCATAAATTCATATTTCACATATTGGCCCTTGGCCTCATAGCTTCATAGCTCACAAATGACCCTTGGCTATATAGGTTCATAGCGCACAATTCTTTTGATACCTTCCATAATTTCACAAGGTGTCACATATAGCTTACATAACTTCACAACCTCTTTCGATGTTTCCATAATTTCATAATTCACAGGTTGGCTCTTGCCTCATAATTTCATAATTCACAAGTTGGCTCTTGGCCTCATAATTTCATAATTCACAAGTTTATACTTTTCATATCTTCACAAATTTGCTTTAAGCCCAGTAATGTACAAAACGGCCATAGGTCTAGAAATATCGGAACGGCTTAGTGGCCCCGAAATAACATATGTATGGACTCAAGAGGTGGCTCGTACGGATTCTAGAGGTGGCTCCCACCAAAGTGTAGCACTTAGTTCCGTACAGCACTTTGTTCCATAACATAAATCCATAAGTCTCATCATGTCATAATATAAACGAAACGAACATCATAACAGAATAACCACAGATATTATCAGAATAGACTGGTCTTATAGTCATTCAGAGGCACATAGATTATTCCAATCATTTACATGAATTAATGTAGTCAGTTTACGTGTAACAGAATACTAATAATAATCATTAGCAATACGTATAACGTATCTCACAAATTGTACAGGTGCCATCACAATGCTATTTGTAGGGACAAAATAATTACCTCATACCAGTCTTACCATCCTCGATAAAACTGAATAGTTCGGGATACATAAGCATCATTGTTCCATTTGTTCACCATGAATCATTAAGCTTAATCTACGGATAACAGAATGTTAATAATGTCTTTTAAACACACTACTATATAGATTATAGCACATTACCGAAATCATTAATCATAGACGGAATACAGAATAGTTTCAGAGTCATATCAATGGATGCTAATTCCTTCTATATTCACACCAATTTTCAAATACAAACATGTTAACATAATTACCATGGAAAAATGGAATATTAATAATAATACTCATTATTAACAGTAATTGATGTGCGTTTGTAGTACTATTACTCACAGTGTCCTGGTAGAGCATTTATTCCTCCCGAAGCGTGTCCTACACACATATGATGTCACACATTAATTCCCTTAATTTCCTTTCTCATCTTAGCTTGATTCATAATGCTTATAACAAAGTTCATTCGCAAACTTTTAACATTATTTCAAAACATATCAAAAATCCAATTAACCTTGTACATGTATAATTTAACCCACCAATTCCATGATTCTATTATCAATTTGGGCAAAATCATTAATTATCGTCATAAATCAATCTAGGGTTTCTAGATAAATTGAGAAATTTCAAGAAACTTTAAACTTCTTCACCCATTACTTTTTCTTTCAATTAACCCTTTGATTAACATCCTAGGATCATAATTTATAATCGAAACCCAATAAGAAAGCCCCAAACTCTCCAAACCCGAAATCCCTAAATGTCTACAAAATAACTCTATATGCTCAAAATAGAGGTTTTGCATTATATACTCTTAAATATCACAAATCTATTTATAAAGGAAGCATTGAAGGAGAACTAAGATCCCTACCTCAAGAATCAAGCAAAAGAACGAAAATTGATGAGAATCCTTCGCAATTCCAAGTTCCAATCGGTTGAAAATGTTAATCTTCTCTGTTCTCCATCCTTGATGCAAGAACCATGGTGGATTGTTGCTAAAAGTGGAGGAAATCAAAGGTTTTGGGGCTAGGGTTTCGGACCTATGCAAGAGGGAAGAAGAGGGAAAAAGAAAAATGGAAGAAATGATCTCAAAAACCCGTTTTTAAGCTGCTGAACCTGCTATTTCCGCTCGAGCGTCCCTATTCCCGCTCGAGCGGACCTGTTCCCAGCACAGATTACAAAACTTCGCACAGGTATAACTCTTCCATCCGAACTCCGTTTTAGGTCGTTCTTGTGTCCAAATTGAAGCCCCGGAAATAATCTTTCCAATGGTTCTAACCTCACATCCAAATTCAAAGTGTAGACAAAGAAAGGGGCAAAAGAGTGACGGCTGATCGTAGACAACTTACCCAAATTAAAGTTTTGATCAAATCTCACTCTACCCTCATATACCATTACAATCAATACCCCAAAATAAAATAAGGAGGTTCCAAATACATTAATAAAAATGCCTTAGACGAACCCACGTGCCTAAAAAATTCAGGCTCAACCAGGCGACCCGCTCGAGCGCCCCACCTTGCGCTCGAGCTCTCAGACAAACAAATACGTCCGCTCGAGCGGCCACTTTTACGCTCGAGCGGGAATCTACAACCCTCAGAACCTCGGCAGCCTGCAAAAATGCTGGGAGCCGCACAAGTCCGCTCGAGCGTTAACTCCTCCGCTCGAGCGGAAGGAGAAATTCTGGGTCGTTACAGTCCGTCACGCACAGCCTATGCTATTGGCTTGAGGCCAACAAACTTTGTACTAATGGCCCAGGTGATTTGGGCTTATGACAACATAGGTCGAGAGGCGATTGGGACAATTCAAATAAGAACACAGGTTGGCCCGGTATAATAGGACATTGAGTTTCATGTCCTGGATGTTCCAGCTACCTTCAACTTGTTACTTAGGCGACCGTGGTTGCACCAAGTAAAAGTTGTTTCTTCTATCTTACATCAGATGTTGAAGTACCCCCATGGGAAGGGGGTAGCCATTGTTTTTGGGAATTCTTCTATACATCCTCCACCGGAGGTCACTACACTGGTGCTGGAAATTGTGTATGGCGATGAGGATGTTTTCCTGTCTGGGTTTACCTTGGTTGAGGCCCGGGTGGTGCAAGATATCCTGGCTATTGATGAGGGGTTGTACGTCAGTGCTCGATCAGTCTACCTCATGAACAAGCTACAACACCTACCCGGGATGGGATTAGGAATGAGCGGCCGGAAGGGCGTTGCTGCATTGGCCGAAGTGCCACATAACCCTCATACCTTTGGTCTAGGTTACATGCCTAACAAAGAGGACTGGGTAAGAAAAGGGAAAGAAATGGCAAGAAGAGCCAAGGCAAGGCAAAGTGGGAAGCACTACGAGCTTGTGCATAGATCAATTCAGGGAACCCTGAACGGCCGCTTTGTCCGAGAGGGGAAAGACTTCCCATTTTGCGGCTTTCCTGAGCCATGGTTGAACTCAGAGAAGCGGCGTCTGCCCGGCTTTGAGATTTTCTTCGACCTACAGCTGCAAGAGGATGAAGCCACAGAAGAACAGACTGACTTACCAACTGAGGCTGAACAGAGTTGTAGACAGGCCCGCGGGGGACCTCGCTACAGCTCGGACTCGATTTGTGTCACGGTTCTTAATCTTGAACCAAAGAGTCCAAATCCGGCAAATCGTTTTGAGAAAACAGATTTTTTGAAAGAAGTGCCAAACATGGACTGCTTTGCCAGATACAGAGTCGCCACCTAAATATTTTATTTTGGGGAAATTTAGGAAACCCTGACTCGGTGCCAAAGGCCATGTGTCCGTCATCACCAAAGTTGCCTCGGCTCGGGAACTTGGGTACGATTGGGGAAGGTCACTTCGTGAGCACCCCCGCTCGCCCGATCAAAGATTGGCCTCTACTAACCATGATATCTAGTTTTGAAAACTTTGTGTGCTCTTATCCCGGTTATTAGCCTAGGTTACTATGTGATGCGCACAGCATACAAGTATAGACTGAGTCGTCTGAATTGGAACAAAACACTTCATGTTTGTTTGTGAAAATGGTTTGCTACCCGCAGGTAGGCTTAAAATGCAGATTTTGCCACCCTCAGGTGGGCTTAGAAAAGATGGTTTTGCCACTATCTAGTGGGCTTAAAACAAACATTTGATGAATTGTTCCAATCCAAATAACCCAACCTCCACCCACAAGCATTCAAGGCAGTTATATCACATAAGCAGTTAGCCTCATGGTAAGCATGCTATCATGGCAGTCACTCACACGCATGCAAGGATGCTAAAGCATAAAACTCACCGAGTACTCCAAGCCAAAACAGAAACTCATTAGAAATCATACATGATCCTAAATATACAGGATTGCCTAATGCAACACATGCAAAAATGCAACTATAGCAGGCTCGGCTATCCTAAACATGGCATATGGAATGCTACAGCTATCATGTATTCAACTTGGAATTGAAATACAAATGCAGTTAGTATGATGCGCCGAGCCCGGTGCATGCAAAACAGATGAATGAATGCAAACATGCTATCATACTGTATGCTAATTGAAACATGCCCTAATCTAACCATCATAAGCTGGTAAATAAAAGGGAAGAAAGACGTGGGGTTGGAAGACATACATCACACTCACGCACACTTATTACAACATTGCCCTCGCGCAGAGGGTCCGAATAAATAGTACAGTCCAAATATGTACAAATCCCTAATTAATTTACAAATTAACTAAGAAAACTAATAAACTGGCATGCAAGCCAGGGACTGTCTTGACTCTTCTCCAGATGATGAATGATGCATGTCCGGGTTGCCTTGTGCAGAAATCCACTGCGATGCCCCAATTAGCCTCTGTTTGCAGTTGTTTTTGGAATGCGTGCCAAGCTCCGGAAGGCTGCTGATTCTTGATTTGCTGCAACAGAGAGCAGGAAAGGGGCATGGCAATGTATTTTCACAAATGTTTGCATGCCTCGATCCTCGTGCCACCAATCACGCATCTCTATGCATGATGGCCGAGGAGTCGAATCGCACAACTCAATATGAGATGAATGCACATGAAAGCACAACAAGACCTAACTCCATCATGGATAATCCGGAGTGTCGGTGACTGGGAATTGAGACACGTTCCGTCACTCGGAGTACGAAACGTCCCTCGTTTCCCGTGCTCGGGCTAACTCCTATCCCGAACACAATGCAATATGCATGACATGCATGAATGCAACTAAGATACAACCTAACATGCGCAATGCTTATGAAATGGCATACACGATGCGCGAGGTAACATGGCATACACAATGCACTAACATACAACCTAGTATACACAACGCTATGGAATGAAATGGCATACGCAATGCAATATGGACTTACACTAACACAAGTGGACCTCAGCCACACTCACATAAGAGGCCATTAGATGAAAATGAGACAACTCGAGATGCGCGCACGCGTGCACGCAAACCGAAGACCGAACCTACGGCACGGAATGCCACTCTAACAAGACATAGCAAAAAAAGGAATATGGCATACTATCATGCAAATTTCAGAGGCAAAATGAGATGTAAAACAGCCTCGAAACATGGTAAAATGGTACCCGATGCATGGAACGAGTCCCGAAACATGAAATTTGGCGCATGAAATGGCCTATAGCTATGCAATGCATGCATAATTTGAAAATGAAGTGTAAGGACAGAAGCAAGGAAGCCCAAAAACAAGCATGTTTACATTTTAAATCAAGGCCAAACAGTGGGCACAAATGGGGCTAAATTAGCATACAAAAATGGCCCCGAAAGTAAGGGATTGAAGCAACTCACAGATGCTGGCCCCAAACAGAGAAGGGGCCTTCTACAATATTGAAGAGGGGCCACAAATATGATGTATTACAGTTTATGACAAACTCCAAAAAGAGATACAAGTATGCTCAAAATGCTATGCAAGAAATAGGCCAACAAAGGGGCAAAGAAGAAAGTGGTGCATGGAGGCCTCAAACAAGTGAGGGCCCTTCAACAATGTTGAAGAGGGACCCAAAATAAGACTTTTTACAGTTTATGGCCGAGCTCAAAACAGTGTACAAATAGGCTCAAAATATCATGCAAAATGAGGCCACCAAAAGGGCTATAACATGAAGTATACAAAGGGTGTCTCAAACAGCCATAGACCCTTAATAAAACATGAATAGGGGGTCAAAATAGGGCCATTTTAAGTTCAGACCAAAGTCCAAAAACAGAGACAAAATAGGCTAATAAATCATGCAAAAATGGGGACCAAAGAGGGGTACAATGGCAAGTGGTACATGGAGGTCCCAAACAGTGGTGAGCCCTTCTTCAATGTTGAAGAAGGGCTCAAAATAAGCTCAATTACAGTTTATATCATGGTCCAAAACAGATTACTCATAGGCCAAAAATACTATGCAAAATTATGGCATAAAGAAGGGTAAGGAAGCAAGTGCAAGATGGGGGTCCCAAATAGGGTAAGACCCTTAATGAAATAGAAAAATGAGCTCAAAAAAATGACATTTCCAGTTATGGCCGGAGCTCAAAACAGTAAGCAAAGAGGGCTAAGAAAACTTGCAAAAATGAGCTAAAAAAGGGGGAAATGATGCTTACCCTTGAAGACTAAGCCTTTGCTACCTCTTGGACCAAGAAAAGCTGGCTCCTAGCCTCTGAGAAGACCTCCAAGCTGCTGGAAATGGAAGTGGTAGTGTAGTGCTAGGTGGTGGTGTGAAAAAGGGGTAGAACTTGGATGTTTGGAGCTTGGAAGTGGGAGATGAATGGAGGTATGTATGCAAGGCTTCAAGACAATTTTTCCAACCCTTGGACCAATGTTGGAGGCCAGTTATATAGACCAAAGAGGGGGAGAAAAGGAGGGAAAAAAAATGGGGGGAAAACAAGCCAAGTTTCCCCCCAAAAGTTGTCCCCCCGGATATAGAATCTGGGGGGAAACAAAGGTCATATCTGAGGTGCACCAGGTGTAAGGAAGCTGGCCGGCCAGGTATTGGGGTTGCAGGTGGCCGGCCGGCCACCCCCATGGCCGGCTGGCCAAGGGTCAAACAGGTCAAATGGAATTAATGGCCGGCCACCATAGATTGGTGGCCTCCCATGTGTCCTCAACAAAACCCTGTGGTTGAAAATTGGCAACTGTGAACCAGGAGAGAGAACAACCCACTTTTCAAAGGGGTTCAAAAGGGTCAACTGGAATTACTGGCCGGCCACCACATATTGGTGGCCTCTCAGATGTGTACATCACAATATGGGGTTTAGGGTTGAGGAAAGTGCCCCTAGGGTGGTCACATTGACTTTGAAGTGAGAAAAACGGACGTCGGAGGGCGATGAAGGAATATAACTGGTTGCTGAAATGATTGCTGGCCTCCCACCCTTCTATGACCTTCCTGGTGATGAAACAGAGGTCCCTGCCAAAAATGAACGAAAACCAATGCAAAATGAAGGTTCGGGGGCCGAAACGCACAGTCCGAGGCCCCGAAAACTGACTGTTAGGCACCGGGAGTGTGTTCGACCACGAAGTGGATCTCTCAGACCACATTGTCCCTCAAAAGGGGGTAAATAAGATGCATGCCAAAAACTGGAGCAAACAGAGGTAGTTAGGCGGTCCCGAACCGAGGCACACGGCCTGACGGCTCCGAAAACCGGGAACCGGGCTCCGAAATGGGAAGAATGGCCTACGACCACGAAATGTAGCCCGCGGCCACTGAGAGATGGTCTACGAGACCTCTCCCTCCCTTTGGGAAGAGAACAGAGAAAATCGAGCTCGGTTCGCAAACCGAGGCAAGGCACAGAAAAGCCCGGAAGTTCGGAGGCAGGGCTCACGGCCGAGACTCTAAAACCTCTGGATGAGCACGATATGCAACATCACCAAGCGCTCAATCGGTGACGTCTGAGTCTTAAGGTCGGTCAAAAATGGGGTATCTACAAGAGTACAGAGGATGAGTCTAATAGCAGTGAACTTGGGATAGGAGCAGCGTTGGCCTGTCTCCTTTCAGATCCTCAAATCAAACCAGAGAGCTTGGGGGATGATTTCACCGTTTCCATGATCGGAGATCAATCAGGTGTGGACCCTTCCAGTGGTATTTTGGATGCATCTAACGCATCCTCTCTCATTTGGCAACTAGATGAGGGCTTTTTGTCCAGCAGTTCTGAATCAGGCAGTGAGCCAGAATCTGATTCCACAGAGTCTGTGGAGTCGGAATCAGATTCCAGTTCTTCTGAGTCGGAGTCCGGTATTCCTGGGGTTGATAACCCGGATGCCGTTGTTTTGTCAAAGTTGTCCTTTTCCTTTTCTTTTGAGTCGGTTGTAACCAAGGAATTGGATAAGCTGGAAGCTTTGAATGAGAATGATACCACTGCTGTTTCTGAGTACTTTTCTGTGCCACTTGTATATTTGCATTGATCATGACTTTCAAAATTTTGATGAAAACGACGAGGAAGGAATTCTTCTGGTTTTGAAACATTTGATTGATCGAGAGGAGAAGAGGTTTGTAAAACCCCTTGTTGATGAAATCATTTCAATTAATGTGGGTAATGAGAAGGATCCGTGTCTGGTCCAGATCGGGACTATGTTGTCTTCGGAGGAACGCGAGCGCTTAGTCGCTTTATTAAAAGATTTCAAAGATGTTTTCGCGTGGTCCTATGAAGACATGCTTGGAATCGATCCTGAGATTGTATAACATCAGATCCCTCTTGACCCTGAGGCTCGACCCATTAAGCAAAAGCTTCGGAGAATACGCCCGAATTGGGCTTTGAAAATCAAGGAGGAGGTCACCAAGCAGATAGATGCAGGGTTCTTGCTAGTATCTGAGTATCCTACTTGGTTGGCCAACATTGTTCCGGTGCCGAGGAAAGATGGCAGAATTTGGGTGTGTGTGGATTTCAAAGATTTGAACAAAGCTAGTCAAAAGGATGACTTTCCTCTATCGCACATCGATGAATTGATGGATTTCACCGCAGGCCATGCGTTGTTCTCCTTTATGGATGGGTTTTCTGGGTATAACCAGATCTTGATGGCACCCGATGATAGGGAGAAGACTGCCTTCACCAGGCCGTGGGGAACCTACTGCTATAGGGTGATGCCATTTGGTTTGAAAAATGCTGGGGCTACTTATCAACGGGCTACAACCACTATCTTGCATGGTATGATCCACAAAGAGGTTGAAGTGTACGTGGATGACATGATTGTCAAATCCAAGGGAAGAGAGGGCCACTACACCGCCTTGAAGAAAATTTTCCAACGGTCAGAGAATATTGGCTGAGGCTGAACCCACAGAAATGCACTTTTGGTGTCACAGCAGGAAAAATGCTGGGTTTCTTGATCACACAGAGGGGCATTGAGGTTGATCTTTCCAAAATTAAGGCCATCCCAGAAATGCCACCACTAAGGACTAAAAAGGAGGCGCGAGGCTTTCTGGGTAAAAGGCAATTCATAAGATGGTTTATTGCAAAATTAACCTTAACTTGTGAACCAATATTTGGTCTCTTGAAGAACGGAAATAAATTCCAATGGGATGACCAATGCCAGTTTACTTTTGAGCAGATCAAGTAGTACCTTCAGAACCCACCCGTGTTGTCATCGCCAGAGCCGAGGAAGCCGTTGATTTTGCATTTGTCAGTAACCGACAAGACTATGGGCTGCATGCTTGTGCAGGAATCTGAGGATAGAGTGGAGAAAGCCATCTATTACCTGAGTAAGAAGATGCTGGAATATGAGACCCGCTACACGCCGCTGGAAAAGGCTTGCTTAGCCTTGGTATGCGCTACCAGGAAGTTGAGGCACTACCTGTTAGCTCACTCCGTAATTCTGGTTTCGAGATTAGATCCTATCAAATATCTCTTCAAGAAACCAGCGCTTATGGGTAGGCTAGCCCGTTGGTTGCTTCTTCTCTCCGAATTTGATTTGAAATATGTGACTCGCAAGTCTATTAAGGGAAGAGCGGTAGCTGAGTTACTGGCAGATCACCCAGTGGAAGGGGGCGAAGCAGTAGAATACTTATTCCCGGATGAGGCTATTCTGCAAGTCGAGGAAGTGCTTTGGACCATGTACTTTGACGGAGCGTCTAATCAGTACGGTTATGGGATAGGGGTGTTGCTGATAGCACCCGACAATTCCCACATACCTTTAGCCTTCAAACTCTAGTTTAAGGTATCCAACAACGAGGCAGAATACGAGGTATGTATCACGGGCTTGGAAGCCGCCCTGGAACTAGGGGCAAAAAGGTTGGACGTCATTGGGGACTTGAACCTGGTTGTGTCTCAAGCAAAATGAGACTGGAAGGTTAAGGAAGAAACGATGAAAATCTATCACCAAACCCTGGATGTTCTGATTAGTAGGTTTGATAAGGTAACCTTCACGCATATTTTAAGAGAGAACAACAGGTTTGTTGACGCTTTATCAACTCTATCTTCTATGATAGACATCCTTTTGGGGGTCCGTATGCGTCCGATCATTATTGAACAAAGGTGTGTGTCGACCTACGAGTTGATCGCCGTGATAAATGAAGTACAAGATCAAAACCCCTGGTATCACGATATCTGGAACTTCTTGGAAAATGAGGCTTAACCACCAGGGGCAAATGCTAAAGATAAGAGGGCAATACGGCGAATGGCTGCTCAGTTTATCATCTACGAGGGTAAATTGTACAAATAAGGCCATCTGGGAATGCACAAGCTGTGTGTTGATGCAGAAGAGTTGAAACGCCTAATGGAGGCCATCCACAGAGGAGAGTGCAGATCGCACATGAGCGGAGTAATGCTAGCCCGGAAGATTCTCAGGAAGGGCTATTACTGGTCAACCATGGAGGAGGATTGTATCGATTTTGTTCGACGATGCCACAAATGCCAAATTCATGCAAATAGCATGAATAACCCGCCGTCGATGTTGTACAACATGACTTCACCATGGCCGTTTTCAGTCTGGGAAATTGATGTTATTGAGGCAGTTACACTGAAAGGCTCAAATGGGCATGAGTATATCCTAGTCGCAATAGACTATTTTACAAAGTAGGTCGAGGCCCAATCCTATGTAGTACTGAAAGCGTCACATGTAGCCAAGTTCATCAGGAATAATATCATTTGTCGTTATGGGGTTTCGAATGAGATCATTTCAGACAATGGTTCCTACTTCAAGAAAGAAGTGATCGACTTGTTGGAGAAATACAACGTGACTTTTCATAAGTCATCCACATACCGGCCGCAAACCAACAGAGCTGTTGAGGCCACCAATAAGAACATCAAGCACATTCTACAGAAGATGGTGGAAACCTACAGGGACTGGCCAGACAAATTGCCATTTGCTCTCTAGGGCTATAGGACATTAATTCGGACATCTACTGGGGTAACTCCGTATTCTCTGGTTTATGGGATGGAAGCTGTTCTGCTGATTGAAATTAAGGTTCCGTCGCTGCGGGTTATGGCTGAGTGCCAAATAGCAGAAGCAGATTCACAGAGCAGGTTCGAGGAGCTAATGTTGTTTGATGAAAGGAGGTTGAAAGCACTGTATCACATCCAAGGTTATCGACGCAGAATTTCCAGGGCTTTCAACAAGAAAGTTAAGTCCAGGAATCTGAAAGAAAGGGATCTGGTGCTCAAAGACAATCGAGCTCCCATCCATGACCCTAGGGGCAAGTTCAGACCTAATTGGACTGGTCCTTACATTATCAAATCTATTTGGTTAGGTGGAGCCGTCATTATTATGGACCTAGATGGCCTCGAATTTTCCCAACCAATCAACATGGACAAGTTGAAGAAATACTATCCTTGAGAGGCCTGCTAGGCCGAAAACCTGGAAGGGCGACCTAGGCAAAAGTTAGAGCACAAAAAATTAGGAAAAAGAAAAACTGAGCTCGCAAGATTGAAAACCCGGAAGGGTGGCCTTGGCAAAAGTTAGAGCGCAAAAGGAGAGTGTTAATACCCGAGTGAACCTAAACCGAACTATGTAAGGCTTGATTCCCATCTTCGGGATACGTAGGCAACTTCATTTTGAAGTCCAGCCATAAACACCTCCAAATCAACTGTCCATGTGTTTGATCAAGGCATCTTTGTTCGCTCGTTATCTGAAAGTTCGGTTGTGATCCTTACCCTAAGAGAAGAGCTGATTACAATGTTGAGCAGTGCTATTTAGTCAAGGGGCAACTTTCCATTTGCTGGATTCGGGGTTGTACATCTCGAGGATAGACTCCATGTGTGTCAAGTTGTGATCCTTATCAAAAACGGTTTTGAAAAGTTTTAATAAAAGCTGATTTTGTTCAAATTAATCTTTTTACAACTTAGACCATTTTTGGACCAAGAGGAAAATTTTCAGCGCCCACAACTCTAATTTTATTGATTTCAATACAAAGTTCTCTACCTCTTGATGCAAATCAAAGTTGCTTTTTTTTATTATATTCAAAAGAAAAACTTGAAAGTACAGATCAAAGTAATAAACTTGGGGCATCGATGAGTCAAGTGTTCCTGCGCCCCCTTCCTGAGCTTGTGAAAGCTTCAGATGCTAAAGTGGGCCCGGTGTGCTCCTCATCTTCAAGCCAAGCTATGCATTCGCTAGAAAGGGCGCAACTGAAATTCGGACTGAGAGCCAGAAGTTCTCTTGCCTTCCATGCAGTGGGATATCGAGCTAGTTATGAGCCTCGGATGGGAAATGAAGCCGGATACTCTACCCCTTATTCTGGGCAAGTCTGGTCATGTTCAAACTGACGCCTGAGCCGAAATGGGAAATAGAATACACAATGTGTCACGCCAATCAGCTAAATGTCGGGTTGTCGAGCCATGCTGTAGCTCATTTCGGGCAGATCAAACCAGGGGCAACGCCAAGCTATGTCGGTAGCAGACCTGTTGCACATCCAATGACACCACCACCCCTCGTTCGAGAAATCAACTAGCTATTGACAAAAGAAATAGTCTTGTGCTGAATATACAGGCAAGAATCCACTACCTTTAACCTGTCCATGAGCCATATCTGGGAAGGGATGAAAAATAAGAGAGATTAAAGAATAGAGAGGTGTATGTGGAGAGAAAAAGTGAGAAAGGGTTTTGAGAGAAAAATAGAGCATGAGTGTCGAGTGATATGAGAAACATATGTGAGATAGGGTGGGAAACATTACCTGCAAAAGTAGTGGACTTCCTACGAATTTGGTTGTCTCTCATCGATGAATGGCGTCCAAGCCTATTAAAGTTTCAGCCAATGCTAATCCAATACAGCTTTTGCCTTCTTTCAAGCTTTGGGCTACTTCGATCAAGCGAATGTTAGACCCTCCGAAACCCAGGGCAAGCAGAAAATGAGCCAACATACACAAACAGAGGCATGCTGTCGAAAACTTTGCCAAAGACGGTCGCCGCGGTCGCTAGCGTCAGAAAATCGATGAATCAAACTGGGAATATCCAGCTTTTCGTTGTGAACCAAGGATCGGGCATCGTGTAGAGTGAGTCCACACATCCTTCCTAAAGCCTGGACGTGACCAAAACGGGACTACGGCAAGATTTCCTCATCGCGCCGAGACTCCATTAGCACTTGGAATTCTTCAATTGTAGGGCATATTTCCTGCCCCCCAAAGCTGAAAACGTGGGTAATCGGGTTCCAATACCTAGCTGCGATGTGGATGAATGGAAAACACAGTGGGGTACGACTTAGCGGGAATAGTGCATTTATCCCGAAACCCCAAAAATTTACTTTTTTCGAGCCATCTAAAGTTACAATCCAATTTGAGAGTTTTTCGGCAAAGAATGGCTCTATCTCTGGCGAAAATAGAGCTGGAATGAAGAAACTACAATGTCCCAACTTTTGTAGAAGATAAGGCACTGAGCAGAAGACATGTGGCAGCAATCTAGATGTCCCCTACATTAATGGCCGACCGGCCACCTTTTGTAGCCGACCGACCACTATTGGTGGCCGACAACCACCATTTATGGCCAACAACATCTGTTTATGAGCGATGGCCTCTTGATTTGTCCTCTGGTCCATCTATGTGTTGAGAGTGCTAAGAACCTGTGTTTTGTTCTACTCTTGGTGCATTATGTTGTCTTGTTTTAGTAGTTTTGTTGAGTCGCTTTTGTGTTGTTTTAATTTGCTTATCGAGTTGTTGTATTACTTATCAAGTTGTATTTGGTCGCAAGGTTAAAAACCCCAAGGGGCAACTTTGGCAAAAGTTAGAGCGCAAAAGAAGAGTGTCAAAACCCAAGTGAACCTTAGCTATGAACTACGTTGACCTGATTCCCATTCTTGGGATACGTAGGCAACTTCATCCTGAAGTTTGGTCTCAGCTGTATCCATCTTGTTCGTCTCGACCCAATCATCTTTCCCGATTTACGTCGTCAGCTTCACATTAATCCATGAGCTACACCGACGACTACACATATCATACTTGCGTTAGGTAAGAAAGAGCTAGCTTGAATCAACAAGTGGAGAAATTTTCAATACTTGAACTTATCAGTTGAATCTCTAACTTGAGCAAAAAATGAATCAAAACTCGGGTTTTGCAAAATTGAGTTTTAAAGAGAACATAAGTAATACTAGGGGCACTATGAATTAATGATCAGTCACCTTGAGTCTTTTTTTGTTTTTGGGTTAGTTGTGACTTCTGTTGTGTCATGCTTGGTGTTTGTTTCAGTCTGCACTATTCATCAAGTCACCATAACATGTCTTTCGTACAAAAGCGCTCTTCATCGAGTCACCATAGCGTGTTTGTCACTCAAAATTCAACAGAGTGGCATGGTCAAAATTCCATACATGAGTGTTCGCTCTAAACTCGAAAACAAGTCCATGTGTCGAATTTATAAACAAACTGAGAGTGCCCATACAAAGGGAATTGCATTCATGATCATTGCAAAGTGTATGTGAGGAATCTGTCACTACTTTGGGGGAAAATAGAGTAGATTCTCAACATGTAGGACAAAAGAGAAGCATCAGTCTGATTGGTTGGCAGCCGTTCTAGGATCTGATGATCTCTATCGCACGTGCCTGCATGATGTTAAAAAATATGGCCAGTGACTAGACACTAGGGCACTTTTCAATACATCTACTCGGGCCATCAATCGAACAAGGGGCATGAACCCAACCGGTGGCCAATGACTGGACACTAGGGGCAGTTTTCAGTGTAGCTGATCGGGTCATCAATTGAACAAGGGGCATGAATGCAACCTTTCTCTCATTTCGCTAAAGCCATTTGTCGGGCACTTTCCCCAAGGTTAGGGTGAGCTCACCCCCATGATGATTCTGATATTATTCAGTTTTCAAAAGTTGTCTCCGCCATTTTTAAAACTCTCTTGGGATTGCTATATTCCCTTTGATTAATACATGTGCTTTGGACTTCCGATGCTTCCGATGAGGCCCCGTATGTTATTTACAACAGGTTAAGTGTTCGTTTTCGAACGGGTCATGCCCAAACTTTTAGGGCGGGTTTGGGGTGTGACAAGTGGTATCAGAGCACGAGTTGCTATCTCACACACGACTCCATTGAGCTTTAGGGTGTCTAGAAAATTCAGGCATCGTGCATGACATCCTGAAAGTATATGAAAAATCGATGGCAACGTTAAGTGTACTCTGATAATGTTAACGAATATCATCCATGACTAGTGTATATTCTTTGTGTTTATTGTAGCGGATTGCTATGCAGAATGGGATTAAAACAACAGAATTGCGCAGCGGAAGTGTGGTAAGGATTTGAACGAACTGGTAAGATAATTTACATGCAAATGCTTAAATGAAATGTATGTTACTGGTTGACAGTTATCTGTGAGAAATAATGATAATATGATTGAGTCTTTAGCATCTATTTAAATGAATTGATTAAACTCTAAGCACGGAATATTTCTAAGACCAAAGAAAATGATGTATGTGATACTCTGACTTTTATGATACTCCTTGCCATAACAATGTTTAGACCGGTGTTCTTGAAAAGTTACTGTGTTTGACTATTTTGATAAGATGTGTTTTGTGTGATAATTGAAATTGTGTTAAGTTTGATTGGCTGTAAGAAGAAGTCAAGCATATGGTGATTTTTTCCTAAAATTGTAATGGAGTCAAATGATTGTGATTTTGTTTCCTACTGACGATTCAATAGATAAGCTCTGTTGGGAAATTGGTTATTGACCCCTGTTAGAACCGTGTAATTTGTTTATGGAAACCTGTGATATGCAATCTGTAATATGAAATTTGAAGTTGAAATTTGAAAGCTAACTCTGTAATCCGTAATCAGGATTTCTGATAAAGAATGGTTGAACGACATGAAGGATCTTACCCACATTATGTGTCTGTTTACATGAGACTTGTAAAAAGATAGACAGTTATGGACTACTTCGAGATCACACTAAATGATTGATAAATTGATAAGTTACTGTAAGAATTAAAAATTCTGTTTCTGTATACTAATGACTTAAAATTGAGAAATCATTTCTGTGAAATACTTCTGCATATATGTGCAAATGTTAGATATTGCAATTGTTAAATTAATCTTATCCTGTATTTGAAGGGTATAATGTAAACTGTTCTGCACGACACTGTGAACTTTAAAAAAAAGAAAAGAAAAGAAGGAGAGTGGGCATGTGCAACGTGATTCCGAATTGATTTATTATCTTATAAAACTGATTTGGCTAAGCGTTCTAACTTTGATACTAAGTGGTCAAATTATTTCGTCACTAAATTGTTGAATTTCAAGGCAATATGGAATCTAGATGGATGTGAATACTATAGACTTAAGGAAATCTATGACCCTGTGAATGAATCTAGTAGGACCTACGTATGTGGAGTAACTAGATACTCTGTTATATTAATTGACTAAGTCAGACGACTGGTCTATAATTTTTTTATATGGCTGTTGCTGACCACTGTGATTATAAGTTGTGAATATGAAACCATGTGGTTGACATTGTGTCTTACCGTAGGGAAGGAAAGAATCATCTGAATAGTGGACTACTGAAATGATTAAGAAGAGGCCAGATTAATTTATGTTATAACAAGAAGAAATACTTATTAAGGGAAGATGTTATACCTTACGGTTATGACTGATTAGTCAAGCATGATTTTGAATTTGATTTTTGGCCTTGTTTTGAGTGGCTCCCTTTGCTCAAAATAATGGTTGTTATAGTTGTATTTATTGTTTAGATTTGAATTTATGACGGCATGACCAAGTGTCTATAATGGTATGTTTGCGTGGATTTACAGAACTATATGTTATTTGCTTTGGTATAGCCATAACTATTTGATTTGGAATATGGTTCTCCTTGTGTTACTGTATTTAGAAGTAATACTGTGAAGCATTAACGATATTGATTGGGATTCTTCTTCCCATTGTTCTGATCTTGTTAAGAATTAGTATATACGGTTTTGAATCCAACGAAATGATTTTGTTATGTTTTCGGAAATGGAGAATACGAAGAACAATTGTGAAGCTAGTGACTACATGCCTACGTGACTTATTTATGCCGGTTGAAATGATGTACAGCTTGGGTTACCAGCTTATCAATAAATGACTTCTATTATGGGAATTACCAAGTAATGAGATTTGTATATGAACTATTAATGCCTGTTGACCATAAAGGTTTGATCCGTATTTGATTTTTACTAATAATTTCCCCTGAACATGTAATTCCTTGATATGGGATTTGAGTTGTTCTTTGGAGTCTTTGGAGTCTGTTAGAAATTTGATTTGAACTGATAATTAATAACAGATAAGACAGAAGCCACGAAGTCGTTGACTTAGAACATATGTGTTATTCTGGATTTAATTGTTGTAAGAAGCATATGCCTTTGAAACGTGAGTATGTAGTAAATGTTTCCTTAACCTTTGAGAAATTATGATAATTGGGGTTGTTTGTGAACTTAAAGAGTTTTGAATTATATTTGATAGCTTATGAGTCACATGTAATCGAATACTTGAAGTGAATCCGTTTTTGAATACCCTTAAGTTGTTATAGTATTTGGAAGGTATAATTTTTAGAGCAATAAATTGAAACGTACAAGGGTTGTGAATAATGAGACGATGCGTTGATGTTATTAAGTACTCTTATCAATTGGGTTACCAATTAGTTAGTAAAGACGACTTACTTGTGATTTTGGGAGCAATCTCCATTGAAACTGATTGTCTAAGATTGGAAATGGCTAAATGATTGAGAAATGTTATATGTCCAAGACAGAACTAGACTTGTGACAAGGTGCATAAAGTTTGGAGGACCAAACTTCTTAAGGTGGGGAGAATGTAATGACCCCAAAATGTGGAGAAGAAATTATTTGTATTTAACTATAAGCTGAGGTGTGTAATTTAATTATATCTTTTGGAATTGAAGCATTATCTGTTGAGCCACAACTTTCAAATTGAAATTACCGACCTTTATGGGTTCAGAAATCACAATTGAGGACTTGGATGTGTTAATGGAAATTTTTAGAACTATTTGGGAAACTTAATTGAAAATCTAATTTGTCTGGTTCGTTAATGTGCGTTTGGGTGGTTAACTTGGTACTGCAAATTGAAGGCCTTAGAGACTTCAGAAACCGGAACAGGGGACATATTTATGATCATCATAATTTTTAGAGTCATCTAGAAAGTTTAATTGAAATTTAATTTTGTGCGATTCGTAAGGGCGTGATTGGCCCTCCGTAATTGTGTTAAAGTTTATATAGTTAAGCATATGGGTGTATATGAGTTATAAGGGAGGACTTATCTTTTGGAAGCTCAAAATATCTAAGAAGAGAGGGGAAGACCCGTGAGAAAGAGAGCCAAGAGAAAGAGAAAGAGAGAGAGAGAGAGAGAGAGAGAGAGAGAGAGAGAGAGAGAGAGAGAGAGAGAGGGTTCACCATTGTTGAGAGTTTGAAGATGGCTTGAAGAAATTGGAGAGAAGAAGGAGAGCAACCATGGAAGCTTGGAGAAATTAAAGAGAACCATGAGGAAATCAAAGAGTGAACTAAGGTAAGATTGATTATCTTGAATCCTTGTGTTTAAGACATTAATTTCATGAAATCATGATAATAAAGGAAGCTTTGAACTCATGAACCTTGATTTTTTAAGAATTCATTGATTGAAGAAATAGAGTCATTAAATTTGTTTATTTTGAGATTATGGTGTTTGATGAAGAATAATAATGTGAAATTGGTCATGTATTAAAGGGTTTTGGGCTTTGATTTACATGTAATTAAGGTTTGATTTTGAAAATGAGAAGTCCCAAATTTTTAGCTATTTTCGGACTGAAACTGTCCAGGGCCGGACGTGCGGCACTGTTCCCCCGCACGTGCGGAGACAGCTCTGTCCAGCCAACTTTGAATAAGCATATCTTTTTCATCCGGACTCCGTTTTGAGTGATTCTTGAGCCTAAAATCAAGCCCCGGAAGTCTAGTTTCCAATGGCGCTAGTCTCACTCCCAAATTCTAAATACATAAATAGTTATGCCCAAATTAGTGACGACTGTTCACGTTATGTCAATTAGTTTTGTACCATTTCTTCACCTAAACCATTTCCCATCGATTTCTCTTGTTTTCTAAGACATGGATTACAACTTATTAGAGAATAATGAGCTTGGTACCACCATGGCTAATTGATTGAATGATCAAAGAGAATAAGTAAAGGATCGAGTATAATTTCATATTATGTGTTGTGCACTGTAATTGTAGGTCGAGACGAGGACATTATACCATTACCACCGGGAACCGATCACTGTGAGTAGTACCTTTAACCGTTTATCGTTATTGATGTTAAATCTTCGTCGTAAGAATTATGTTGACATATATGTTATGTATGCTATGTGAGAAACACTGTGGCATTATGGAAACTTCAAAAGAGTTTGTGAAGTTATGTATGTTATGTTAGAAACATTATGAAATTATGAAAACATCAAAAGAACTTGTGGAATATGAAGTTATGTGACCAAGGGCCATTTGTGAAGATCAAACCTATGTGGCCAAGGGCCGACTTATGACTTATGAAGCTATGAGGCCAAGGGCCAAACTTGTGAATCCAAAGGGCCGAAGGCCGATGTGATAAGTTGTAAATCTATGAAACCCAAAGGCTATTGTGAATGTGTGAACCCCTCAGGCCAAGGGCCGAACTGTGAAATTGTGAACCAATAAAGTCCTCTGTAATCCAATGAAAATGTGTTATGTCAACTCATGAGAATGTGAATTAGTCTCTCATTGTTAAGTGTATGATAATGACATGATACAACAAGAAATGCTCTAGTTATGATATGTTCCATTTGAATTAATGAATGATGTTCAAGTATGTTTCAGGCATGTTTCCAGTATGTTAGAAGTTCAGGTATGTTCAGGTATGTTTCAAGTATATGTTACAAGTTTAAGTCTGTTACAAGCTTATGTATGTTACAAGTTTATGTTGTTACAAGTTTATGTATGTTACAAGTTTAAGTCTGTTACAAGTTCACGTATGTTACAAGTTCAAGGATGTTACAAGTTCTTTGTATCAAGGGCTTCATGCCAACTTTTCAAGGGCTTAATGCCAATCTTTCAAGGGCTTCATGCCAACTTTTCAAGGGCCTTAGTGCCATATGTTACAAGGGCTTTATGCCATATGTTTCAAGGGCCTTAGTGCCATATGTTACAAGGGCTTTATGCCACATGTTTCAAGGGCCTTAGAGCCATATGTTACAAGGGCTTTATGCCACATGTTTCAAGGGCCTTAGTGCCATATGTTACAAGGGCTTTATGCCACAAGTTTCAAGGGCTTATAGCCACCATGTTTCAAGGGCCTCGTGCCACCATGTTTCAAGGGCTTATAGCCACCATGTTTATGTTGCAAGATTGAACCTAAGGCCGTTATGTACTTAGCACAGAATCAGACTAACTATGTGAACTCTACATCTTTATATGCATTTCTATGTGTTATGTTTCAAGCTAAGCATCATTTTATTTATGTATTACTATTCACTGAGCTTGGCTCACTTTGTTTAATGTCTGTTTCTGTAGGTAACCAACCAGGTAGTCAGTCCTAGTCATGACACCCGTTTTCTTTTGTCAACCTTCGTGGGTTCAGGCACTGCACGAAGCCATTTATTTTTGTAAAGTCTATTGAAATGTTGGCTTAATTTTGATTACCCATTTAAAGTTGAAGACGTAGAACTTCAATGATTTTTGTATAAGCCCAATGATGGGGCTGGGTCTATACGTATGTTTGTTTATCACCGATGCTACAAAATATGGTTTGGAGCTTTATCTATTTTCCATGATGAATGTGATGTATAAGAGGTCCTGGCATGTAGATGTAGCTCAATGGAATTTATATGTATAGTTATTTTCTTACTTTATGCTTCCGATGAGGCCTCGTATGTTATTTACAATAGGTTAAGTGTTCGTTTTCGAACGGGTCATGCCCAAACTTTTAGGGGCGGGTTTGGGGTGTGACACATGATGACCCTTATAAACATCTGCATGAATTTCTAGAAATTTGCTCTACAGTGAGGATCTAGAATTTCACCAATGAAGCCCTAATGTTGCAATTATTCCCCTTTTCACTAAAGGACAAAGCCAAACACTAGCTGAACTATTTACCTGCTAATACTATCACAACTTGGGACCAATTACATGAGAAGTTTTGGAGAAGTATTTTCCTATTGCAAAGACCAACCAACTCAGGCGAGCCATCACCAATTTTGCTCAAATTGATGGTGAGCAATTTCATAAGACATGGGAGAGACTTTGTGACCTTCTGTAACAATGTCTCAATCACTAAGTGCCTAATTTGCAACTTGTTCAAACATTTTACTATGGCTTAACTGAGCCTCACCGCCAAATAGTGGATTCTTATTGTGGTGGGACATTGATGTCCAAAAAGACACTGAGGCATGGCAAATATTTGAGAACCTAAGTAATAATTCCCTTCACCATGCCTCCGCAGCCCGGCAAGTCCAACAACTGATAGTTGGAGCCCCGAAAACAGGGGGCATTTATGAAGTAGGGCAAAACCTAGAGTTAGCCCAACAAGTAGAGGCATTGTCCCACAAAATGGACCAATTATTAGCTATGGGACACGCCCCTACACAGCAAGATCAGCCTCAATTTCACAAGGCATGTGATATTTGTACGAGCCCTGCTCATGACTTGAGTGAGTGCCCTTCGGCATCACAATTTTTAGAATTAGTCCAAGAGCATGTGAATGCGGCTCAAGGATTCTCCAACCCGGGTAATGACTCATATTCCAACACATACAATCCGGGATGGAGAAATCACCCTAATTTTTCATGGAGACCTCTTTCGTAATGTACTTCTTACAATCCTCCACCACCAAGGAAAAATTTTAATAATTTTACCAACCAATCTTCCTACCGACCACCACAACCCCCACCTGTTCCTCAAGGCAACTCTGCCTTTGAGACTCAGGTGTTGGACGTTCTCTCAGAACTTAAGGGGTTAGCACCAGTAGTTCACTCCCATACTCACTTTATTGCCAAGCAAGAGGCATAATTAGGTCAAATGGCTAATAAGATGAATAGGAGAGAGTAGGAAAAATTACCTAGTCAGACTATGGCCAACCTTAAAGGTCAATATGGGACAAAGGGGTCGAGTGGGAATAGAAAACACCCTGAACAAGGGCAAGCAGTGATCACTTTGAGAAGTGGGAGAAAGTTAGAGCCTCGGCCAGTTGCATCTGATGTAATTAGGGCTAAAAAGGGTGACCACGGTGGTAAACCCAATGAGAGCAAGGGTGAGGGAGAAACACCTAAGAGGGATGACTTAGTCCCTAGTACTTCACATGAGTCTAAGGCACCATATGTGCCTAAGGCACCCTTCCCCAATGCCTTGATACGTCGTCCCCTTTTAATAAGAATGCGGCATCCATGGAAGCGGTGATGAAGGTTTTTAAACAAGTCAAAATCAACCTCCCCTTGTTGGAGGCGATTAAGCAAGTACCCTCTTATGCTAAATTTTTGAAGAACCTTTGTATGCAAATGCATAAATCTAGGAACCACGTGCCCCAAAAGGTTGTACTCATGGAGCAAGTAAGCTCCATCTTATTGAGTGACACCCCCTAAGCTTAAAGACCTGGGTGCCCCAATCATTGCATGCATTATAGGGGACCATTTCATTGATAGGGCCTTGTTAGATTTACGGGCTAGTGTCAATTACTTGTTGTACTCTATGTATGAGGAATCCAGGCTTGGGGAGTTGAAGCCCACTACTGTTACTCTCCAATTGGCTAACTGGTCCCTCAAAGTGCCACGTGGCATGATTGAGGATGTGCTAGTAAAGGTCGACAAGTTTTATTTTCCTGTAGACTTTTTGGTTTTAGATATGGAATCGGTAGCCAGCTTTAGGAAACAAATCCCAATGATCTTAGGTCGACCTTTCTTGGCTACTGCCAATGCATGCATAAATTGTCATACCAGGGTTATGGATGTTTCATTTGGAAATATGCAAGTGAAACTCAATGTTTTCCAAGCATCCTAACAACCCCATGAAAGAAAGGAGTGTTTATTTGTGGATACTGTGGATGGGATTGTAGAGGAGGCTTTACTCTCCATTCTTGTAGAGGACTCTCTAGAGGCTTGTCTAGCTCATTTTAGGTTTGAAAATTTTCATATTGAGAGGTCGATTGAGGAGGTGAATACCTTACTTAATTCTTCTTCTACATCGGATTTTCCTCTGTGGAAAGCCCAGTTTGAGTCCCTTCATCCTCTATCTAGAGAGCCCGCCATACCATCCTTAGTCACACCACCTACGCTTGAGTTGAAGCCACTCCCGACCACACTCAAGTATGCAATGCACCAGTGAATTTTCAACGGTGTATGATGGCCTTTTTCTCTGATATGGTGGAGAAATTTCTAGAGGTTATCATGGATGATTTTTCAGTGTTTAGGCCATCTTTTGAGGAATGTCTCCAGAACTTAACTAAAGTCCTTATTCGTTGTGTGGAGAGAAACCTGATTTTGAGTTAGGAGAAGAGCCATTTTATGGTTTGTAAGGGTATAGTGTTGGGACACATTGTGTCCCCTCGAGGCATAGAGGTAGATAAAGCTAAGGTTAACCTCATTGTAGGCCTTCCTCCACCCATTTCTGTGCGTCAAGTTTGGTCTTTCTTAAGGCATATAGGTTTTTACCATCGATTCATCAAAGATTTTAGCTAAATATCCCGTCCTTTGTGTAGTTTACTTGCTAAGGATGCGCCTTTAATCTTTGATGATACATGTTTGAAAGCTTTTGAAACACTTCGAGCAGCCCTTTCTACTACCCTTATCATTCAATCTCCTAAGTGGTCCTTTCCTTTCGAGATTATGTATGATGCATCTGATTATGCTCTCGGCGCTATCTTGGGCCAAAGGATGAATAAAGTGCCCCATGTTATATCCTATGGTAGTCGTACTCTTTTTGATGCTCAATCAAACTACACAACCACTGAGAAAGAGTTATTAGTTGTTGTCTTTGCACTTGATAAGTTTCGGTCCTACTTCCTAGGGTCTGAAGTCATTGTGTTCACTAACCACGCCGCTTCGCGGTACTTATTGTCCAAAAAAGAGGCCAAACCTAGGTTGATTAGGTGGATTCTACTCTTTCAGGAGTTTGACCTAGAAATTCGGGACAAGAAGGGATCCAAGAATGTAGTTGCGAATCATCTATCCTAAATCTTTATTGAGCACACAAGTGATCCCTTAGTCTTGCACGACTCGTTTTCGGAAGAGCAACTTCTTGTGGTATCACAAGTGACCCTCCTGTGGTTTGCTCACATAGTGAATTACTTGGTGGTTAGTCAAATTCTGAAAACTTGGTCTAAGCAAGACAAAGACCGATTTTTTTCACAAGTCAAGCACTATTTCTAGGAAGACCCAGAATTATTCAAGTATTGTCCGGATCAAATGATTCGGCATTGTGTGCCTGAGAGTGAAACCCATAGTATTCTTACCTTTTGTCACTCTCATGCATGTGGCGGCCATTTCTATGACGTCCCGTATTTTATTACTCGGATAACATTACCAATATTCATTAATTAAGTCCATTTATAAATGATAATTCATCATTTGATGAAGTGATGAATAAATAAATATACATGTTCCCTCTCATTATACAACAGTGTCATTTACATACAAATAAAAGAAATGCCCTGAGGCTTACAATAAATAAGAGGCCGTTGCCCTTTACAAAGCATAAAACTCAGCCAAAGAAACAATTAAAAAGCACTACGGCTCATCACCACTTTATAACCATGTCAAGGTAAAACCTGCTGTTTGATCCTCAAGTTTGAAAACATTCCCTGTACACATGTACAGCTAGGGGGTAAGCAAACCACTAGCTCACCAAACAATCTCATATTATAACGTTAAAACACATGCCGGTCCATCCATACAGTGATACCAAACATATATATATATATAAAGTCATACCATGCCATAACCTTATGACTTTATTACGTAATTCCTTAAATTCGAGTTTAATTAATTAACCACACTTGTTAACTTAAATAAATTAACATACTTCAATATCAACAAGATATTCTTTTTCAAAACCAATGTGATGCCATGCTCAATTTATATCACAATTTATTTTATCTCAATTCATTAGTCATGTCCATTTCATTCAATCAACCAAACTAAGGATACAACTCAGTGGGTCTCTAACCAATATAACTGTCACACAAACACATCTATTTGTCATTTTATGAAAATTTCGTCCGCGGGATCGGCACTTATGCATACGCGTAGTTTCAAGACTTTCACCCTGGACACATAGGCCAACTTAATTTCAATTGCGTCCATCCCTTATCTCCTCCCAAACAATGGAGTATATCCCATTTCTCTTCCCAAACAATCATACATATACAATGTATTTAAAACATAGTCATATTCAATGACAACCAACAAGAGATTAGTTTCAATTCACCTAATTCTCATGCAATTTATACAACAATCAATACTATCCTCCACCGATAGCCAAAACAGTTACCTCTAATGCATTAATTAAAATACAACAACATGGATATACAATCCAACATGCAACCATAACTTGGAATCCCCCATGATTCCCAACACTTGGAAACAATCCATATTTCACTTTTTAAAGCCAAACTTATAAACAATAGGTTCAATAACATATAACACAAAAGCGAGCTCAAGGTTTCATCAATTGCTAACTCACATACTTTATCAATGAAATGTAATTATAATCTTTCCAAAACTCATCACCATCCCAACATTAAATAGAATTAAATTCCCATTTTTCTCATGCAAGTAAAATCTCGGGATCTTCAAGTTAAATCATAATTCTCAATAAACATAAGTGAATATTCCAACACTTAATCAATTATATCAAAATCTTCTCTTGACTATAATTATAACATATAACACGGGTGTTCAGTTTCCAATTATCAACATCAACCTCTGTTAGAAATTGGGCGCCCATGTGGCATGGCCCTTTTGAGCTTTTTGAGCCTAAACCTCTTGAACCTTATCCATGTAAGTTTGAATTAAAATTCAAACTTATTTGGATAACCATTCAAGATATCTATATCTATCATATCATTGGATATGGATAGATAGATAGATATTGGTTATATATCAGATTATATGGTTAATCTAATATATTGAATCAGATACGTATATCAGATACGTTATAGGGTTTTTACCCATAACCTTTTTTTTCCCAGACTCTCCTCTCTCTCTGACTCTCTCCCATAAACAACGATCAAGCCTATTGCACTGTGATTTGTGTGGGTGATATTCACTATTGTAATATCACCCCATTGCTGGGTTGATTGACCAGATTCATGAAGCACGTGATTTACCCACGAAGTTCTTCGCTAAAAGGTATGATCTAAACATTTAATCCGCTGCGTTTTAATGCCTTTTGATTTACATTGGTATCAAAGCCATGTATGGGTTTTTTCGTGCTTTCTTTTATCATGTGTATATTTATATATATATGTACACATCGATGCTCATGAATATTTATAAAAGAGAAAGAGATCCAAAATATTTCATTTTTTTATGATCATTAATGTAATTTTTAAGACCATAAATGATTTTATTTTGGAAAATGGAGTCCGGAAGTATAAAAATCGGACCAGAAAACACCCTGGAAGGCGGCGCGTGGGATTCACGCGCCACTGACGCCGTGAGCAGCCTCCACGCGCTTCTACGCGCTGGCACGCGCCTCCACGCGCTATCACGCGCTTCCACGCGCTGGCACGCGCTTACGACGCGCCTGCACGCGCCATCACGCGCGCGTCAGCGGCGCTGTCCACGCGCGAGCCGTCGGCGCCACGCACGCGCGCCACGTGCCGAGCTGCGTGCCGAGCCGCGTTCTGAGCCGCGAGCCGAGCCGTTTCCCCAGCTGCTTGGTGGTAAGGCTCTGTTTGTTTTTTTAAAATTCTGAATCGCGTTAATTGGCCATAAGTTATTCGTTATAGCTTTGTTTTAAGCATGGTTGGTACCGTTAGACTCAGAATTAAATTTTGTATCTTATGTAAAATTTTGAAAATTTTACGAAAATAAAAAATATTTTTCCTATGTTAATAATTCATTTTTTATGCTTTAAAATGATTCTGATATTGCATAAATAATTTTCTGGGGTTGAAATTTTTATTGTGGACTTCTGAAATATTTTACTATTTACTGGTATAATTGTTTCAGTGTATCAGTTTCTGGATTTTTTATTTCTAATTTTATGTGTGTTTATTAGTTATTTAAAATTCCAGAAAAATACCAAAAAAAATTCCAGAAAATTCCAGAAGTGATATACTTTCTGTTATGGCATAATTTGAATATTAAATACAGCATGTTGTTGTTTATTTGCTTGGAGTTTATAATATGTTGTAATTAGAATAGCATGATTAATTGTTTTTTATTTTAATTCCGTTATTCAATGTAACATAGTATGTATTGATTGTGAATCTACATTATGATGCTGTTGTATGGAATTAGAATTTTTTATCATGCTTTTAGACATGCCATAATCAGTGGGAGGTTATTCGGTTGAGAGAAATCTTTGTAGATTAACTCCCGAAAACCAATATTTTGCGCATAAATTAAATTAAATTTTGGATAATTGTCACTTGTGGCGCAAGAGATGATTACGAGCTTAGCGGATTTTCGATCTTGCGACTTGTGTAATATTGTCACTATTTAATTTAGATTTTTGCGGCAAAATTATATTATGCTAATCAAATTAATCCCAAATGCGAATTTCTCACTAAATTGATTTAGCTTATGGAAGTTAATTTGGTTGACCTAGACTTAGTAGAGATGTTCAAATGTGAACAATATAATCCCATTCTTTAGATGAGCAAAAGTCTTGGAGACTTTAGGTCAAACCTTAATTGAGCCAAAGTAAGGAAACATGACTCAAAGTCGCCGTGTTTTTGTTGCCTTGTTTGGCACAATAAAAAACTAATGTGTGCGCTATGGTTAGCGGCACGCTATGTAGTTTTGGTTGGCGAGTTTTGAGGTTATGAAATTAGTAAGCCCTCAATAGATCTGTATATGATCTTGACTATTGAGTTGCGCGGATTGACTTTGTAAATTTGACTTGTAAATAATGTTACATCATTGGATGAAGTAACATTCAAAAGTCACGTCATCCAAGAAATGCGAGCTTAAATAAATTAGTCATTAAGTGTAAGACGAGTAGCTAGTATGAGCAGTGTTTTGCTCTCTACCCAATTACTAGGAGTGGATGGAGCAAAATTTCATGCACTATAATAGTGTGCGTTGAAATATCACGTGAAGTGAAAAGATTAGCGCTTAGAAGCTGCAAAATCTATTAACACTAAGTGAAAAGATTAGCGCTTAGTGGCTGCAAAATCTATTATCATTGCCAACTTGTCTAAGTCTGGACACTTACTGTTTCCACACTTGAGTGTGAGACATGATGAGGTGCTTCTTTGTATTATTCCTTTACTAGGTTAACGTTTTTGAATAACATTTACCACTAAGCGCAAACGTTGCAGCATAGTAATGAAAAGGTCAAGGCCGACAAGGTTGTTATGACTCTAAGAATTTGACACATCGCTTGTGAGAGCATTGTGTTGAATTAGACTCTTTAGCCTAATTCCCGCTTAAGTTACTTCAAGAGCTGTCACAGATTGATAGCTTATTCTCTCCTTCTTGTGGATAGTAGAATTAATTGAAAAGTAACTATGAAGCGAGAAATAGATATGGCAAGAGGAGTATCGTCATCTTTCAACTAGATGCATTAAAGTGTATGGAGAATAAAATTGACTTGAAGGTGCAGGGGATTAGCACTTACTAGTTAAATTTGCGACTTAGGCGCACTTGATATCTCCATGACATCCTTTTATGATCTAATGAATATGAATTAGTCGTGAGTCATTACCTAGTTGGGCCTAAACCTTTGAAACTTGTCTTCAAGAACTCACACATTAAGATGATTGGAATTAGTTTATGACGTTGGTCATGAACCGGTGGCTTATTATACTTAATCACATTAATGAGATGATGACACGATGGTTTGAGTAGGCCTTCTCGGGCCCACTCGTTTGTGACATCCTGCTCTCATATAAATGTGTAACTTTGTTCGCAATGGGTGCGCACAAGTAAGTAGGAAAGCCGTAGAAGGTCATTTGTTTTGGCGCATTTAGTCCACTATGATATTTTGTGACTAGATATGTGTAAGGGTATGAAAAGCTAAGCCTCAATCATCTTAATGTGTGAGTTCTTGAAGACAAGTTTCAAAGGTTTAGGCCCAACTAGGTAATGACTCACGACTAATTCATATTCATTAGATCATAAAAGGATGTCATGGAGATATCAAGTGCGCCTAAGTCGCAAATTTAACTAGTAAGTGCTAATCCCCTGCACCTTCAAGTCAATTTTATTTTTGTTTTGGCGCATTTAGTCCACTATGATATTTTGTGACTAGATATGTGTAAGGGTATGAAAAGCTAAGCCTCAATCTCGACACATTTATAGATTACGATACGCATTTGAGTCAAGACTATTTGATCTCCCATAAGTCAAAAGTTTTGAGATATTTTTTTGACATTGCACATATGAGGTCGAGATCAATTAGATAAGAGCTTTTGTGCTTTTAGTTTTGATCAAGGTGGCGAGTATCTATTTGAGCTATTTTTTTTAGAAAGCTCTGTGAAGAGAGATGGATGCTTAGAAAATTGATTATTCCTAATACTCAACAACACAATGGTGTAGTAGAGATAAGGAATTAAATATTGTTAATGTTAGGTGGATAATGGCGCAAAATGTTTCCCAATTGGGAATTGCACTAGTTTGTTGCCTATATCCCTAACTCAGTGCCCTCCATATCAGATTTTACACTCCATTTTGAGTAATGGGTTAGCAGAGAGCCATCTATGGGCGATCTGTAACCGTTAAGCAGCTTATCTTTATTCTACTTCTCATAAGATTGTGAAGTTAAGACCTAGGGTTCTATAGCGCATTATTGTATGCTGTCTTGTAAACACATAGGGTTGTGTGGCGCATTATTGTATGCGGTCATGTAAACCCTCCGGTCATGTGCATATAGGTAAGCAGCTTTGTGGTAGTGTAACTAAGTCACATAAAGTTTTCTTAGTAAAGGTGACGTGTATAGAGTTTTGGAACTCTATAAGATAGAGAATTCTAAGCATAGCGCTTTTATGTAGCCTAGTTGAGAATGGAAAGAAATTTCCAATATCCTAGGGACAGTGGGAGCGATGTGCCTACTAATGGATTACTCCATTAGAGAAGAATTCCCTACATTCTTAGTTGCGTGGTAGCAAATGTGAAAATTTTCCACGTCATCACTGGGTGATTGAGAATGAAACATTCATGATTGCTCCGCAAGATGATAAAGAGCCTAGGATAATGCCAAAGGCTCTAGTCTCCTGTTTTTAGAAAGTGGATTAATGTTGCGCAGTTTAAGACAAAGTCTTTGAGGATTAACCATTTCTATAATTTGATTGACTTTCCATTATGACGCGAAACTATTCTAAAGTTATGCGTAATTTGGATAGTCATTGTTGAGGCATAAGGCTTGCTAGATACCGAAAAGTCGCACCATTGAGGAAAGTGTAGACCATGAGAAGACTTCCTCCTGGGGAGTGAGGTTATTTTGACTTCCTCCTGGGGAGTGAGGTTATTTTGATTTAGGCTATGATTGACATAAGTTCGGAACATTAATTTGTGGACATTGTGACCCAACTTCTCGTTGGAGAATTGGATAAGTAGATCCGTAGGGATTTACCTTCTGTTTTTATGGTGAAAAGTTAGGAGCGCAAAAAGGTTGCTAGTTCCAATAAATCTTTTCTAGCCTAAAACAGTTATCCAAATAGTGGTTCTTAGACTTCGTCAAGCCATGATAGGCAAACGATGATCGATGAAGACCACTGGGCATGATCAATGGTCCAAAAAGAAGTTTTTCCTTACTTAGTCATTATGAGCCAGGAATTTATAAGGATGTCGCCACCTAGGGTGGGCAGTCCTCTATTTTAGATATGATGGACATGGGTGATGTAATTTATATGCTCGGATGTACGATCCTTAGGGATTGTTTTGGGAAAATTCTCGGTTTGTCTTCATGACTTACATAAGGAATATCCTAGAATAATTCTAGATGCAAAATTACAAACCCATTGACTTACCTATCGGTAAAAGCCAGAGCCTTAGCTATTGAGTGTATCCTCGGATTGTCTTTGGGATTAACAGATGATCTATATTCCTTGATCTTTTCTTTGTGGTGGGAGCCTAAAGTACGCTATGTGGGCGTATTCGGCATGATAAGTGTTATCTTTGGTAAACGGTCAACTGAGTTGTTTTGACATTGACCTTGCTCATTAGATTGTGGATAAAATGCTTTACTAGTAGTATATTAATTTGCTCATTGTAAGATTCAATGCGCTAGTTGGGCACATCAAGAATGAACGCAAATTGGTCACCAAAATATCTTTAGAGAGGTAATTGCGCAAGAGGTAGTGATCTTAAATCACTTCATGAGAGGCGCACATGGTGGATTCCGTTGTATATACTTATCGCAAGAGGTGCTGATAAGGCTTATGTTTGGAATCTAGAATTGCGCAAGCTGTGATCAAATTTTTTTGAAAATCGATCACTTATTTTGAGATGATGGGATGTTGACACTATTATGGTTTGTGTCATAATGATTAGCAGATGATGATGTCAGCAGGCAAGATTGGCTCACTCACACGAGCAATCGCCCTTGGCGCTTGAGAGCGAGCGAGGATGAGACTAGTGGTTTATTTTATTTGAAGCCAAGAGAGGCTTAAAATTATCCACTATGCATGTCGCCTTGGTTACAACCAAGATGAGGTCGTGTTAAGGACCAAACATGGATGTTAGTACCCACTTTCCATGTTGTGCCTGTTATGATTAGCCAGATGCGAGATCTCATTTGGCGCCTAGAAGGCGAGCAGATAGAGAATTCAGGTTAGGCGCTAGAAAGCGACTAGACTAATATCTGTACGGTGTATTGAGTATGACATCACTCTTTTGGAAGAGTTACTCCACCGTAACATGTATTCATACTATATGTGCTTGGCGACTGAGTAATGAGGTGAGAGAATGGATCCTGTTTCCTCACCGTGTGAGTCTTACGTGTCATTATTGATATGACTTTCTTTTTTATACCCTTTTGTGACTTTTGACTATGTCATAAGGTAAGGGGTTGATGTTCTGCTACTTTGGTATGTTGCCTGCGGTCATGTATGATTCGGCCTTAAGGGACATCACTGGGAAAGCGGTCAATCCTAAACTAAATGGCATGAGAGCAAAGGGAAGATCATCTAGTATTACACCACTGATGTATATTCATGCCGGCAACTCACATCGCTCTGTATGAGAAGCGGATTGAGTGTGAATATATTGCAAGAATTGAGAGGGTCAAACATGCTCTTTTTGAGGGATTAGAGATGTTTTTTAGACCGGTGTAATTAGATGGGTCTGGGGTATATGAGACACTATTTTTGTTCCTTTTGGGTTGTCTCTATATGGCTCATTTGAGTTTCTAGTATAGAGCTCCCACATGCAGGTGTTCTCAGCAGTCGCACGGTGCATTGGCTAGTATGAGATTGTTCATTTTATGGGAGATTGAGATAGAGATGTGGCAGTGTCATGCCAACTCATCTGCGAGTGGGAGATGTTAGAAATTGGGCGCCCATGTGGCATGGCCCTTTTGAGCTTTTTGAGCCTAAACCTCTTGAACCTTATCCATGTAAGTTTGAATTAAAATTCAAACTTATTTGGATAACCATTCAAGATATCTATATCTATCATATCATTGGATATGGATAGATAGATAGATATTGGTTATATATCAGATTATATGGTTAATCTAATATATTGAATCAGATACGTATATCAGATACGTTATAGGGTTTTTACCCATAACCTTTTTTTCCCAGACTCTCCTCTCTCTTGACTCTCTCCCATAAACAACGATCAAGCCTATTGCACTGTGATTTGTGTGGGTGATATTCACTATTGTAATATCACCCCATTGCTGGGTTGATTGACCAGATTCATGAAGCAGTGATTTACCCACGAAGTTCTTCGCTAAAAGGTATGATCTAAACATTTAATCCGCTGCGTTTTAATGCCTTTTGATTTACAACCTCATCAAATTAAACCAAGGAAAATAATAAATAAAATAAAAGTTTTGATAACTCATTCTTGTTTTAATCCAACTCATCCATTTGCTCCAAACGAGCTGAAATCACATTCTTTTCTTTTCTTGTCAAAGACCGCCAAAACCATTCAAATATCTTATATATGAATTTGAGGTAATATTAAAAAACATAACTCAACTAATAAAACTAGGGACCAAATATCATACCTCATCAACTTAATCTCACTTATTTCTCCAAATCTCATACATGGCCACTTCATCAGTTTTAATCTCATATATTAAAAGTTAGGAATTAAACCCAATAACACCCTTTTAATTACGAAGGATTTAAAATATTAACCAAACTGATTTAATTCATCAAATTTATAAGTTCATTATATTCACCATTTTCTAAATTAATAACACCAAACATAACTTCACATGTCTCATCTCTCAAATACATCCACATTTCATGCCTAGCCAATTTTTTCCAAGTAGACAAATAACATTTTCACAACTTTTCTAAAATTAACTAATCAACATAAAAAATAAAAAAAAAAAACAAACAAACAAACAAACAAACAAAGATGACAATGTATATATTAATATTCATCAAATGTCATGAACATAACACCTCACTTTCTAATTCCAACTTGATAGTTCTTACATGTGTTCATGAACATAAACTGATTTTCTCAAATAAATTTCAAAATCAAACATGGAATAACATTTTAACATGGTTTTTGACAAATAAAATAACCAATCATAATCATAAACAATATACACACGATTCAACTCCTATCATGATATATTTTTCCAAAAAAACCCTAACATGGATTTTAAAGCAATAATATAGAGAAAACCCTACCTCAAATAATGAAAAAAAGCAAATCCGAAGGGAAAACCTTGCCGAATCAAGAATCCGAGATCCCCATCGCAAAGAGTACAACGAGATCTTTAACTTTCATTTACAAGACTTTTATAAAATCTTACTTTAAAGACTCTCATTTGAAGCTCAAAGGTTGAGCAACAATGAAGAGAAAGAGATGCAGTAGAGAGCCACAAGAAATGAAAGGAAAAAGAAAGAAAAATAATGAGGGAAGTCAAGAGTCTGCTCTGCCTTGGGCAGAGAAGAAGAAATGGGAAAGAGAGCAAGTAGAGGGGGCGTAAGGGGGCAAGTTGTCACCCACTTCAATTACTGTATTATTTAATTATCAATTAATACAAATAAATTTATAATAATATCTTAAAATTTTATAACATAAAATATAAAATGAAATAATTTTTCTCACTATAAAAATATAATTTTCTTATACACCACAAAATATAATATTTTGCTCACTACAAAATATATACACATTTTCATTCACTATAAAATATATAATTTTTCACCGTATGGTACACACCATACACTACAAGAAAAAGCAATTTTAGCGACTAAAAATATAAATTTCGTCGCTGAAAGTAGGACGATTGGCGACTAAAATTGAATTAGTAGCCAAAAGTGAAGACTTTTGGCGACTAAAACAGTTTAGTAGTCAAATGTATAGTTATTGGTGACTAAAAATCAGTTTAGTCGCCGATTATATGGGTTTTAGCGACTAAAACAATTTTAGTAGCCAAAAGTGAAGGTTTTTGGCGACTAAAAAAATTTAGTAGCCAAAAGTATAGGTTTTGGCGACTAAAAAATAGTTTGGTCGCCGATTATAGGTGTTTTACCGACAAAAAAAAATTTTGTAGCCAAAAGTAAAGGTTTTTGGCTACTAAAAAAAATTTAGTAGCTAAAAGTGGACAATTGGCGACTAAAATTCAGTTTAGTCGGCAAAAGTGGAGGTTTTGGCGACTAAAATTAAGTTTAGTCGCCGAAATTGGTTATTTTTAGGCGGAAATTAATTTTTTTAGCGACTAAATTATTGGTAGTAGCCGAAACTAAGGTTTTTGGTGACTAAAAAAAATTTAGTCGCCAAAAGTGGCTTCCTTTTTTTTAATAAATAATTTATTTTTTACATAAATTATATTGAATAAAAATAATTATGTTCATATATACAGTTTTATATTAATACGGGTCAATATACTATATAAATAATATATTTTGCATATATATATATATATATATATTCATGTGGTGTTATTGTGGCATAGTGGAGAGAGTGTGCTGGTAAAGGTTTAGAATGTGGGAGGTTGGTGGGTCAAAACTTGGAAAGAGTAGAGGGTAATTTTTTATTTATTTATTTTTTCTGAAATAAGCTTTTGGCGACTAAAATGGGTGGTCGCCAAAAGCTTCAGTATTGGCGACGAAAAAAATAGTCAGCAAATGTATAAATTAAAAAAAAAAATAATTCACTTACCTTTCGCAACAGTTTTCCAGCGACCAAACCGGCGACTAAAAAATTTAGTTGGGAAAACTTAAAACCCGACTTTTGGCGACTAAAAATTCACTTTTGGTGACTAAAAATTTAGTCACCAAATGTGTTTTTTCTTGTAGTGATAAATTCAACTTTCAAATATATATTGTAACCATATATAATAAATAATCAACACTACCAATATGGTCACTACCAATCGCATAATTAAAAAGGACCAAACAGTTAAACATGAGTCATAAACAAACTCAAATTAAATTGAATTTAAGCCATAGGTCTTGAATTAAATTCCCATCCATAAGCCAAACATGGCCCAATTATATATCAAAATAAACCCAACAAATTTATCTCAAGTCATGATCTAAACATTCAAAATTAAATAACAAAATTCTGCTATAAATTAAATTGAACACCAATCAATTCGCGAATTTTCATAAAATAAATACTCATCATTTAATTTTGAAATTTTTATCCAACATGCTACACTCATATATGAACAACATATAAAAATTTCATAATTTTCTAAGACTGGGAACTATTTAAAAAAAATACAAAACCAAACTGTTTTCACACAGAATATACACAACACTCCAAATCCGAAAATTTGCTCAATTAAATTAAGCACTAACTATTAAAAAAAAAATCATGGGTCATTACAAATTCAGTGGGCAGAAAATGACCGCCAAAGTTTTAAAATGTGAGTTCTACTGGCCCTCTATCTTCAAAGATGCCCATAACTTCTGTAGAGCTTATGAGCGTTGTCAACGCATGGGCTCTATGTCACAACGAGATATGATGCCAATGACCCCTATTTTGATTGTTGAGATTTTTGATGTTTGGGGCATCGAGTTGATGGGTCCCTTTCCACCATCTTTTGGATGTGAATACATTTGGGTGGCTGTGGACTATGTTTACAAGTAGGTTGAGGCAGTGGCCACCAGAATGAATGACCACAAAGTTGTGGTTAAATTCCTCCACGAAACTATTTTTTGTCATTTTGGATTTCCATGTGCCATAATTAGTGACAGTGGCAAACATTTTTACAACCGATTCTTCGAGGCATTAGTGCACAAATACTTGATCACTCATAAAGTTGGCACTCCCTATCATCGCTAGACTAGTGGTCAAGTAGAGGTTTCCAATAGGGAGGTTAAACACATCCTCCAGAAAACTGTGAGGCCCAATAGGAAAGATTGGTCTACTAGGTTGGTTGATGCACTTTGGGCCTATCGTACTACATATAAGACACCCATTGGGATGTCTTCATATAGGATTGTGTTTTGGAAACCATGCCATCTCCCTGTTGAGTTAGAACATTGGACTTTGTGTATAGCGACCCTAGTTTTAACCCGTCTCTTGTGGTGTTCTGGACTCGGGTTTGTATGGTTTTGATGGTGGTTTATGTCTTGCTTCCCTTATCTTCCCCTTAATGTTGGTTATTGGATTGTAGTTGTGTGTTTGGAACAAGTTGGTTGCTTGTTTTTCCAAGCCTTTGTTGCCCAGAATTTGGCTCTTTCGCTCGAGCGGGCTTCATAAATTTCGCTCTACGCTTGAGTGGGATTTCGGACGCTCGAGCAGGGGACTGGGTCTGCAAAAAAATACTGGGAGAGCGTATTTCATGCTTGAGCACAGGGTTTCACGCTCGAACGGGGCTTTCCACGCTCGAGTGGACCGCGTTTTATCAGCTCGCGAAAGTGACATTTCAGATCACTTTTTGCAATCTTCTCTCTCTCTAAAAGTCTCCAAGATCTAGATCTAGAGCCTCTCTCTTTAGAAACCATCTTCTCTCTTTGATTTCTCTAAATCCATTGAGATTTTGGCCATAGTTCCTTCGTCAAAGTTATGTAACTTCTCGAGGGCTTCGTTGTCTGCGGTGGAGATCGAGTTTCATCATCGTTGATTTTGGGGGTTTCAACTCTTTTCTTCTTCTCTTCTTGAGGTAGGGAATTTCTACACTCTAATATGGTTTTTAGCTTAGTTATTTGCTATTGTGTGTAGATGATGAGATTTGGTTGTGGTTTGGACAAATCTAGGATTTGGGTGTGAAATGAAAAGAAGGGTTTTTGATGAAATTGGCATAAGTGGGTTTGAGGTTTGGATACAAGGTTGTATTGTGCCAAAATAGTTGTTTTTGGTGTTTGGGTTGATATTTGGGGAAAAGGAGGATTTTGCCCTAATTTGATTAAATCATTATTTTGCATAAATAATTGGGATTAACATTGAAAATGTGAAATTGGAAGGTTGTGGTTATAAATGGCGATATTGGATATGTAATATCTCACCTATGGAAGTTTTGAATGAACTATCTATTTTGATATTAAACATTCCTTTTGAAATAATTGCATTGGGCTATTGGTGGAGGATAGCTATGGTTGTTGTAGAAATTACATGAGGATTAGGCGATTTAATGCTAATCCATTGTTGGTGTCATTGAATATGACTATGTTATAATTATATTGTATATGTATGTTTATTGGGAGGAGAAAGGGGATGTACTCCATATGTGATTATGTTTATGAATACATTGCATATGTATATTTGTTTGGGAGGAGAAAGGGGATATACTCCATATGTCATTATGTTTATGAATACATTGCATATGTATATTTGTTTGGGAGAAGAAAGGGGATGGACTCCATTTAAAGCAAGTTGGCCAGAGTGTCTTGGGTGAAAGGCCCGAAATTTTTATATATAAATGGGTGTTGATTCCTTCGTACGAAATATCTGTAAAATGGCAGATTTGAAGTGTTTATGTGTGTTGTATAGTTGGAAAACCATTGAGTTGTAATCTTATTTTGGTTGTTGAAAGATAATGAATTTAACTCATGAATTGAGTAGCATATATGAACTGGAAATGAATTGAAGGAAAATGAAACGAGGTTAGATCTTAGTGGCATATGAATATGCAGGCCTTGTGGATGTTTTAGAATCGGCATTGTTTATGCATGTAGTATTTATACCTTTTCTAAACCTCATATATTGTGTTAGATTATCTCTGCTAGGCTGTTGGCTCACCCTATACGGGAATATCATTTTCAGGTGCAGGTGAAATGTTTCCTCCAAGGCAATAGCGTGGATGGACTTTCGGGAAGCAAAAGCTTCTTAATTATGCCTTATGTGTGTATGTTTGTTATTTGTAAAGCCAAGGGCTTAAGATGTAATGAGTGAGACTCAATTTGTGGAACCAAGCAATGACTTGAAAAGATGTAAGCCTACATGGCATTTAACTGGTTGTTAAACAGTGAACTCTGATATATGAAAGTATGTGGTTTCTCATATTTATTCCGCATATGAGTTATCTTTATTGTATTATTTTGGAGGAGTGACAACTTAGTATCAGAGCATACCAGGTTTGAATACTTTGGGTACGTGGGAAGTGGTTAGTACCACAATGGGTTTGTCTCGCTTGATTGAGATGTTAGCATATATTGTATGCTTATGTGATTATGTAGGTATGGAATTTAGTTCCTAAGATGTTGATTGAGTCTACGGGTTTGTGGAAGTCCTATTAGAAAAGCACTTGATCACTGCTATTTTTAATTGAAACTCTAGCAATGTCGTGTGACGGTCATTATCTAGGAAGGAAATTCGTATGTGTTTATGTGATTACATGTCTATGTGGAATGATTTACTATTGTCCAATATATTAGGCCGCGAGTGAGTTAAATTTGGCACGTTTATAAATGTGCTAATCCTATTGTTACCTTTATTAGGATGTCAGGACGTGGACGTGGTAGTAATAGGCGTGGTAGGCCTAGGAGGCATGAGGTGCCTTTACCGGATGATATTCCGGCACAGGAAGAAGGAGTTGGTCAAACCAATGTGGCCAAACCGGTTAATCAACAGGCCATAGGCGTCTTAGCCTGTGAAATAGCCAGAGCCTTTAGGGAGTCTATGGACATTCTCCGTGTTGAGAATCAAGTCCAACCCAAGTAACTGAAGCAAGGCCATCTTTCTTAAAGAGGGAGTTTTTCCAATCGAATCCGGATGAGTTTTTGGGTGATCCTAAGGAGCCATTGAAGGCATATGAGTGGCTAGAACAGTTAGTGAAGACATTCGAGATGCTTGGCATTGAGGATGATCAGTTGAAAGTGACCTTGGCGTCTTTCCAGTTGAAAGGGGATGCGGGTCAGTGGTGGAAGTATGCGCATGGGTGCATTAGAGGAACTTGGGAGGTTTTTGTTGAGGCTTTCCAGGACAAATTCCTACCTCCCATGGTTAGGGAGAAGTTGAGAGATCAATTCTCTAAATTGTTGCAGTTGAACACGCCAGTGGCTGAGTTTGAGGCAACCTTTACTAGTCTGTCGAGGTTTGCACCTGAGTTGGTGGCGACTGAGGAGCGTCGTTGTTTGGAGTTTGAAAAGAGGTTAAGGACCAGACTAATGTATAAAGTTGCCGGTTCTATGACTAGAGATTATGGACGCCTTGTGCAGTCTGCAGCCCACCTTGAAACTATTATGCAAGCAGAAGATGAAAGGATGTGGGGCTCGAGGAGGAGTCAAGATAGTCAGGGAGACAGTAAGAGGTAGAGGGATTCCTACCCTCAACAGTCCTAAGGAACTCAGTTGAGGTCTGTAGACCACTCGAACTTGCTCCGCGCTTCCCTCTTTCGGAGAGGGCGTATATTTGGTTCTAACTACTACAGTTCGGACTCCTGTCATGGTTCTGAATCTAATCTCACAAAGTGAAATGTAAGACTGATAAATCACCAAAGAGTCCAAATCCGGCAAATCGTTTTGGAAAACTGATTTTAATCAAAAAGCGCCAAACATGGACTGCTTTGCCAGATTATAGAGTCGCCACCTAACTATTTTATTTTGGAAAATTTAGGAAACCCTGACTCGTGCCTAAGGCCACGTGTCCATCATCACCAAAGTTTTCTCGGCTCGGGAACTTGGGTATAAGAGGGGAAGGTCCTGAAATGAGCACTCCAGCTCGCTCGATCAAATGATCGGCCTCTACTAAATATGATATGTTGTTTTTATAAACACATGTGTTCTTGTCTGATTCTTAGCTAACTTACTATGTGATGCGCACAACACACAAGTATAAACTAAATCGCTTGATTTGGAACAAAACATCTCATGTTTGTTTTTTTCGAAAGTGGTTTGAAGATGCTACTCACAAGTAGGCTAAAATACGGATTTGCCACCCTCAAGTGGGCTTAAAACATGATTTGCCACAAACAAGTGGGCTTAAAATGCACATTTTGATGAATTGTTCCAATTCAAGCAATGAAGTCTTCATCCACAGGCATTCATGCAGTTAATCACTTAAGCACATAGCCTTATGGCAAGCATGCTATCATGGCAGTCACTTACACACATGCAAGGATGCTAAAGCATAAACACTTACAGTGTACTCCGAGCCAAAACAACAACTAGTTAGAAATCAATGCATGATCCCAACTATGTTAAGTGCCTAATGCAATACATGCAAAATGCAACTAAATGGGCTCGACTATCTAAGATGGCATATGAATGCGACATTCGATACATGTATTCAAAGAAGTGTATTGAAATACAATGCGGTTTGAATGATGCGCCGAGCTCGATGCATGCAAGACAAATGAATGATACAAACATGCAAAACATAAGGTATGCTAATTGAAATATGCCCTAAACTAACCATCGAAAGTGGATAAATAAAAGGGAGAAAGATGTGGGGTTGGAAGACATTCACACACACACGCACACTTATTACAACATTGTGCCCTCTCGACGGAGGGTCCGAATAAATAAGCTAACTAGCTACGCTAATTAAGCTAACTATTACAAACCAACTAATTAACTAACTATTCTAGCTAATTAATTATTACAAACCAAATTGAATAACTAGCTAATCTAAGCTAATTAGAATATTACAAAGCACTAAGCTAAATTAATTACGGCACAGGTAATTAACTACAACTAGCTAACAAAAGCGATAAAGGGCCTCGTGGGCGAGGGAGATATGCATGCTCGGTTGCGTCCTCCTGGAAATCCACTGCCTTGCCTCAAGACACCTCTGTTTACACTCTTTTGAGCCTTCGAAAATTACACCGATTTCCATATTGCTTCTTTCTGATCTCAAGAATACCTTGAGGGCTGAAATTCCTTCTGTTGCTGCAACAGAGCACAGACAGAGGCAAGACAGTGTATTTGCAAGGAAATGTATGCACTTCCACGCTCCTTATCATATCTCAAGCTCAAGGAGTATGGCACTTGACTCTTGAGCCGTCAACCAAATATTTTCAATGCATGGTGGCCAAAGAATCAAGCTTGTGCAAGCTTAGTAAATGCGCACATAAGACTCGAAAGGCCTCCACCCTATCATGCACAATCAAGGGCGTCGGCGACTAAAAGATGTGACACGTTTCATCACTATGAGTATGAAACGTCCCACATTTCTCGTGTTTGGATTAACGTCCGATCAAAACACATGCAATACAAACAACATGCTTATCTTGGCCATGTTTTACTTGATTCATTTTGTTTACTCATTTTAGATTACCGATAAGTCCTTTAACCGGTTAAGTCCAAAAGTGAGAAGCTCACTAATTAGATAAACGGACCAAGCCACAAGCTTCTTGAGCATGAAAGAAGCATCATGCCGTTGATTAGTAGAAACCCTCAAGTGAAGGCTAAAACCATTAGGCATGAACGCCTCAATTTCGTGCTCAAACCAACAAGGGGCTTAAGACCTCTTTCAAAGCGAATGAAAGAGTGAAACCATGGAGTGTAATGGCATATATTTCAGCACTGAAATGACATGCTAAATGACTCAAAATCATGCAAACAAACCATGCACAACATGTTAAGAGTCAAAAGCATTGAAACTAGTGAAGGACACAACACTAGAGGTATGCAATACAAAGCTCAAATGACCAAACCAGCTCAAAACAGAGCTACATCATGCCAAATCAGTGGCCTAAATATGCTAGAATTGAAGCACAAAAGACAAAAAAGCATGCTCACTTATTGGCTCACAAACAAGGCATCAAAGCACAACTCTCAAAAGTAATGAAAGAGTGATATATGTGAGAGTGTGATAGAGGTATATGCTCTGAAATTACATGCTAAATGATGCCATGGCATGCAAACAACACAAGCAAAGCATGTTGGAGGCCTTAAAGCAATGGACTAGTGAAGGCATTTGCACTATAGCTATACAAAGCCAAGCATGCATGACCAAAACCACTCAAATCAGACCTAAAGCATGCTAAAACATAGCCAAAAATGTGCTGGAGTAAAGCATACACATGCCATATCAATAGGCTAAAACACCAAATACACTAGGGTAGTGAACAAAATTGCACTACAAGTGCAAGGAGGATGTAAGAGGCAACCAAACCAACCCAAGAAAGAGTTATGACATGGAAAATAATGGCTAAAAACATCTTTGAACTAAGCAAATTCAAGGCACAAAGACATGCTACTTTGCAAGGCTACAAGTAGGATTACACTACAAGTACAAGAAGCATGCAAGAAGTGACCAAGACAGCCAAAAAAAGAGTTATGGAAGGTCTAAAAAGTCACAAAAATGAGCCCAAACAAAGCCACTAAGAAGTAGAAACACATGCTCTTTTGATGGGCCATCAACACATGCAAACAAGAGAAGAAGAGGAGGGACCACCCCCACCTATTTAGGACCTCAAAACCACATTTCCACCACTGAAATTCCTCTGAGTTTCAGTGGTGGGAAGGCCAAAAAGAGATGGTCCCAAAGGCCATAAGAGATGGCACAAAGCAAAGCAAAACAAGCCACCAAAGGAGGTAAACCACCCCTAACTTAAACAAAGCCTTAAACAACCATTTTAAACACTTAAAAATGGAACTTTTTGCAGTTGAAAGATAAGCCTAAAATAGCATGCAAAGGTGGCTAAATATGCAACCAAAACAAAGCTTTAAAGAGGGTAAAGGACTCACCCTTGAAGCACCGCAAAAATAGCAACTTTCTTGAGCTAAAACCAACTTTCAAAACTCAAATATGACCTCCAAGAACCTCAGCTCAATGATGGTGGTGTTTGGCTGGAGTCTCTTTGCAAAAGTATGAAGAAAGCTCACTTTCAAGCACTAAAAGGGAAGAGAGAGAGGATTCTAGAGAGAGAGAGAAGAGGAAAATTTGCTCTCAAAATTTTTGAACCCTTGAGAAGGGGGAGGCACCTCCCCTTTTATAGAAATGCAAGACAAAGCTTGCTCAAATCCCTCCCTACACGAGTAGGGAGGATGCATTCTGTGCCTAACAGCTGGCATAGCTAGCACCAAAAATATCTGCTGAAAGTGAAAAATGGCCACTAACCACTCAAAGTGGTCGACCGACAACCCAACCTAGTCGACCGACCACCTCAGTTGGTCGATAGGGCAAACATCTGGTCGACAGGGCAAAAATGAGGTCTCCCAAGAGAGGAGAAGGTGGTGGCATGCTGCAGACCACTTGAGGTGGTCGACCGACCACCAACCCTAGCTGACCGACCACCAAAAGTGGCTGGCAGGGAAGAAAAATGGTCTACAAAGGAGAAAAGTGGTCTACACCACTGTTTCTTCCTCCAGGCAAAAGGGGCACCAAGGTTTGGCTTAAAACAAGCACAAAACCAAGAGAGTTTAGAGACTCAGGGGCAAGGCGTGCAGTTGAAAACCCCCAGGGACTCCAAATGAGCGCAAACATGCGCAATCATTGCGTGTACAAACGATGACCTTTAAGTCTTAAGGTCGGTCAAAAATGAGGTGTCTACAAGGTCCACTTTTCCAATACCGAGTTCAGGTTTTGGGAGAGGTGGGCAGGGAGATTTTACTTGCTTTAAGTGTGGTTAGTTGGGCCACAAGTCCCCAGCTTGTCCTCAAAGAGGAGGAGGACAGCGAGCAGCATGATCTTTGGCTCATTTTCAGAGCCAGAGTCAGGGGAGAGGCCAACCACTCACTAATTATCAATGCAGGCAGGCGGGGCACCTGAAAAGGTTTTGCCCACAGTTGTGTGGTACACCTGGTGCGTCTAGTTCGAGACAGACACAAAGTTACCAATTGACACAGTTAGCACAAGCCTTGAGGGCCAATCATGGAGTCTTTTCGGCTCAATCTGTGCATCAGGCTTATGCTCCAAGGAGTGAGCAGGTTGAGTAGAGGCCTACTGGACGTATGTATATAGTTGTAGGGCCAGATCTTGTACTTGATCCTTCTGTAGTGAGAGGTATCTTTTTGTTTTGCAATTCAGTTGCTAATGTGTTCATTGATACGGGTGCATCCCATTCTTTTATTTCATATGCGTTTGCATCAGTTTTGGGTTTGGAGTTGGCACAGTTAGCATCTCCTATTTGTGTAGAGTCACCTATTGGTGGTCAGACTGTTTTGACACAAGGATGTCGGGATTGTGACATCAAGGTTGCTGGTCGTCGATTACCTTTTGCATTGGTATTGATTAACATGCTTAGTTTTGATGTCATATTGGGTATGGATAGGTTATCGTCATACTGGGCTATTATAGATTGCTACCGTCAGAAAGTTACTGTATGTACCTTGAGCGATGATTGCTTTTATTTCTTGGGGGACTGTGTGGATAGTGTCTTATCACCGGTATATGATCCGCGTGGGTGGAGTGAACTTAGTTGTCTCCTTGCTAGCTTTTTGAGTAGTGAGTGTGATAAAATTCGGGTTGAATTGCCGAGGCTAGTTTGTGAATACTCGGATGTTTTTCCCGAGGATCTTGTTAGTTTACCATCTCACCGAGACATCGAGTTCTCTATTGATGTAGTGCCTGGCACGGCACCGGTTTCTTTGGCTCCATATAGATTTGCACCTGCTGAATTGAGTGAGTTGAAGATTCAACTCCAAGAATTACTAGATAAGGGTTTTATTCGCTCTAGTACTTCACCTTGGGGAGCACCGGCTCTCTTTGCTAAAAAGAAAGATGGAGCGTTGCGACTTTGTATTGATTACCAAAAGTTGAACCGGGTTGCTGTTAAGAATAAGTACCCAATGCCTCGAATAGATGATCTGTTTGATCAGTTGAAGGGGTCTTGTTGTTTATCTAAGATAGACCTGAGATCGGGTTATCATCAGTTAAGGGTAAGGGAGGAGGATATCCCGAAGACGGCATTCCGTACGCGGTATGACCATTATGATTTTCTTGTGATGCCTTTTGGGCTAACTAATGCTCCAGCTGTGTTTATGGATTTAATGAATCAAATCTTCCGGGAGTTATTAGATCGTTTTGTGGTTGTCTTTGTGGACGACATTCTGATTTACTCACCTTCTAAGGAGGAACACGAGGAACATTTATGAGTAGTACTTGAGTTACTTAGAGCCCATAAGCTATATGCTAAGTTTGGGAAATGTGACTTTTGGCTGGAAGAGGTTAAATTCCTAGGGCATGTAGTGTCAAGGGAAGGGGTGACTGTAGATTCATCCAAGATAGAGGCAGTGTAAGATTGGGCATAACCTAAGAATGTTTTCGAGATTCGTAGTTTCTTGGGGTTGGCCAGGTATTACTATCGATTTGTGAAAGATTTCTCTATACTAGCTTCACCTTTGACTACATTGACGAGGAAAGAAATCAAATTCGTGTGGAGTGAGACTTGTGAGAAGTCATTCCAAGAGCTTAAGATTAGACTCACCACTGCTCCAGTATTGATTATACTGGAGAGGGGTTTGGGTTATTCAGTTTATTGTGATGCTTCACGAGAAGGTCTAGGTTGTATATTGATGCAAGAGGGTAAAGTGGTAGCCTGTGGCTCACGGCAGTTGAAAACACATGAGAGAAATTATCTCACCCATGACCTAGAGTTAGCAGCAGTGATATTTGCCTTGAAGATTTGGAGGCACTATCTGTATGGTGAGAAATTTGAAGTGTTCTCTGATCACAAGAGTCTGAAATATCTATTTACACAGAAAGACTTGAATTTGAGGCAGAGAAGATGGATGGAATTTATAGAGGATTATGATTTTGAGTTGCATTATCATCCCGGGAAGGCCAATGTTGTGGCCGATGTTTTGAGTAGAAAGCCAATTAGCAGTGTAGCTTTTATCGCCATCCGAGAATGGGAAATGTTGGGTACTCTTAACGAGTTGACTTGCAACTGGGCGAGTCTGTTGAATTTGCAGCTTTGTTTTCAGTAGTTGCACAACCTACACTTGTGAACCGAGTGTTGGAAGCGCAGAGGGGTGACCTTGAGGTGGAATCCTTTCGAGAGAAGATTTCCAATGGAAAAGTAGAAAAAGGTTTGACTGTGTATCCCGACCAAAGTGTGAGATACCGTGACCATTTGTTTGTACCAAAGTCTTGCCAAGAGGAAGTACTCCAAGAGTTTCACCATTCGCGCCTTGCGGTGCATCCGGGAGGCACAAAGATGTATCATGATCTTAGTCGCCAGTTTTGGTAGAGAGGTATAAAAAAGGACGTGGCTGTGTTTGTATCGAAGTGTCTTACTTGTCAACAAGTGAAGGTCGAGCATTAGAGGCCAGCGGGTTTGTTGCAACCCTTGCCTATAGCTGAGTGGAAGTGGGAGCATGTTACGATGGTTGTGGGCCTCCCGAGGACTCAACAGGGTAGTGATGCCATTTGGGTGGTCATTGACTGATTGACTAAGTCGATGCATTTTATTCCCATACACGTAAATGACTCGGTAGATTATCTTGCCGACCTGTACATTAGGGACATAGTGAGGTTACACGGGGTCCCTGTGACGATTGTTTCGGATAGAGATCCGCGTTTCACTGCTCGGTGGTGGCAGAGTTTTCAGAGTGCCTTAGGCACTAGATTGACTTTTAGTACTGCGTATCATCCTTAGACTGACGGGCAGTTCGAGCATACTATTCAGATCCTTGAGGATATGCTTCGAGGCTGTGTCCTTGACTTTAAGGGCTCGGGGAGAGGCATTTGCCCTTGGTAGAGTTTGCCTATAACAATAGTTTCCAATCGAGTATTGGTATGGCACCATTTGAGGCCTTGTATGGTCGACCGTGTAAATCTCCAATGTGTTGGGCCGAGGTGGGTGATGCACCTTTGTTAGGTCCAGAGTTGGTTCGAAAAACTACGGAGAAAGTGGCACTTATTCGTAAGAGGCTAGCTACGGCTTAGAGTCACCAGAAAAGTTATGCTGATTGTAGGAGGAGACCTTTGTCTTTTGAGGTAGGAGATCATGTCTTTTTGAAGATATCACCTAGACGGGGTTTGATGAGGTTTGGGAAGAGTGGGAAGTTGTCCCCTCGGTTTATTGGCCCTTTTGAGATCTTTGAACGGGTTGGGGAGGTTGCTTACCGTTTGGCGTTACCGCCACAAATTTCCGGGGTTCATGACGTGTTTCATATTTGTATGCTTCGAAATATGAGCCGAATCCATCGCACGTGTTGGATTGGACCGACTTAGAGGTAGATTAGGATGCCTCGTATGAGGAGAGATTGGTGGAAGTCTTGGATAAACGGGATCAAGTTTTACGAGGCAAGACAATTCCCTTGGTAAAAGTATTGTGGAAACATCACAGAGTCCAGGAGGTGACTTGGGAACGTGAATTAGAAGTCTGAGAGAAATATCCGGATTTGTTTGTTGATGCATGAGCATGTATTGAGAATTTATTGTATTAATGAAAAGTCTAAGCATTGTATATGTTTCAACTTATGAAAACATTGTATATGTTATGGTTATTTGGGAAGAACATGGATTCAATATAAACATTGCTTATGTTTTGAGAATTTGGAATATTAATGATGTTGTATTATTTTTGGAAGCATTGTATATGCTATGTACGATTTTTGAAAACTTGGGCTTTGGTTAAACATTGTAAATGTTTTGGGAAAATTGAAAACTTCATTTTAATTTGGGACTTGTGAATCAAGTCGGTGTGAATAGATGACCGGAGAATGGGCCATGGTGTTGAACTTGTCGGAAAAACATGGTTGTGACTAGTTCAATTATGTTTTAGAGCTTGATTTGTAATTTCGAGGACAAAATTCTTTAAAGGGTCGGAGGTTATAGTGACCCTGGTTTTGACCCGTCTCTTGTGGTGTTCGGGACTCGGGTTTGTATGGTTTGGATGGTGGTTCATGTCTTGTTTCCCTTATGTTCCCCTTAATGTTGGTTATTGGGTTGTAGTTGTGTGTTTGGAACAGGTTGGTTGCTTGTTTTTCCAAGCCTTTGTTGCCCAGAATTTGGCTCTTCCAGTCGAGCGGGCATTCTTGTGCTCGAGCGGGCTTCATAAATTTCGCTCCACGCTTGAGTGAGATTTCGGACGCTCAAGCGGGGGATTGGGTCTGCAAAAAAATACTGGGAGAGCGTATTTCACGCTCGAGCGCAGGGTTTCACGCTCGAGCGGGAGTCTATGTCTGACGCTTGAGCAGGGCTTTCCACGCTTGAGCGGACCGCGTTTTATCAGCTCGCGAAAGTGACATTTCAGATCATTTTTTGCAATCTTCTCTCTCTCTCTAAAAGTCTCCAAGATCCAGATCTAGAGCCTCTCTCTCTAGAAACCATCTTCTCTCTTTGATTTCTCCAAATCCATTGAGATTTTGGCCATAATTCCTTCGTCAAAGTTGTGTAACTTCTCGAGGGCTTCGTTGTGTGCGGTGGAGATCGAGTTTCATCGTCGTTGATTTTGGGGGTTTCAACTCTTTTCTTCTCTTCTTGAGGTAGGGAATTTCTACACTCTAATATGGTTTTTAGCTTAGTTATTTGCTATTGTGTGTAGATGATGAGATTTGGTTGTGATTTGGACAAATCTAGGATTTGGGTGTGAAATGAAAAGAAGGGTTTTTGATGAAATTGGCATAAGTGGGTTTGAGGTTTGGATTGATATTTGGGAAAAAGGGGGATTTTTCCCTAATTTGATTAAATCATTATTTTGCATAAATAATTGGGATTAACATTAAAAATATGAAATTGGAAGGTTGTGGTTATAAATGGCGATATTGGATATATAATATCTCACCTATGGAAGTTTTGAATAAACTATCTATTTTGATATTAAACATTCCTTTTGAAATAATTGCATTGGGCTATTGGTGGAGGATAGTTATGGTTGTTGTAGAAATTACATGAAGATTAGGCAATTTAATGCTAATCCATTGTTGGTGTCATTAAATATGACTATGTTATAATTACATTGTATATGTATGTTTATTGGGAAGAGAAAGGGGATGTACTCCATATGTGATTATATTTATGAATACATTGCATATGTATATTTGTTTGGGAGGAGAAAGGGGATGTACTCCATATGTGATTATGTTTATGAATACATTGCATATGTATATTTGTTTGGGAGAAGAAAGGGGATGGACTCCATTTAAAGCAAGTTGGCCAGAGTGTCCTGGGTGAAAGGCCCGAAATTTTATATATAAATTGGTGTCGATTCCTTTGTACGAAATATCCGTAAAATGGCAGATTTGAAGTGTTTATGTGTGTTGTATAGTTGGAAAACCATTGAGTTGTAGTCTCATTTTGGTTGTTGAAAGATAATGAATTTAACTCATGAATTGAGTAGCATATATGAACTGGAAATGAATTGAAGGAAAATGAAACGAGGTTAGGTCTTAGTGGCATATGAATATGCAGGCCTTGTGGATGTTTTAGTATCGGTATTGTTTATGCATGTAGTATTTATATCTTTGCTAAACCTCATATATTGTGTTAGATTATCTCTGCTGGGCTGTTGGCTCGCCCTATACGGGAATATCATTTTCAGGTGCAGGTGAAATGTTTCCTCCAAGGCAATAGCGTGGATGGACTTTCGGGAAGCAAGAGCTTCTTAATTATGCCTTATGTGTGTATGTTTGTTATTTGTAAAGCCAAGGGCTTAAGATGTAATGAGCGAGACTCAATTTGTGGAACCAAGCAATGACTTGGAAAGATGTAAGCCTACATGGCATTTAACTGTAAACAGTGAACTCTGATATATGAAAGTATGTTGTTTCTCATATTTATTTTGCATATGAGTTATCTTTATTGTTTTATTTTGGGGGCGTGACATTGAGGGCCATTAAAAAGTTCAATTTTGATATGGCCAAAGCTGGGGACCACTGGAAACTTCAACTTAATGAGTTAAAGGAGCTCCGCAATGATGCATATGAGAGCTCCAAAATTCACAAAGCTAGGACTAAGGCATTTCCTGATAAACACATTTCTCGTAAGTCCTTCGAGCCTCACCAAAAAGTGTGGCTGTTCAATGCCAAATTGCATTTGTTCCCGGGTAAACTCCGGTCTCGGTGGGATGACCCATATGAGATTATTGAAGTCTTTCCGCATGGGGCGGTTGAGATTAACAATCCACAAGATAGTACGACCTTCAAGGTCAATGGCCAACGATTGAAACATTATGTGGATGGTATTAAGAAAGGGGAGATGATTGAGGTTGTCCACTTGATAGACCCAATATATCTTTCATAGTAATTGCTTTGAGTCTAGGAGACTTTAAATCTTCTAAAGGTGTAATTCTTTTAGTGTTTGTCGTGCCCGAACGGCACCTGATAGTCTGGTATAGCCACCTAATGGTGTTTGTAGTGAGTTCCTAGGAAACTAATTGAGACGGTGGAAACTAGAGTTCGAATGGCAAAGCCTAGAATGTAAAGGTTTGGAATTTTCGAGAGTAAAGTCTGGTTTAAATACCCAGAGGTGTAGAGATTGATTCAAAACCACCTCGGCTTGAACTCTGTATGGCAGCCCCATAGGTGGAGTTAGCTTTATGTGCCTCGATTTTGGATACCAAATCAACCTATTCTGTCACCCTGTTGGAGAATAAGGAAAGTTCCAAACATTGTTAAGGAGAAAAGTAGTACCCGTGGTTTTCGTGTGAAGATTATACCTTTGTTAAGTATTCCGATATTTTCAAAGTGCTATATTTATTTCGGATGTGAAATGAAGGTAGAAATGGTTTGACATGTTTTGGGTTGAACTTTATTTTATTATTAGATAAATAAATAAATAAGTGCAACAGACCATATGTGCAGCCCACACGGGCGCACGAGCGGAGGTCCCAAAATTGTGAGCATGAGCGGAGGCCCAGGCCGCATGAGCGGCCAAGGAACAAATGCACACTGTGCGAGTGCCGCTGGAGCAGCCCATTTCTACCGATAGAGCGGCACAAAATTCAGCGCTCATGCGGCCCACACAGGTGCACAAGCTGTCCATTCAAAAAAAAAAAAAATTTGTTGGGGCGCACGAGCGGCCTAGGCCTAAATGCACACTGCTTGAACACCGCTAGAGCGGCCTAATTCCGCCGCACAAGCGGCTCATAATTCACCGCATGTGCGACCCACATGAGCGCCCGAGCGGCCTGTCCAAAATAAAAAATAAAAAAATCCTGCCGATTTTATTTATGTATTTTTTTATTTAACTTTTTTTTTATATTTCTTCAAAAAAATAAAAATCCTACAGTTTTTATTTATTTATTTATTTTTATTTAGTTATTTTATTTCTTTCAAAAAAAAAAATTTTCCTTTAAGCCAAACCCTAGACCCACTTTTGCCAATCACTCTTCCCAACACACTCTCTCTTTACCTTTCATCATCTTCTCTCTCTCTCTCTCTCAACCCCACAAACCCACAAACTCATCAAAACCCACCATCACCAACTTCTTCTTCCTTCTTCCTTCAACTTTCACTCACCCTTTTTCTCACCACCACCTTTCACCAGAGCATCACTATCTTTTCCGAGCAGCGACCTTCCGGCAACCATTTTTTCCGTCAGATCTTACATCTTCTCTTCTTCATCCTTTTTCTTCATACTTTTTCAAGGTAACCACCCTCTTTTTGCTTAGATTTTTTACTTTTCACTTGTAATATTAGTTTATTAGTAGTTTAATGGTTGTTTTTTAGGCTTGTTCATCATCTTCATCCTCACATACAAATAATAATAATAATATATAAACAAAAAAAAAAAACATTGATGTTGTAACCAAGCAACAGACCACCACACGTGCGGCCAATACCGGCGCATGTGCAACCAAAAAAAAAAAATTTCACAAATAATAATAATAATACTAATTTAGCTTATGGTTGCCTATTTTTGTATAATGTAGTTGTTTAGTTTAATTGTTTAGTTAATGGTTCTTATTTCTTTTACTTCAATTTAATTGTTAGTTTATGTAATAACCCGACCCTCGTATGTGTTTTTGGCATATTTTAGTCCCTTGTTATGTGCATTTAAATGCTTAATGTGAAATTCCTCGAGAAATTTAGTTTAAGCACATGGATCTTATGATTTGAGACCTATATCTGTTTAATAAGAAAAACATCTGTTACAGTTAAAACGTTTGAATCAGAAATTGAGAGCCTTAGAGGCTTGATAATCTGAAATTGACTGCATATTCAAGATCAGCATGATTTTTTAAGTCATGATATGATTTTCTGTGAAATTTTAATTTGGGATGATTAAACGGATTGAATTTCGTCCTTATTCAATATATATATTTATATATAAAAGTTTGCTTTCCAAAACATTTGACTTAGGAGCCTTAAATTAAAATATCTCCTGAGAGAGTTAGGGGAGGAGAAGTAGGAGAAAGAGAAGAAGTCCTTCAAGGAAGAAATTGGGAGATTAAGAGGGTTGTAGAGATTTTAAAGTTCAAGGTATGTCTAATCCTTTCTAATTGGCCCTCTCTTGGGGTTGAGTAAGAATTCCTCTATATTGTTGTGTTTAATGATTAAGTGTGTTGTTGTTCTTTGTTTGGTTGATTTGGGGAATCATATTGACTCACCTATGGGAAGTTATATTTTACTTCTTCAATTATCAAGCTTGAATTCATATATTTGAACAAATGGTTGCATGTGTGTTTGTGTGTGTGTGTGAGAGAGAGAGGAAGTTGGGAATATTATGTAATTGAATCTTGTTATGAGCCTTAGGAATTAAAGATTTAAATCATGGTTAGATTGATATGTGTTTGTGAATCTTGTTAACATGATTTTTGGACCATGATCTAGCAATTAAAGAACCTAATTTGAGCCTTATACAAGCTCACCAAAAATAAGGTTTTGTTTGGAAATTTCAGACTGCATTGGACAGAATCGCCGCACGTGCGGGGATCACTACCGCACGTGCGGGAAGCCTTGCCGCACGTGTGGCCCATGCTGTAAATTTTTGTCTGCTCCGTTTTACGTGCTTAACCCTCCAGTATTTTTGAAATCTGTGTTTGATGTCCTTAAGATGCCTGTAAATTCATTCGAAGTGAAATGAAGCAGGAAATGAATTAAGAAAGAAAAAGAACTAATGTATAAGTTGTGCATGTGTGTAGGTCATAACTCGGGAGGGACAAGCACTCCGCTACAGCACTGTGAGTAGTAGTACTGTAATCGTACATTTACTTACCGTTAATAATTCTTATTATTAACGCTCTGTTCCTTGCAAGTGATTACGTTACCATTTATGTTAAATGGAAATCGGTGCGAACTTGTGTGAATGTTAAAAGAGTTGGGTACATTGGTATGACTCTAGAACTACTTTGCATTCCGGTTGCAGTTAATGATTATCTGTAATGTGCTATAATCTGTAAATTACCTATGATTCTGCATAAGAATTGCATACAAACTATTAATACGGTGAAGTTGGTTAACAAAAAGAATCGTGAATGTAAACTTCACTTACTGGAAATATAGTATTCTGAATGCCCTATCAAAGACTCCTACTACCTGTTTGGTTTAATACATATCTTATGATATAGATATCTGCCTAAAACGGATCATCGGAGGGAATAATCAGATAGAACTACGGGTTGACCTAAGAACGACTCAACTTGAGGAAAGAATTGAATATCAACGACATTGTTATGTGATTTACGCTGTGATGTGAATTGTTCTGTCCCTACGAATAGTACTGTAATGGCACATGTGTAATCTGTGAAATACGCTGTACTTATTGTTAATAATTATCATTAGTATTCTGTCGAACGCCGACTAACTATGTTAACTCATGTGAATGATTAGAAGAATCTGTGTGCCTCTGTATAACTCTGAAACTAGTCTGTTCTGATGATAGCTGGGATTATTCTATTCTGTTATTCGTTCCGTTTATGCGATGACATGATAAGACCTAATGATTTCTAGTATGGAACAAAGTGCTGTACGGAACTAAGTGCTGCAATGCGAGTCATCTCTAGAATCCGTACGAGACACCTCTTGAGTCCATACATATATGAACTGGGCTTAAAGTCAATCTGGTCCCTTTATGGGTCATCTGGTTCCTTCATGGGTCATCGGATTTGTCAACGCTAATGGATATACTACGTATGATTATACGTAAATTGTGAATATTGGCAGAAACAAATGATTATAAGTATGTATATGAAGCTGTTATGTCTAGGCCGGGGGCCAATCTGTTAAATCTGTTAAGCCTATGGCCAATCTGTGAAATTTGTGAGCCTATGGCTAATTTGTAACTCTGTTAGACTTAAAGCCGCTCTGATTAAAGACTGGACCCAAGGCCGTTCTGGAAACAATTGCAGGAAGAGTAACCATAAGTTCTTTGCATTTATAAACATTGTAATTCAAGTTAGACATTAGATTGTTTACGTACTTATATTCACTGAACCTGGCTTACTCTGTGTTTTGTCTGCTTCTGTAGGTCATCTACCTGGTGGCCAGTCTTAACCCTGATGCTTGTACCTTTTTGTCAACTGCGGTGTGTCCAGGCACTTAGAGGAAGCTGTTTACTGTGTGGAGTTTGTTAAGCTTTTGGCTTTAGTTGAAATGTTTGAAATCCCTCTCTTTACCAATGTTTTATCATACGCCCAATTATGGGGCTGAGTTCGCGTATGCATATGTCTATAACCTAGCTATCTAGTGTATGTCACTGTATGATGATTTGCTTTATACAGTGTTTGTGATCCTGGCATAGTAGTGGTAGCTCAATGGATGTTATTTTTTTTATATTATTGTAAGTTATTAAATGCTTCCGTTCAGGCCCCAGTGATAGGTATATCAGGTTAAGTGTCCGTTTCTGAATAAGTCATGCCTGAACTTTTAGGGGCGAGCTCGGGGCGTGACAGTTTAATTGGTTAGTGAATTGTTTTTATTTTTGTTTTAATTGTTTAGTATTTGGGGTGTCCTAAATAAGTGTACTTTTTGTCTTTTTTGACTAAAAAGTTGAGGAAAAAAATATGAATGTTTGGGTTAACTTTTTGACTTTTTATAGAAAAATGTGTATTAAAAAATTGTATAAAGAAGTGTGTAGGAGAAGATTAGAGATGTGTGTTGTACAGTCGTACAATTTGCACAGCCGAATTGATGGTAAGAAATTATTGGCTAGTTTTCGGGCATTGCACTGGACGGTTTTGTTCGGCCCGTGGGGGCCATCACGGGTCCCATTTTGATAATCTGAACCGTTCAATGTGTAGAACTCGTCGAGTACTATATGCCTATAAAAAATCACATTGATCAGATATTGATAGCTATCTGATCAGATTTATTTTTTTTCAATCGTTAATTATAACACCATCCATTTTTTTATACAAACCTGATTTGATCATGTAGTTATCGATATCCGATCAATGTGATTTTTTATAAACATATAGTACTCGATGAGTTCTACACATTCAACGGTTCAGATTATCAAAACGGGACCTGTGATGGGCCCCTACGGGCTGAACAGCAATGTGTGAAAATTGCATCCAAACGCTGCAATTTTTCTTAACAAACGCTGCACAGCGCTGAACATACATGATTGCTGAGTTGTACTTTTGTGTGGAAAATTAATTTTTTAATATTTTTTTCGTGAATAATGATAACTTTTTAACTTTTTGGCTTTTTGGGGAGATGCCAAACTTGGCCTTAGTTTTATTTTTATTTAATGATTTAATTGTTAGTTTAATTATTTAGTGGTTTAGTTTTTGTTTTTATTTTATTTTATTTTCTTTGCTTTTCTTCTCTTTTCCTCTACTAACTTATTTGTTTATTCATTGTATTTCATATTTGTGTTTGTCAATTTCTTTCATGCTAACTTAGTATAATTTAATTTAGGGTAGTGTAGACCGCCCCGAACTCCGCTCCGCGCGCGAGGGCGCGAATTGTAGTTCTAGCTACTACAGTTCGGACTCCTGCCACGATTCTGAATCTAATATCACAAAGTGCAATGTAAGACTGATAAATCACCAAATAGTCCAAATCCGGCAAATCGTTTTGGAAAATCGATTTTAATCAAAAAGTGCCAAACATGGACTGCTTTGCTAGATTTCAGAGTCACCACCTAAATATTTTGTTTTTGGGAAATTTAGGAAACCCTGACTCGTGCCTAAGGCCACGTGTCCGTCATCACCAAAGTTGCCTCGGCTTGGGAACTTGGGTACGAGAGGGGAAGGTCCTGAAATGAGCACCCCCGCTCGCCCGATCAAAGATCGGCCTCTACTAAACATGATATGTTGTTTTTTAAAACACATGTGTTCTTATTCCGGTTTATTAGCTAACTTACTACGTGATGCGCACAGTATACAAGTATAGACTCAATCGCAAGAATTGGAATAAAACATCTCATGTTTGTTTTTCGAAAATGGTTTGAAATCCCGGCCTACCACCTCACCGCACGTGTGGCCAAGCCCACCGCACATGCGTCCCACCTAGGGTTGCGTGCGTAAAAATTTAAGGCTCTTCTGTTGGGAATTAAATGAAGAAAAGGAGGTTGTAAAAGGGTTCGAAAATATTTTAGAGAAAAGGAAGAGAGAGGCTAGGGTTTGAAACAAAAGAACTTGAAGCTTGAAGAATGTCTCCCATGGTGGCTTCTTCTTCCTTCACCTCTTCCCACTCCTCCATGAGTGGCTAGGCTACTATTTTTAGGGTTTTAATGAAACCTTAGCCATGTAAAGGAATTTTTCTTAGGCTTTGATTGTGAAACGATTTGAATAAATGTATGAATATTTTAGAAGTTTATGATAGTTGTCTTTTTCATCTCTTCAAGTGTTTTACTCTCTGTGATTATCTAATGCTTTCCATACATTAGTTTTCTTTATGTTTGTGTTCAAAGTATGAGACGAATCATGCTACGAGAGACGAGTCGTGTTGCAACCATAGTTTAGAGCAAACGCCTCGTGCTACTTGAGATGATTTGTACATGTACATTGAATGCAACAATCCTCTTGATCAATGTTTCAAACTTGTAATTGTGAAATATTTGGTAGTTCAAACCGGAGTGCAATTCATGGCCAATGTTAAGTCTTATTTATGTGGTTAGTGATGAATTCTTTGCCCTAAGATTTTCTCAAAAATCAATATCTCAAACCTTATGTTTAATTGTCAATTTAATTTCTCAATTTCATTTAATTCTCGTTTAGTCATAATATCCCTCAATCTTTTTATCAAAATTAATTTAGGAATTTAATAATTAAATTAGTTTAATTTCCCTTTTGTCCCTGTGGATCGATACCTGAATTTATCATTATTCTAAAAAATTTGATATAGTTTAGTATTTATTTTTGGTGTGTGAAACGACTCATCAAAAGCCAACCCACATCTCAAATGAATCCTAAGGCTTATGCCTTAGGTCTTAATATTTAGCCTAAAAATAGGATTTTCAAATTTATTAATAGTATATTCAAAATTTAAATATGTCTAATTTGTTTTTGTTAATTTAGGGTCAATCTAAAGAGTTCCAAAAAATTATGTTAGGTGTAATAAAAAAAATATTTAATCACAAATGTGGTTAGGCCCAATTAAAAAAAAAAAAAATTAAAACATATACAAGTATAGTTAGCCCAAATAATGAAATAAATAATTTTTTCCTAATTTTTTTCTCTCATAAACTATAAGATTTTAATGAAATAAATAATTTTTTCCTAATTTTTTTATCCTACGTCTTTATCATATTTCAATTAAATAATTTTTTCCTAATTTTTTGCCCTAATTTTGTTTTATTAAATTGTGTTTCATAATTTATTTGCTATCAGATATCAGATAGTGAGTGAATTGTGTGTTTTGTGTAGAAAATTGATTATATAGTCATGTTTCTTTTTCATTTATGTTTGCTTTTCACATTACCGGTGAAGCAAAATTATTATTTCACTCTTCAATTTAACACAATATGAAATCATTTATGTTTACTCACACCATTGTAACATTTTATTAACTAGATTTGTTAATTAATTAGTCTATTTTGTTGATTTGAATTATACTTTTTGGTAACTTTTTTTTTTTTTTTTGGATACTTTGAATGAATATATTTTGATATCAATCGACAATAATAATATCAAATAAGATAATTTTATTTTTTATTTTTATGAATATAAGTCTTATAATTTTTGTTTCGGTTAGACCCCGAAAACTCAGCAGCCGAAGTGAAAGAAACTTGGAGGAAAAGAATAAATAAATAAATAAAAAGAAGGTAAGGGAATAGGGTTAAGGCAAATGTTTTTGTTTGGGAAACAAGTAAGATAATAAATGAATAAAATAAAAAAAATAAAATAAAAAATAAAAAATAAAAAGGGAAAAGTGGGAATGGCTTTGGCTGCCCCACGTGGGTTGCTACCTTAAACCAATATATATTTAAATTTAAAATGATCCGTATAAGGTACGTATCATTATTATAATATATTTAAATTTTATATTTTGAATTTTTTTAAAAAATTTAAATATTATTTTAGAAAATTAAATAAAATAAATTATTAGATATATGATAAAATTATATAGTATGATATGTATCATTTTTAATTTGTTATACACTTAATGATGTAGACTCTAATTCTATTATTATATCATTTTTAATGAATTCATGAGTCTTTATCATTTCTTTTGAATTTATAAAGAAAAAAAATTATAGGATGTAACTTTTCTCAACAGACAAATGTAAAACAAATATTAAGATAATTCACTGAACTAATACAGAAACAGAAGAAAATACATATATATACAATTGACTAATTTTATTAAAATAAATCATACTCGCATAACAAATGATCAATTTTATTAATAAGTAATTATTAAGTAAATTAATAATTTTTAATAAGTAAATCATTAAGTCAATTAACAGTTTTTAATGATGTGAGAAATATTTTTCAATAAACAATTTTGATAATTTATTATTGTATAAGAGAATAGTTTTTTTGTTTTTTTGTCCTGAGTATTGTATTAGATTAAAATTTATAACAAACGATAATTGTAATTTTTAATATTATAGGACCGATTCATATTTTAAACAAACCTTATGAGTGTATTTGTAATTTGTTAGAAAATAAAAGATTTATGTTTTGTAATTGACCAAAAATATTTGCGTAATTATAAAAAACTTTTTTCATAATTAACCAAGAATGCTTGTATAATTATGAAAAACCTTCACAATATCACTACAAGAATCTGCACTTTTAACAAGCACTTTCCACGACCAATATAAAAGTTGATAGCTAAAAGTTACCTTTTGGCAACCAAATATGAGTTGGTCGCAAAAGGTCATATTTTGGCGACCAAAAAATGAGTTGGTCGCAGAAAGTGGTATGATTTTGGCGACCAACTACAAATTTGGTCGTGGAAGGTCACATTTTGGCAACCAAAAAATAAGTTGGTCGCGGAAGATCAAAAATAAGTTGGTTGTGGAATTGGCGACCAAAATTTTGGTCGCCAAAAACTTATTTTTAGCGACAAAAAATATTTTAGTCGCCGTATATTGAGTTTTGGCTACTAAAACAATGTAGTCGCCGAATGGAAAATAAAAAATTATTTTTTCTCTTTTGGCGACCAAAATTTTGGTCGCAAAAAAACTTATTTTTAGCGACTAAAAATATTTTAGTCGCCGTATATTTAGTTTTGGCTACTAAAACTATTTAGTCGCCAAATGGAAAATGAAACATTATTTTTTATCTTTGGCGACCAAAATTTTGGTTGTCAAAAACTTATTTTCAGCGACTAAAAATATTTTAGTCGCTATATATTGAGTTTTGGCTACTAAAACAATGTAGTCGCCAAATGGAAAATAAAAAATAATTTTTTTTATCTTTGGCAACCAAAATTTTGGTCGGCAAAAACTTATTTTCTGCGACCAAAAAAAAATTAGTCGTCATATATTTATTTTTTCCAACCAAAAAAAAGTTAGTTGCCAAATTAATATTTTTTGCCGACTGATATTTTCGTCGCCGTTAATTAAGCTTTGGCTACAACAAAATTTTAGTCACCAATTATTAACATTTGTCGACCAAAAACTACTTTTGTCACCAAAGGTGTGAAAATTTTAGAGGGAAACCATTTAATATTGTCCCCGCTTGTTCTCTGTTTAAACAAATCAGGTTGTTCTCTCTCTCACACAGATTCTCCTTCACCCCCACCTCATTGCTGGTGCCTCTCTCTCTCTCTCTCTCCTAAACAATTTAGTAGCTAAAAATACCAGAATTGGCGCAAAAAAATTATTTTTGTCGCAGTATGAGAGTTTTGGCTACTAAAATCATTTAGTCGCCGAATGGAAAAGAAAAAAAAATATTTTTATCTTTGGCGATGTCACGACCCAAACCCGCCCCTATGGGTTTAGCACCGTAACCGCCCAGTAATCCGAGATTACCGAAGGCCTGCTTAACAGTAGAACAGTAATACAGAGTACAGGGCATGGCGGAAGCCAATACAGTAAATAAAATAATGTCCAATGAGCTGTGACAGTCTGTATGCAAAAAGACTTTTCATACATTTATACTTTCAGTACAGAACAGTATGCATCATATATACAACCATTCAGTACAGGGACTTAATCCCTATTAAACAGTACAGTAAACGGTGCAGTACAGTGCTATCAGTCTATACAGTTATACAAAACAGGTACAGAGACAGATGGGGGGAATAAAACACCCCTAAGCCCCTAAGCCATAGCTTGATAGGCTGGAACCTCGCAGTGAGGCACAGTGGTTGGCTTGACAAACTGGAGTTTACCCTGACGCTGCTAGCAACGGTCCGGTGCTTGAACACCTACATATATATATGAGCAGTGAGCTAAAGCCCAGTAAATGACATAATGCGTAAAGAGGTTAAGAAGGAATGTCCTTTCAGTATTTTAAACAGTCGTTTGCCTCAGTAAATCAGTTATACAATCGGTGGCTTATACTTCATATCATATCAGTCATTTAGAAATCATAGTAATCGTACGTGGCACATCCGATAGCAAAACAGTACGGTGGTAGTAGCAGTGTCAGTACAGTAACAGTAACGGTAACAGTACAGTAACAGTAACGGTAACAGTCGCAGTAACAGTACAGTTCTTATGGACTCAAGAGGTGTCTCGCACAGATTCTAGAGGTGGCTCACACTGTAGCACTTAGGTCCGTGCAGCACTTTGCTCCAGATTTCACAGATTGGCTTAAAGCCCAGTATGGACTCAAGAGGTGTCTCGCACAGATTCTAGAGGTGGCTCACACTGTAGCACTTAGGTCTGTGCAGCACTTTGCTCCAAAGATATCTGTGACAGTAGCAGTATAGTAAGCAGTAGGTCTTAAAAGACCGAACAGTCAGTTGATGGCCATCATTCAGTAAACAGTAGTGGTTCCAACAAGGGAACCGACAGAGATCTCTGTAACAGTAACAGTAAACAGTAAGTGCTAAGGATGCCACAGTACAGTTCAGAAATAAAGGTCATACATTCATTCAGTAAGCAATATCAGTTCGGTAAACAGTTCAGTTCAGTATTCAGAAGATAATCATTTGAACATATCTTTACACAATTGTTACTCACAGAGTTCTGGGCTACAGTAAGCTAGAGCGTCTCCTCGGTAAGCCAACCCTACACAGTTAACAGATTGAACACACACTAAGCTACACAGTTGGGAAAGATAATAACTTAATTCCTAATTTGCCTCGGTGTGGTTCTACATCTATATCCTCATTAAGATGTCTTAAACTAGGCCTAAGAATGCCTAGAATGGAATGAGGATGCAAAGATGCACTCAGAAAACAATTTCAGAATTTTCAGAAAAACAGTTCCCCGCTCGAGCGCAGGTTTCCCCGCTCGAGCGGACATGCAACAAAGGTCCCCGCTCGAGCGTCAATTCCCCCGCTCGAGCGTGTGACACAAGCCTCCTGCTCGAGCGTACAATACCCCGCTCGAGCGAACTGTAAAACAGTGAGAGATGCTGGGAGCTCGATTTCCCCGCTCGAGCGGCACTTCCCCCGCTCGAGCGGACGACCAAAATCTGGAAAATCCAGATTTGAACTCCGAGTTCAAAACCAAGTTTCAAAGCATCAAAATCGATTCTCTTGGGCTAAATTTCTGGAAAACTCTTGTAAACTCATAATATTACATGATTCCAAGTTCAATTTATAAAATCAAAGCCCAAGGGTAGTTCAATTAAACTCATTTTCAAAACAATTTTCATAAACATAATGAACATGCAATATCCATGAATTCAATCAATTCAAAGCCTCAAATGTTAGCTCAACTGAGCTCATTTCTTCAAGAACAAGATGAAATCATGGTCTTTATCATGAATATGAACATGCATGCAAGATTTCCATGAAATCAAACCTCACAATGCAAGGATAAACACATGCATGCATGAATTCTAACTCAACTCAACATATGAAGCTATTACATGTCTTTGATGAGTCAATTTTTCTTAAAACATGGTGAAATCATGGGCTTAAACATAAATATGAGCATGCATGTAACATTTCCCATGAAAACAACTTTAAATTCCTCAATACAAGCATGCATGCAAGAGATGAGCTTCAATTCAACATTATAAGCCATATCTTGGCTCTAAACTTTAATAATCCTCTAAACCATGCAAGGAGTAATTCAATTCATAAACAAGAAGGTAATTACTCTACCTTAGATCCTCAATCACAAGACTAGAAGCTCAATTTAGCAATCCACACTTCAATTCTTCAAGTATACAAGTCGATTTCAAGATGAAACCAAACTCTCTCTCCCAATCTCTCTCTCTCTAGCCGGTTTTGCTTTCAAAATGGGCTGAGGAAATGTTTTGAATGAAGTGTATAAACCAAGCCTCAAATATGGTATGAAGTGGGCCACTAAGTGGCAATTCCGTAAATAAGGCAACTCTTTGATTTAGTTTATTTTAATCTAATTTAATCACACCAAAACGATTTTCAGATAAATATGCCATAAAATCACATTAATTATGAGGAACACAGAACATCAATCAATTTCAGATTTGGCCGCCGATAAGGCCTTCAATTTGCAGTTTAAACATACAAATTTGAACAGATAATTAAACAGTCACACAGATAGATTATGCATTTAAACAGTTACAGTCAATCAATCAGTCTCAGTTCTCAGTCAGTCAGTTCAGTATCTCAATCAATTCAATTATCGATCATAATTAGTCTCAGTTTAACAGTAATCAGTAGGTAATCAGTAAACAGTGACGAGGGTTGTTACAGGCGACCAAAAGTTTTTTATCTTTCTCTCTCACTCATCACTCTTCTCTGTCTGTTTGTCTGTCTGTTTCTCTCTCTCTCTTTCTCTATGTGTCTCTTGCCCATCTCTCTTCTCTCTATCTCTCTTATCTCTCTTCTCTCTCCGTCTCTCTTCTCTCTCGCTCATCTCTCTTCTCTTTATCTCTCTCGCTCTCTTGCTCATATTTCTTTGTGTCTCTCTCGTTTATCTCTTTTCGATCTTTTTTTCTCTCTCTCTTTTTGTCTATCTCTCGCTCATCTTTTGTTTCTCTCTTTTTTTTGTCTCTCTCTCTCTCTCTCTCTCTCTCATTCATCATTCTTCTATCTCTCTTTCTCTCTCTGTCTACATGTCTATTTGTCTCTCTCCTCCACTGTGTTCGCCTTGCTCACTTTCTCCCTCCCCTCTTCTCTATTTACCGAGCTCCCTCTCGATTTATCGATCCACTACAAGAAAATGCACTTTTAGCGACCACTTTGTCTCTCTCGCTCATCACTCTGTCTCTGTCTCTGTCTCTCTATCTCTCTTTTCTATATGTTTTTCACTCATCTCTCTCTCTCACCGCCCATCTCCTCTACCACATTCACCACTATTGCAAATGTCATTCCACTACTACCACTGCTACCACTGTTGCCACTCCACCTCTATAACTACCATTATTACCATCATCGCTACCACTCCACTACTACCACCACTACTACTGCCACTACTACTACCATTACCTCTCCTCCACTACCGCCACTCCATCTCCTCTACCACTACCACAACTTCACCACTAATTTCCTTCACCATCACCACAACCACCACCATCACCTCTTATCTACCACCTTCATTACTATTGCCGCTCCCTCTCTTCCACCATAGCAAATTAGTTCCTGATTCTTAGTAACCAAAAAAAATGGGCCGCAGAAAAATGTTTTAATTGACCACCAAAAATTAACTTTATTTTAATGGAAAATATTTTTCATTAAAATATTACCCTAACTTCTACCAAATAAAAATAATAATAATTTTTTTCATTAAAATAAAAATGAAACAAATAAATTTTCAACCTTAGTAACTAAAAAAAAAATGAAAAATAAAAAAAAAATTAACAAAAAAAAAAAAATAAAACCACGTCGCCTCTTCTCTTCTTTTCTTCTTTTCTTTTCGGTTCCTCCTCTTTCTATCCAAATTCCCCCCTTCCTTTCCCCCTCTTTTGTTTCTCACTAACTCAAATCTCCAATCCCTAATCCCTTAAGCAAAAAAATTCCCAATTTCAAAAATCTCCAAAATACTGTACCATCTCTTTCTCTTTCTCTCTCACTCTCACTCTCACGTCTGCAAGTAGCGGCAGTGGCAGCAGCAGCAAGGGGGGACGATGGCGAGCAGCGAGCAGCGAGTGACGACGGTGAGCAGCGAGTGACGACAGCTAGCAGCGGCAGCGATGGTGCGGCTTCTCAAATACCTTTGCTGATTTAACCCCTCCCTCCGATTGAGCTATTAGGGTTTTGCTCCGAAACGAAAACCCGGCAACGCCGACTGAGGTAAACCTCTCTCTTCTCTCTCTCTCTCTCACACACACACACACACACACATTTCAATCCAACATATATGTATATGCACATAAGTAATTGAGGCTTAGTTATGAACATTTGTTTTAATGCAGAGCCTAGAAAGCTTGAGAAAATTGCATAATAGTAGATGAAGATTCAATTTTTTTTTTTTTTTTCTGTTTGTTGATTGACTTTGTACTCTCTTTTTTCCCCAGAATTTTTATTGCTTTTGGTGATGAAGCACGGGTCGTTCCAGGAATAACAGCATCCACATTTTCTTTGGCTGATGAGGATCATACACTAGCAAATTCAGTCAGATTCACTCTCAATCAAGAGTCAGCTTTGGTTCTCTGTGGTGTTTTGGTTCTCTGTCAGTAATAAAAACAAGCACTTTTTGAATGGTGTGTTTTATTGGGGGGAAAAACAGGTTCAAGATGTGGCAGGAGTTGAACTATGCGGGACCTTGAAAAATGTTGTGGCATTGGCAGCAGGTTTTGGAAGTCCACTGTTTGTTTCGCTTTCAAGTATTCTTTACTATGTTTTATGAGTTAATGAAACAATTTGATGTAAAATTGAACAAGTTTTGTGGATGGTTTGGAGATGGGAAATAACACAAAGGTAAGGCAAAAAAAAAAAAAAATCATAGGTGCTTTAAACTCATTGTTCCAAGTCCACACACATTACCTTCGGAAAATTTTGCATTTTGACCGTTTATATGATAACTAGGCTGCAATAATGAGAATTGGTTTGCGAGAAATGAAGGCCTTTTCCAAGTTGCTGTTCTCATCTGTCCAGGATAGCACCTTTTTCGAAAGCTGTGGTGTGGCTGACCTTATAACAACTTGCTGTAAGTAGCCAGATAGATTTCTTTGCTTTCCTAGTTCTACAAATTTTGCCTTCATAACATCGGTTGCTCATGATAGAAACATGCAACCTTATTATGTTGTTTCGATATGGCAGTAGGGGGAAGAAACAGGAAATGTGCGGAGGCTTTTGCTAGGAATGGCAGGAAAAGGTATGCATCTGTTAGATCCATTTAGTGCTGAAAAACTTTTAGTAGAGATTAATCACTAATCATGTTTGGCCTCGTTGGTCTTCATCTGCAGGTCTTTTGATGAGCTTAAAGAAGAGATGTTGCAGGGCCACAAATTACAGGTAAATACAAAAATAGTTATAGTGAAGAGCAGCGCCGCTATTAGTTAAAGAATAAATAAATAATAGCAGACTGCTAGGATTAATGTCTTGTGCTTGAATTCTTATCAAAGTAAATGTGTAGAAAGAGGTCTTTTGATTTTTATTTTGGTGGTAGGGCCTGGTTATTCTTCATTGGGGGTTGGGGCATTCTCTGAAAATGGACCGTTTAGGCCTAGTGGGAAGGCACCGATCAGGAATGAATATAGCTGGAACAGAGGTACTATACTATACTATACTTTATATATACCCTTACAAGTTATATAGATGATTTGGCTTCTAAGAATTGATTTCATGTGATTGTGTGCTTATTGATCCAGAAAAACAAATATGTTGTATTTGGAGATTGTGCTTATTAAACCTTATGCTAATTTCTCTATGAGAGCAATTGTAGAGTGCACTTAATTTTTGAATGTAGATTGCAATCTAGTTATTAAAACACATCAACCATATATATATATAGATTATATAAAGTGAAGAAGTAACTGAAAAATTAAATATTGAGGTGGTGAAAGGGACTTGAACCTAAGACCATTAGTTTGGTAAACAATACTTTTATTACTTGAGCAATACCAATGTAAATAACACTTTTAAGCAATAGACACGCTACATGTTTTTAATTCAAAATCAAAATTTATATTTTATAAATTTAAAAGTACATCTATCAAGTGAGCACACACCCACTAATATATATAAATATATATATATATGTGCGCACGTGTGTGGAGTGGAATAATAGGACACTTCACTTGGTGACTTAAATTAACAACAATTTTGGGACCTTAATATCATAGAAAATTCTTTGTTGTTGAAAAGATTAAAAAATATTATTTCAGTACCCATGACCAATGTGATGAAGCCTAGTAATCATTTTTTTTTATTTTTTCTTTTTATGATATATCGAATGGAAAATTATTTAATATTCTTAAAGTATCATCGTCGCATGTGCATGTAATACTTTCGACCAATGAAGTCACATAAAAGAAGATGAATGATATTGACCTTATCTCTCACCTAACTAAACAAGCTGAGTTAGGCTAGCTTCACTCATCCCATTACTAGTACTCTTATTAACATTAAGAGCACTACATTAGTATATCGAGTCATTACTTCGGAAGTAATAAATAATTAGTTATATAGAAGACTAGGAAGTGGACTCGAACACTTTACCTCCTAGTGATGTGGCCACTTACTAAATGTTGGATTTTTGTTATGCTAAACAGTGTGTTATAGTTTACATAATTCAATGGTTTGTCAAATTAAAAGTGACGGGCAAAAAATAGGTGCAAAAGGGAGGGGAAATGATTCTGACTGATGCTGTGGAAGAGAAAAACAGATCAAGTAAGAGCAACAATGGTGCTGGTGCCACAAAGAAGAACAAAATCAATCAAACCCTTAAACGGTATTTTCGAAACATCAATCTTTCTGTTAGAATATCTTTTGACCAAGAAATTAAAAAAAAAATTACAATAATTCAAAAGATTTTAATGGATTTTTATTTTACATTTTTATTATGTAGTGTGAGAAACCTGTCTAGTATGACAGAACAGATGAGCAAGGCAATGCTTGATAGTGTTGGCATTGCCACCGGGACTGTGATGGCACCGGTGGTTCAGTCGCAGGTGGGGAAGGCTTTCTTAGCCATGGTTCCAAGACAAGTCCTCTTGGCCTCACTCAATGCTGTCAGTAAGTAATAATTCTATTATCAATATAGAAATCAATAACAAATTAAAAGACACAATATACATGATTTTACAAAATTTGTTAGTAGGACCTACTCTTAAAAAAAAAATCTTGTCTGCAATCCATATATACATTTTGTATCCGATTTTTTGACTAGTTTATGTATTCTTAGATTTATTCTAGTGAGTAAAGACTACTTTAAAGTTTTGTGATTCAAAGAAAAGAATATGAAGTAATCACATTGATTTATCTTGAAACTACAGACAAAGTGTTAGATGCAGCTGAAGTTGCTGAAAAACAAGCCCTCTCTGACACCTCTGCTACCACAACCAGAATGGTTTCTGAAAGGTAAAAGACTTAATAGTGACTAAAACATGGTTTTATATAAATAACAACAGATATTGGTGTACATTCACATTTTTGGTTACTTTACAAAAATAGGGAATAAAACACAATTAGCTTTCTAAGTTGTTAGAATGAGAATTTAAAATGACAACAAAATTGGGTAATTGTGTAGTAGTTCCAAAGCACCAACTTAAAATGTAACAATTTTTCGACAACATTTGTCTCATTGAATCAAATTTTCATAAAATCAATTTGTCTAGTTTATCAGCTCAATTGTTTCCCTCTTTTTTCCCAGTACAACTTGTTCTATATGAATTTTTCCAGTACTTTTTCATTTTTTTCTCCTATTTTTCTCTCTAACTCCATTTGAATTTTCATTGCCTGGCTTTCACCATTGTTGAGCAAACAAGTTTGGAGAAAATGCAGGGGGAGGCAACAGAAGATGTGCTTGCGACCGCCGGACACTGTGCTGGCACTGCTTGGAGTGTCTTAAAGATTATGAAAGCCATCAATCCAGCTTCATCAGTGTCCTCTGGAGTACTAAAGAGCGCAATCAAAGATAGGAAAACTTAAATCGTGTGTTGTCAATTTATGTATCTAAAACATAACATGCTAAACACTGTCTTTGTGATGCATCTAGCAAAAATAATCCTTCTCTAAATTGGATCAGAAATGGTTGATATATGTATTTTGTTGAATATTCATGATTCAATTTATTTGTTGGTTTGAATGATTTTTGCAAATTACAGGTTATATTGAATAAATTGGATGGATTATTATAAATTATAGGTTTATTTTGTTGGATGTTGGCGACCAAATTTTGGTTTTGTTTTCTAGTTTTGGCGACCAATTGATTAGTCAGGAAAGATAAGTTATACTTTTGCCGACTAAATAAAGTAGTCGGTGTATCACCAAGTACATTTGGCAACTAAATAATTAGTCGTTAAAATTATTAATTTTGGCAACCAAAGGATTTGGTCGCGAATATGTCTATTGCCGACTAAAGTTTTAGTTGCGCAAACATTTCTTTTGACAACAAACATGTTTGGTCGTGGAATGTGACAATTGGCGACCAAAATTTTTGGTCGTAGACAAAATTTTTTGGTCGTGGAATGTCACAATTGGCGACCAAACTTTTTGGTCGTTGAATGTGATAATTGGCGACCAAACTTTTTGGTCGTGACAATTAGCGACTAAGATATTTGGTCGGGAAAATATCACTTTTCGCGACCAAAGTGTTTTAGTGACAAAATGGATTAGTCACTGTAATGACATATTTAGCGACCAAAAATTTAGTCGGCAAATCCAACTTTTCCCGACCAACCAAAATTTTGGTCGCGAATTACTTTTGCCAACCCTCAATTGGCGACCAAAGTAGCGACCAAAAAATTTGGTCGCAGATAACTTTTGCCGACTAAAAATGGGCTTTTAGCGACCAATTTTTTGGTAGCAAAAGTGTTATTTTTGTAGTATATATAGGCTACTATTAGCAAATTATTCAAAATTAAAGGGTAAATCAGAGAGGAAAAAAAAAAAAAACGAATCTCAAGCAGTTAAACGATTCTTATATATATAGATATATATTTACTTGGTGAGAGGAAAGCATATAAAATGGGAGATAATTTACTTTTAGAAAGAGATGAATAATAACGAGTCGAAAACAAAAAGAGATAAAATAAATATAATGAAATAAATTATGTTTTTATTTAAAAATTTTACCACCAAAATATTATAACACATTAATAATACTCTCTTATTAAAATATTTAATATCTCAAAAATAACGAAATACACAATTCGTAATTTGGTAGACAATTAAAAACGTATATTGGAATATGAACAACATTTACATACATATATACATACATACATAGATACAGATGAACCCTTACCTCACAAGTCTTGAACTGTGTTTGGCTATCCCAAGTCTTACCTCTGATTTTGCTTTAAAAATAATAAAAAAAGTCCAACCTTTGACTGAGAAAACTCTTTTTCTTCATTGATTGTTCTATATTCGGATATTATCACTCTATTTGTCGGAGCGATTTTTCTTGAAATTTTACAATAATTATATAATTTTGTCCTATGCTGACTACCAGGACATCAAAAAATAAAGAAGGAAATAAATAAATCAAACATTTTTTATTCAAACATGGTTATAAGAAGAAATGTATAAACTTTGAGTCATTTTTGTAAAGGTTCATAACACAAAATTCCTATATAAAGAATCAACACATTTTAAAGATATGGATGTTCATAACCAACATCCAAGCCATGCCGACAAACAAGCTGAAGTGGTTGTAATCATGGTGCCTTTTCCATGCTATAGCCACCTCAACCAGGTCCTCCAGCTCTCCTGCCTAATCTCCACCTACAACATACCGGTTCACTACGCTTGCTCTGCCACCCACGTGCACCAGGCTAAACTCCGCTTCAATGCCACAAACGGCCTTTCCTATGCCCAAATCCATTTCCATGAGTTCCGACCCCTCCTATCCTCTCTCCTCCACCCGACCCCAATTCTAAATTTCCATCACATCTCATCCCATCATTTGAAGCCTCTTTGCAACTCCGCGACCCCATGACTGAATTCTTGCACAAAATCTCCCCCATGGCTAGAAGAGTTGTTGTTGTCCACGACGTCCTCATGGCTTATGTGGTTCAGGACACCGCTACCATACCAAATACTGAAACCTATGCTTTTAACCCTGTTGGCACGTTCACTTCGTTCTTCAACGGATGGCAAATGATGGGAAAGCCTTTCCAGGTAGATGAACCACAAGGGTTACCATCTGATGAAGGATGTGTCCCTTCTGAGATCCGGAGTTTACTAACCCTCCAAACTGATTTTTTGAAATCTACATCTGGAACTATCATCAACTCGTGCAGATCAATTGAAGGTACTTACATTGATTTATGGAAAGAGGTACAGGTTGACAAAAGCAAACAGATATGGGCAGTTGGGCCATTGAACACCGGAGCCGTAGATAATGGCAGAAATTCAAATAGCCAACACAAATGTTTGGAATGGCTTGACAAACAAGACCCAAAATCTGTGTTATATGTTTCGTTTGGAACGACAACTTCATTGACAAATCAACAAATCAAAGAGCTCGCCATTGGGTTGGAACAGAGCGGACAAAAATTCATCTGGGTGTTGAGAGATGCCGATAAAGGGGGACATTAATTTCGCAGGTGATGTTAGGAGAGCTGAAGTATTGCCAGAAGGTTATGAAGAGAGACTGAAAGGAGTTGGACTGGTGGTGAGAGATTGGGCACCACAACTTGAAATTTTGGCGCACCAATCTACAGGCGGGTTCATGAGTCACTGTGGATGGAATTCATGCCTGGAGAGCATCACTATGGGAGTGCCGATTGTAGCCTGGCCGATGCACTCAGATCAACCAAAGAATGCATTTCTCGTGACAGACATATTGAAGGCTGGTGTGGCTGTTAAAGAATGGGCAGAACTTCAGGAGTGGGTAGTGGCTTCATCAACCATTGCAGAAGCTGTCAAGAAGCTAATGGCATCAAGAGAAGGGGAGGAGATGAGGAAGAGGGCGGAGGAATTGGGAGGTGCCACCCGGAAGGCGGTAGAGGAAGATGGTGTTTCTCGAATGGAATTGGATTCGTTCATTGCTCACATAACTTGGTAGATTCGTTTATTGACTCAGGATGAATTGGCTTTCCTTGCATTGGATTGTAGTCCAGACCTCTGAAATCACAACAATCTGGAAATAAGTATTTGATCAATAAAAATCATTTTAGTAATATATGATAGAAGTATAGTCAGGTTCTTTTGCTCTTTCTTTGTCCGTGTACAATGGGAAAAAGGCTAATTAACCACAAAAAGGTATTTATTAGACTATAAAAAGGGCAAATTAACTAGTGATCGGGCTCACCCACCTCACCTAAGCCCAATCGCTCATTTGAGTATATTGGTGTAAGTTATTGTCAGAGTCCACTCGATCCATGTACGGAATATTTTTACGTTATTTAATCAGACAAATTAACATTGCCAACACAGAATAACTTTACCGAATTTACAAAATGTCCAGAATAATCAAACGTATCAATACAAAATAATTTTATAGAATTTATCAAATGTCCAGTATAACTAATGGAGCACAAATTGAAATTAATTAAAATTAAACTTTTAGCAAAGAGATTTAGAAGAAAAATATTGTATACTACCCAAATTATCTCAAATCAATTCATATGTCACCAACACTTTAATCATCAAATATTTCTTCATGAATTTCCAAAAATGACCAATTAAAATTCTGAAGCATAAGATATGTAAGGTTTAATAAAATTTACAACTCTCATCTTTTATAAAATTAATAATACTCACTCTAAACACTCAATCTAAAAATTTTGATCACAAAATGAGGGGGTAGAAAAAGGAGGGTCATTCTCAATTTATAGGGAAGATTCTATTTGAACCCAAAATATGTCTCAATACGTCAAATTTAAATTCATAAATTTTAATTCCTATTATATCCTAATATGAATTTACTCAACACATATTCAACCCTAAAATATATTTTTTTCCTCATGGTACGCCCTAATTAGTTATTTCTATTTAAATCTCTAGATCTTCTTCACCAAGATATCAAAGTTATTTCTTCTTCTTCTTCTTCTTCTTCTTCTTCCTCCAAAACTCCAATCCACCCTACCAAAACTCACTATCATCATCAACATCATTCTTTTTTATTATTTTGAAACCCTAAACCTTAGAAGAAAATTTGAACAAAATCAAATAATGGATGAGAGTAACAATCAAAATAGTTTTTTGAAACAACCCATCAAAAAGGAGGTAAGTATTCATATAAAGGGGTTTCACAATTTTGTATAGCACCATCAATTATTTTCTATATCCTTTTTTTGACAAAAATTAAAAGATCCAGTAGTCAGATTAACAATAACATATTATTGGAGTTATTCTTATTTTGTCATTTAAATAATACATTATTTTGGAACTACTCTTTCTTGTTAGTACCGGATGCTTATGTGCTTGTAAGTTTGGTTTTTACTTTTCCACGAGCATTCTTATGGATAATTTAGAATGTAAAAGTTTTTTTTTCTGTATTGAAAAGTTTTATAATGCTTATGTAAAAGTTTTTTTTATGTATTTATAATGCTTATGTGCTTATAAGTTTGGTTTTTTTTATTTTTTACTTTTTATTTTCTTGTATTTGAGAATTATTTTCTGTATTCAAATTTTTTTGAAATAATTTAGTTTTTTTAGTTTGTTTATTATTTATTATTTGAGTTTACCTTGAGGGTAATTTGGGAAAAATAATAGGGTGTAGTGAGAGTAAAATAAAATTTTAAATAATTAAACAGGGTGTATTTAGAAATTGGAAGTACTTAATGATTTTTTCGGTGTCAATAAAATCCCCCAATTTATAGTGAAGGCAGGGCCGGCCTTTGGGCTAAGGCCACTAATGTTTGTGCCATAGGGCCTAAAATTTGGCCCAAAAATAGGATTTCAAATTCATATATATTTAAAATTTAAATAGGTTAAATTTATTTTTGCTAGTTTAAGGTCAGTCTAAAGAGTTCTAAAAAAATTTGTTGGGCCTAATTAAAAAATATATATTTAATAAAAAATGTGGGCAGCCCAATTGAAAAAAAAAAATGAATTAACACTTATACAAGTATAGTTGGCCCAAATAATACAATAAATAATTTTGTCCTAATTTTTCTTTCTCATAAACTTTCAAATTTTAATATAATAAATAATTTTACCTTAATTTTAGTACGCTATGTCTTTATTATATTTTAATTGAACAAATTTTTCATAATTTTTTTGCCCTAATTTTGTTTCATTAAATTGTGTTCCATAATTTATTTGCTATTAGATATCAGATAGTGAGTAAATTGTGTATTTTGTATGAAAAATTGATTATATTGTCATGTTTCTTTTTCATTTATATTTGCTTCACACTGCTGGTAAAGCAAAATTATTATCTCACTCTTCAATTTAACACAACTAGTGTTCCACCCGTGCTGTGCACGTGTTGTATTTACAATTATTCGTATATATATAAATTGAGATTTTTAATTTTTTTTGCACACAAAAAAAGGAATATAACAAATGCAGCATATCTTCAATCAATTATTTTATATTTGTTTTTATTCAAAATTTAAAAATAATGTACGGGCGAAATTTATAACTAAATTAAGAAAAAAATTATTCCTAACGACATTTTTTTTACTTCTACATAAATACTTTAAAAAAAAACCCTAAAAAAGGACATTTTTTTTATACTTACATTAATTTACTATAGTTTTAATTTCAATTAAAAAAAAAACTATTTTAAAAACATTTTATTTAGCTAGTACCAAATAGAATTTTCTTAGCAAAAAGGAAAGTTATAAAATTTTGTTGCAAATTTTCAAATGTTATTGTTAAACATTCTATTATACTTTCTTGTTTGTTTGCTTGTTTGCTTTGAGAGTTTTGATTTTTAATCTTTGATGCATATTCATCGTATTGTTTTATTTATTTTTCTTTTTCTTACTTGATTTTCGCATGATACTTCTTTCATAGTGCATCTCCGAGTGTATTAGTGAAAACATCATACATTTAAAATGCACAAAATTACAATATATAGAGAGAAAAAAAAAAGAGTAAGTAATTATCCAAAACTAAAACTATTTTAAGAAAAAATAAAAAATAAAAACAAAAATGAAATTGTTTGAAATAGAAAATGATTTATTTATTTATAAATGGGCAAATTACAAACACCCCCTCGAGGTTTGGTGAAAATACAGATTCCCCCCTGAGGTTTGAGAAATTACATCCCGCCCCCTGAGGTTTATATTTCCATAACAAATTACCTCCTGAGGTTTTTATTTTCATACAGATTCCCCCATAATTTCTCCTAATTTGTTATGAAAATTTGACCCTCAGGGGGCAATTTGTAATTTCTCAAACTTCAGGAGGGAATCTATATTTTCACCAAACCTCAAAGGGGGTGTTTGTAATTTGCCCTTTATAAATTAATTTTTAAAAATAAACTTTTAAAGAAAACTATATAAAAAAAAGTACAGAAACTAAACATAAAATATGATACAAAAAATAAAGGGCAAATTACACTAACAGTCCCTATAGTTTGGGACTTGTGTCATTTTGATCCCTGACTTTTCAATTGTGATACATTTGACACTGAATTTGGAATCTTATTCCAAATACGGACAATTGAAGATACTATTGTTTAATTTCAAGGACAAAATCATCAATTTAATAAAATATAAACTAATTTGACAAAAATAAATGTGAAAAAAATATTTTTAATTTTTAAAAAAATATTTTTATCCACAAATGATAAAATTATGTAAAATTGATAAAAATTAATAAAAATTACATAATTAATTTTTAAAAATTAATTTTACATGATCATCTTCCAAACACATAATAAAAATTAATTTGGTAAAAAAAATAAATAAATGTCTAAAAGATTTATCAATTTTACATAATTTTATTTTTAGTGGGTAGAAATAATTTTTAAAACTTCAAAAATATTTGTTTGACATTTATTTTTGTCAAATTACTTTATATTTTATCAAATTGGCTATTTTACCCTTGAAAAATCTAATGATATATTCAATTGTCCTTATTTAGAACAAGATTCAAAATTCAAGGTCAAATGTGTCACAATTGAAAATTCAGGGATCAAAATGACACAAGCCCCAAACTATAGGAACTATTAATGTAATTCACGTTATAGCGATCCCGGGTTTACCCCATGTTGTACAGCAATCCGGACATGTGTCCGTGGGTGTTAGTAGTTGATTATTATCTGGTTTACATCCTTTCCTACTTTGTATTTGAGTTATGGGATGTGCTGGGTAGGTTTGTTACAGGTTGGTTGAGCTTAAGAACCAAAACTAGTTGCCCAGATTTTGGCCTGTCCGCTCGAGCGGAGCTTTTGACGCTCGAGCGGGGACCTTGTTGTTGCTTGTCCGCTCGAGCGGGGGTTTTGGCGCTCGAGCGGGGAATACACCCATCCAGTATTTCCTGTGTAGTGTTGGATGCTCGAGCGGGGATTGGCCGCTCGAGCGGGAGGTTGTGAGGGACGGTCGAGCGGGGAGTTGGGCGCTCGAGCGGGGACCTAGTATGTCGAGATTCTGGGAGTGTGCATCCGCCGTTCGAGCGGGAGTTCGGCCGCTCGAGCGGGAGTCTGTGAGTGGCGCTCGAGCGGGGGTTTCCACGCTCGAGCGGGGCGACTCTTATTTAAAGGTGAGATCCGACTTTTTTATCACTTTTTCAAGATCTTTTCTCTCTCTTACTTTTCCAAAAAGCCATTTTCAGAGCTTCTCACTCTAAAACCGGCCCTTCTCTCTTAGATTTGATCTAGTAGGAGTTGTTTGCTCACTTTTGGCCTTTACAAAAATTGTGTTGATCGTCGAGGGCTACATTTTAATCTGAAAATTTCGGAATTTGGAGCATTTTGGCTTTGGTTTTCATCTCCATTGGAGCTCAAACTTTGAGGTAGGGATATCCTACTCCTCTTTACGAACTTTGTCTTTAAATTTTGGTATTTTGAGATGTTGGGGGTTGTTGCGTACTTTTGGGAGAGTTTGGGGCTTTTATGGAATTTTACAAGTTGGGGTTTTATTTATAATGGACCCATGAACGTATTTAGCTTAGGGAAATGAATGAATGTGGAATCATTGATGAAAATGGGACCTTAAGGGTTGTAATGTTAACTATGGAAAATGCCCTAATTACATTGATTAATTAATTGGGATAATAAATTGTGAGAAACGAGGAATTGAAGTGGAAGTGCCAAAAGTGGGAATATGTGGGAATTAAAGGGTGTAGTTGAATTACTTATCACTCACCGAATTGAAATGTTGATATATTATCCATTTTGTGCATTTATTTACTGTATAAAAATAACTGCTTTGGGCTATCGGTGGAGGATAGTCTTGATTGTTGTAGACAATGCATGATGATTAGGCAAACTAAAACTGATCATTGAAATGTGTCATCGAGTGTGACAGTTGAAAGAATACATTAATTTCATGTATTGATTGGTGATGTGTATAATTATTGTTTATATGCATTGTGTTGTGTTGGAGAAGATAGGGGATGTACTCCACGGTTTAGGGGATGATAGGGGATGGACCTCTAAACCGGATGTTGTTTGGGAGAAGATAGGATATGGACTCCATAGATATAGCTCATATGCTTATCTAGTAATGTGTTGACACAGCTCATACGCTTGTCTTTGGAAGTGTGATATTGCTCTTAGGCACATCTATGGAAGTGTTGATATAGCTCATATGCTTATCTGTTAATGTGTTGATATAGCTAGTATGCTTATCTCTTATTGAAATAGGGAAATGTTTAATATGAGTTACTGTCTCATATAAGTGATTTGGCCAGGTTCTGAGCCATGGTTATGAATTGAGAATTGAAAGAAATGGAAAATGAATTGTAACATGGACTTGTATGTCATGAAACTGTAAATGATATAAGTGGATGTATCAGTGTTGGCCATCTATCAACTGCTAATCTTTTAGTCATTGTTCATGGTTGGTTTAGTGTATTTCTACTGGGCTGTGGCTCACCCTATATGGGAACATCATTTTCAGGTACAGGTAGCATGCCACCTCCAAGGACATAGCTTGGGAGGCTTGAGGCGAATGGACTTTTGGTTGTATACATATATTTTTTTTTGATGTATTACAGGTAGATTCAAGCCAAGGGCTTAATGTGTAATTGAGCTAGTGCTCTCTTTTTGTAACCAAGTGTTAACTTGGAAAGCTGTAAGCCCTTAGGGCATTTGCTTTTGTTGTTAACATGTAATACCTTTTGTAATGAAACTCTGATGAATAGAAGAATGTGGATCTTTTATATATCTATGAATGTCTATATTGATGGGTTTAATGTTGTTATATTTTTGAGGGTGTGACAACTTGGTATCAGAGCGTACCGGGTTCGAATACTTTGGGTACGTGGGAAGTGATTAGGATCACAATGGGTTTGTCTCGCTTGGAAGAGACTTAGGTGTAGTGTCATATACCATGTGTTTAATTGATAACATGCTTATGTGATTATTTGGGTATGGGATTTAATTTCTAGGATGTTGATTGGATCCTTGGGTTTCTGGGAGTCTTGTTGGAAAAGCACTTGATCAATGTTGTTTCTAACCGGAACTCTAGTAACGCCTCGGGACTATCATTATCCGGAAATGAAATTCGTAAGTGCTTATGTGTTTATGTGCTTACGTGGAGTGAATTAAAGTTGTCCATGCATCGGGACGTGAGTGTTTAGTTTCAGCACATTTATGAATGTGCTAATGTTCTTCGTTTCCTTTCTTAGGATGTCAGGATGAGGAAGAGGCGGTAGGCGTGGTAGGCCTAGGAGACAGGAAGCGCCTATACCGGATGAGATTCCGGCAATACAAGAGGGAGTTGGTCAGGCCAATGTGGCCGAGCCAGCGGGTCAGCAGGCTATGAGTGCCTTGGCCCGAGAGATAGCAAGAGCTTTGGGTATTCTCAGGGCTGGGAATCAGACAGTTGAGGCAAGGCCTTCTTTCTTGAAGAGGGAGTTCTTCCGATCTAACCCGGAGGAGTTTGTTGGGGATCCAAAGGAACCACTGAAGGCAGACGAGTGGTTGGAACAAATGAGTAAGACGTTCGAGATGCTTGGCATCGAGGACGGAGCACTGAAAGTGACCTTGGCATCCTTCCAACTGAAGGGAGATGCGGGTCAATGGTGGAAGTATGAGAAGGTCCGTGTTGGTGGTACTTGGGAGGCATTTGTAAATACTTTCCAGGAGAGGTTCTTATCTGCAGTTGCCAGGGAGAAGCTGAGGGATCAGTTTAGCCAGCTCAACAGGAGGGTTTGTCTGTGGCCGAGTTTGAGGCTACATTTACTAGCTTGTCCAGGTTTGCACCTGAACTTGTGGCGACCGAGGAACGCCGTTGCTATGAGTTTGAGCGGAAGTTGAGGCGCGGCCTCAAGTTGAGGGTTGGTGGGTCTTACATCTGAGAGTATAGACATTTGGTGGATGCTGCAGCTCATACGGAGCTTATGATGCAGGAGGAAGATGAGGAGAAACATAGAGGCTCCAAGAGGGGTCAAGAGGGCCAGGGTGATGGCAGGAGACAGAGGGGTTATAACCCTCAGCCGTCCCAGAGTGGTCTGGCTAGGTCGACTTTCCCAGTACCGAGTACAGGCTCCGGGAGGGGCAATCAGGGAGAGTTCACCTGTTACAAGTGTGGCCAGCTGGGTCACAAGGCTTCGGTTTGCCCGCAGAAGGGCGGAGGTCAGAGAGCTGCATCTTCTTCAGCTAGACTGCAGAGTCAGAGTTTGAGCAGGGGGCAGCCCTTGTCTTGCTATTAGTGTGGACAGCCTGGACACCTGAAGAGGTTCTGCCCACAGTTGAGTGCCACTTCAGGAGCATCTGGTTCTAGGCAGACGCAGGGTTTTCAGCCAGCTCAGTCTGTGCAGGCCTCGAGGGCCAATCCGGGGGCTTCGTCGTCCCAGTCAGTGCAGCAGTCGTATGCTCCTAGAGGTGAGCAGGTGGATCAGGGGCCTACAGGGCGCGTGTATGATGTTACCGCGCAGGACCTAGTACCGGCTCCATCAGTAGTGAGAGGTACCTTTCTGTTTTGCAACTCGGTTGCTAGGGTATTGATTGATACGGGTGCGTCTCATTCTTTTGTATCTGCTGCATTTGCATCTGTGTTGGAGTTGGAGTTAGCACTATTGGCATCTCCTATATGTGTAGTGTCACCTGTTGGGGGTGAGTTGATTTTGAAACACGGATGTAGAGGTTGTGATATAGAGGTCGCCGATCATAGGCTTCCGTTTCCTTTTGTAGTTATGCCCATGAAGGGCTTTGATGTTATTTTAGGTATGGACTGGTTATCGTCATACCGGGCAGTTATTGATTGCTACCGCCAGAGGGTCACTTGTTGTACCGTGAGCGGGGAGTGTTTCCATTTCTTGGGAGACCGGGTTGGTAGTGTTGTGCCACCGGGGTATGATCCGCGAGGGCGGAGTGAGCTTAGTGGTTTACTTGCTAGCTTTGAGAGTGGTGAGTGTGATGAGACCTAGGTTGTGTTGCCGAGGGTAGTTTGTGAGTACTCGGACGTCTTTCCCGAGGATCTCGTTAGCTTGCCACCCCACAGGGAGATTGAGTTCTCTATTGATTTAGTGCCCGGCACGGCGCCGATTTCTATGGCACCTTACCGTTTTGCTCCAGCAGAGTTGGTTGAGTTGAAAGTTCAACTCCAGGAATTGCTAGATAAGGGCTTTGTTCGCCCTAGTGTTTCACCGTGGGGAGCACCGGCCCTCTTTGCTAAAAAGAAAGATGGTGCCTTGAGATTGTGTATCGACTATCGGAAGTTGAATCGGGCTACGGTTAAGAATAAATATCCTATGCCCCGTATAGATGATTTGTTTGACCAGTTGAAGGGTTCCCGTTGTTTCTCTAAGATAGACTTGAGATCGGGTTATCACCAGTTGAGGGTCAGGGAGGAGGATATTCCGAAGACGGCATTCCGTACGCGGTATGGCCATTATGAGTTTTTGGTGATGCCATTTGGGCTTACCAACGCACCGGCAGTCTTTATGGACTTGATGAACCGGATCTTCCGGGAATTCTTGGATCGTTTTGTAGTCGTCTTCGTGGACGACATTCTGATATTCACCTTCAGAGGAGGAGCACGAGGAACACTTGAGAGTGGTGCTTGAGTTGCTTAGAGCCCATAGGCTGTATGCGAAGTTTGGGAAGTGTGAGTTCTGGCTAGGAGAAGTCAAGTTCTTAGGCCATGTGGTTTCCGGGGAAGGGGTGTCTGTTGATACATCCAAGACTGAGGCAGTGCAAGATTGGGCACAGCCGAAGAGTGTGTTTGAGATCCGCAGTTTTCTGGGATTGGCTGGGTACTACCGTCGGTTTGTGAAGGATTTCTCCAGGTTAGCTTCGCCGTTGACTAGATTGACTCGGAAGGGAGTCAAATTTGTATGGAGTGAGACTTGTGAAAAGTCGTTCCAGGAGTTGAAAGTTAGATTGACCACCGCTCCGGTCTTGATTATTCCGGAGAGAGGGTTGGGTTATGCTGTCTATTGTGATGCCTCACGAGAGGGTTTGGGTTGTGTGTTGATGCAAGAAGGGAAAGTGGTAGCCTATGGCTCGCGTCAGTTGAAAATTCACGAGAAGAATTACCCTACGCATGACCTAGAGTTAGCGGCTGTGATCTTCGCCTTGAAAATCTGGAGGCACTACCTTTATGGGGAGAGATTCGAGGTGTTCTCGGATCATAAGAGTCTGGAATATCTGTTTTCACAGAAAGACTTGAACTTGAGGCAGAGGAGGTGGATGGAGTTTATTGAGGATTACGACTTCAAGTTGCATTACCACCCGGGGAAGGCCAATGTTGTGGCCGATGCCCTTAGCAGGAAACCCGTTAGTGGTGTAGCTAGTATAGCCATCCGGGAGTGGGAGATGTTGGGGGCAATTGGCGAGTTTGATTTGCTTCTGGGCGAATCCGTGGAGGCTGCGGCCTTGTTTTCTGTTGTTGCGCAGCCTACACTTGTGACTCGAGTGTTAGAGGCACAGAGAGGTGACCTTAAGGTAGAATCCCTCCGAGAGAAGATCTCCAGTGGGAAGGTTGAGAAGGGTCTGACGGTGTATCCCGACCTGAATGTGAGATACCGAGACCGTTTGTTTGTGCCGGAGTCTTGCCGAGAGGAGGTACTCCGAGAGTTTCATCATTCGCGCCTTGCAGTGCATCCGGAGGTACTAAGATGTATCGGGTTTGAGTCGCCAGTTTTGGTGGCGGGGTATAAAGAGAGATGTGGCAGCCTTCGTGTCTAAGTGCCTTACTTGTCAGCAAGTGAAGGCCGAGCATCAGAGGCCAGCGGGTTTGTTGCAACCCTTACCTGTTGCCGAGTGGAAGTGGGAGCATGTCACTATGGACTTCGTTGTAGGTCTTCCGAGGACTCAGCAGGGTAGTGATGCTATTTGGGTGGTTGTAGACCGGTTGACTAAGTCGGCGCACTTCATTCCTATGCGCGTGAGAGATTCGGTAGATCATCTTGCCGACTTGTATATTCAGGACATAGTGAGGTTGCACGGGGTCCCAGTGACAATCGTCTCAGATAGAGATCCTCGTTTTACTGCTAGGTTGTAGCAGAGTCTGCAGAGTACCTTGGGTACTAAGTTGACCTTCAGTACGGCTTATCACCCTCAGACTGACGGGCAGTCCGAGCGTACTATTCAGATCCTTGAGGATATGCTTCGGGGTTGTGTCCTTGACTTCAGTGGGACATGGGAGAGGCACTTACCATTGGTAGAGTTTGCCTACAACAACAGTTTTCAGTCTAGTATTGGTATGGCACCGTTTGAGGCCTTGTATGGCCGACCTTGTAGGTCTCCGGTTTGTTGGGCCGAGGTGGGTGACGCACCTCTGTTGGGTCTGGAGTTGGTTAGGGAGACGACGGAGAAAGTTGAGCTTATCCGTAGGAGGCTTGTTACAGCCCAGAGTCGTCAGAAATCTTATGCTGACCATAGGAGGAGGCCGTTGGCGTTTGAGATGAGTGACCATGTCTTTCTGAAGATATCACCTAGGCGGGGATTGATGAGGTTTGGGAAGAATGGGAAGTTATCCCCTCGGTTTATTGGTCCTTTTGAGATCCTTGAGAGGATTGGCGAGGTTGCTTATCGTTTAGCTTTACCGCCATAGTTGTCCGGAATTCATGACGTGTTTCACGTGAGCATGCTTCGGAAGTATGAGCCGGATCCATCGCATGTATTGGATTGGACCGACTTAGAGGTAGATGAGGATGCCTCGTATGAGGAGAGACCGGTTCGGGTCTTGGATAGGCGAGATCAAGTCCTGCGTGGCAAGACCATTCCTTAGGTAAAGGTTTTGTGGAAACATCACGGAGTGGAGGAGGCCACTTGGGAACGTGAGTTGGAGGTCCGAGAGAAATATCTAGACCTATTCATGGGTGTTTGAACATATGTTATATATATTGTTGTATTGTTAAACTTTAAGATCATTAAATACGTCTTAAGTTGTAAAACATGGTGCATGTTTTGATGAATGAAAGTAGTTGGAAACTTGCCTCAAATGGAAGTTTGTGTGACATTGCATATGTTGGATATATAGTAGAAATTGAAATGTATGTATTGTGAGATGCCTCTTGATAAGAGATGGAATGACCGGTAATGGGTCGAGTTGTTGAATGTTGTAATATAACATTGTCTAAAATGGACAAAAACGTGTTTTTCAGAAACTTGTTCTTAATTTCGGGGACGAAATTCTTTAAGGGGGGAAGGTTATAGCGATCCCGGGTTTACCCCTTGTTGTACAGTAATCCGGACATGTGTCCGTGGTTGTTAGTAGTTGATTATTATCTGGTTTACATTCTTTCCTACTTTGTATTTGAGTTATGGGATGTGCTGGGCAGGTTTGTTACAGGTTGGTTGAGCTTAGGAACCAAAACTAGTTGCCCAGATTTTGGCCTGTCCGCTCGAGCGGAGCTTTTGACGCTCGAGCGGGGACCTTGTTGTTGCTTGTCCGCTCGAGCGGGGGTTTTGGCGCTCGAGCGGGGAATACACCCATCCAGTATTTCTTGTGTAGTGTTGGACGCTCGAACGGGGATTGGCCACTCGAGCGGGAGGTTGTGAGTGGCGCTCGAGCAGGGAGTTGGGCGCTCGAGCGGGGACCTAGTATGTCGAGATTCTGGGAGTGTGCATCCGCCGCTCGAGTGGGAGTTCGGCCGCTCAAGCGGGGGTTTCCACGCTCGAGCGGGGCGACTCTTATTTAAAGGCGAGATCCGACTTTTTTTCACTTTTTCAAGATCTTTTCTCTCTCTTACTTTTCCAAAAAGCCATTTTCAGAGCTTCTCACTCTAAAACCAGCCCTTCTCTCTTAGATTTGATCTAGTAAGAGTTGTTTGCTCACTTTTGGCCTTTACAAAAATTGTGTTGATCGTCGAGGGCAACATTTTAATCTAAAAATTTTGGAATTTGGAGCATTTTGGCTTTGGTCTTCATCTCCATTGGAGCTCAAACTTTGAGGTAGAGATATCCTACTCCTCTTTATGAACTTTGTCTTTAAATTTTGGTATTTTGAGATGTTGGGGGTTGTTGCGTACTTTTGGGAGAGTTTGGGGCTTTTATGGAATTTTACAAGTTGGGGTTTTATTTATAATGGACCCATGAACGTATTTAGCTTAGGGAAATGGAATGAATGTGGAATCATTGATGAAAATGGGACCTTAAGGGTTGTAATGTTAACTATGGAAAATGCCCTAATTACATTGATTAATTAATTGGGATAATAAATTGTGAGAAACGAGGAATTGAAGTGGAAGTGCCGAAAGTGGGAATGTTTGGGAATTAAAGGGTGTAGTTGAATTACTTATCACTCACCGAATTGAAATGTTGATATATTATCCATTTTGTGCATTTATTTACTGTATAGAAATAACTGCTTTGGGCTATCGGTGGAGGATAGTCTTGATTGTTGTAGACAATGCATGATGATTAGGAAACTAAAACTGATCATTGAAATGTGTCATCGAGTGTGACAGTTGAAAGAATACATTAATTTCATGTATTGATTGGTGATGTGTATAATTATTGTTTATATGCATTGTGTTGTGTTGGAGAAGATAGGGGATGTACTCCACGGTTTAGGGGATGATAGGGGATGGACCTCTAAACGGATGTTGTTTGGGAGAAGATAGGGGATGGACTCCATAGATATAGCTCATCTGCTTATCTAGTAATGTGTTGACACAGCTCATACGCTTGTCTTTGGAAGTGTGATATTGCTCTTAGGCATATCTATGGAAGTGTTGATATAGCTCATATGCTTATCTGTTAATGTGTTGATATAGCTAGTATGCTTATCTCTTATTGAAATAGGGAAATGTTTAATATGAGTTACTGTCTCATATAAGTGATTTGGCCAGGTTCTGAGCCATGGTTATGAATTGAGAATTGAAAGAAATGGAAAATGAATTGTAACATGGACTTGTATGTCATGAAACTGTAAAATGATATAAGTGGATGTATCAGTGTTGGCCATCTATCAACTGCTAATCTTTTAGTCATTGTTTATGGTTGGTTTAGTGTATTTCTACTGGGCTGTGGCTCACCCTATATGGGAACATCATTTTCAGGTACAGGTAGCATGCCACCTCCAAGGACATAGCTTGGGAGGCTTGAGGCGAATGGACTTTTGGTTGTATACATATATTTTTTTTGATGTATTACAGGTAGATTCAAGCCAAGGGCTTAATGTGTAATTAAGCTAGTGCTCTCTTTTTGTAACCAAGTGTTAACTTGGAAAGCTGTAAGCCCTTAGGGCATTTGCTTTTGTTGTTAACATGTAATACCTTTTGTAATGAAACTCTGATGAATAGAAGAATGTGGATCTTTTATATATCTATGAATGTCTATATTGATGGGTTTAATGTTGTTATATTTTTGAGGGCGTTACAACCCAAAATTAAATGAATTATAGGATTTTCAAAAAGTGAGACTCACAAATAAATTTTGTAAAATCTTGTCTATTCATATACTTTTTGTGTATTTTTTTGTACTTCTAATCCTGAGAATGACATTAAAATAATTTGCACTTCTTGCATTAGGTCAATCTAATAGTTTTAACAAGCATATATGTAATAAATTTTATAACACAAAACACAAATAATTATAAGACAAAGTATCTAAAAAAATGAAAGTAACGTTCAATAATGATATCAAAGTACACTTGATGTTTTAATTGGAGGTACAATCAAATAAATCGCCATTGAAGACGAATACAACCTTTATTTTTCTTCATAACAATTACATATATAATTTTAAAATCTCTCACTCTTCTACACGTCCAATTCTCTATCAATATTAGAATGAATGCATGAATCAAAAAAATAGAACATTTGAGAAGGCAAATAGATGTGGTTTGAGACCTTTCAATTTCTGAATTCTATTAATTAATAGTTATTAGGCTTCAATTATAAGGTTTCTAATATTTGTTAGCCATTAAAGCTGAGTTATTTGGTTTCATTTATATTTACTTGATAATTTGATAGTAGACACTTGTCAAGTCTTTATACAAATACTTGACACATTTTTTGAGCATTATTAATAAAATGCACAGTGTAATTTGTTTTCTTTTTTTTTTCGGCAATTGCAACATGTTATTTTTTAATAAGAATTTATATTTTTTTTAAATATTTTTTATACAAATTATTTTTACAGTATAATTTTTTTCTCTTTTTTTTTTTCACAATTGCAATATGTTATTTTTTAATAAGAATTTATATTTATTTTAGATTTTAATGAAATGCATAGTGTATTTTTTTTTTTTTTTTTTTTTTGGCAATTGCAATCTGTTATTTTTTAATAAAAATTTATATTTGTTTTAGATATTTTTTTAATATACAAATTATTTTTTCAGTGTAATTTTTTTCTCTTTTTTTTCACAATTGCAACATGTTATTTTTTTAATAAAAATTTATATTTGTTTTAAATATTTTTTTAATATACAAATTATGTTTTACAATGTAATTTTTTTAACAATTGCAACCTGTTATTTTTTAATAAGAATTTATATTTATTTTAGATATTTTTTTAATATACAAATTATTTTTTTAATTTTTTTATAAAAATAATTTAATAATCTCATCACTAACTATAATGTATGAGAGAAGTTGAAAATAGTACGGCAGAAAGTATGGGAGAAGTCAAAAAGGCTTGTGAGTTATGAGAATTCAATAAATGTTGAGATTTTTTTTTAAATCAAAAAATTAAAAAATTAAGATTTGGATATTAGAACTCCAATAAGGCTTGTGAGTTAGAAATTCGTTTTTCCTTATATAATATATATATATATGAAATAATTTATGTTACTGCTGGAATATTTCGTTAATTAATTTGTTGATTAATTAGTTTATTTTGTTGATTTAAACTATATTTTTTGATAACTTTTTTTTTAATACTTTGAAATAAATATATTTTGATATTTATTTTGATATCAATCGATAATAGTAATACAAAATAAAATTATTTTATTTATTTATTTTTTATGAATATAAATCCCTTTTTTTTTATTTCGCCTTATGCTTCCAAAACTCGGGGCGGGGCCAGGCCGGCCATCAGTGAAGGAAACTCGGAGAAAAACGGCGAAAAAACAAAATAAACAAAATAAATAAAAAGGAGGTACAAAAGGAAATGGGATTAATGCATAGGTTTTTGTTTGGGGAGCACGTATGATAATGAATAAAGTAAACAATGAAAAGGAAGACAAGAAGGGATGGCTTTGGCAGGCCACGTGCGTTGCTACCTTAAACTGCCACGTGCGTTAAATTTTTATTTTTTCTTTCTTGGTGAGGAGGAAAACATTGAAAGAGTTGTTATGTGAAGTAGGTTAAAAGTTTGATTTTTTAAAAAAAATATATAAAAAAATATAGATGTTAAAAATAAAAAATTTAACTTTTAATTTCTTGCGAAAATAAGCCAAGATGTGAGTAATTTACTTTTAAAAATAGATGAATAATAATCAGTTTGAGATAAAAAGAGATAAAATAAATCTATTTAAATAAGTTATGTTCTTATTTAGAAATTTTACCACTAAACTATTATAATAAATCATCAATATCTCTTGTTAAAATATTTAATATTTTAAAAATACAAAATTTCATAATTAAAAATAAGAGACAGAAATAAAATTTTGGAGTTATTTGGAATGATCTAAACAAGTGTACTTTTTGACTTTTTATGAAGTATGAGTTAAGTATGGGTTGGGTTTGAAATGGTGTGATAGAGAGGCGATGTGACTTAAATAAGATGATGTGACTTAAATAGGATAATGATTTTTTGACTTTTTAATTTTTTTAAATTATGACAAATAAGATCTTAATGTAAGACAATTTATCGAAAGTAAAATTAGCAAAATGCCAAAGTAGAAGTACTGACTGACTGGATTTTTTACTAAACAGAAAGCAAGAGAAGTGCAATTCATAATTTGACAGACAATTACGTATATTGGAATATGAACATTATTTACATACATACATGCATATGAAATAAAAAACAAGTAATTATATGGGTATTTTAGAAAGTGACTTAAAAATCACTTTTTAATTTTTAACCCATTTCTTTTCTCACAAAAAAAAAAAAAAATCAAAAAATTAAATTTTTAATTATCTTCTCAAAATGTCCCTAGCTAGCCCATCTTTGGCAATCCCAAGTCTAACCTTTGATTTTGCTTTAAAAATAGGTACGTGCTTCCTATAGGTTACTATGGCCTGATTTGGCATATTTAAAAAAAAATAAAAAGTCAAAAAATTATTAAAAAAGTTAAAAAGTTATCACTATTCATAAAAAAAAAATTATAAAAAAATTATTTTTACACAAAAAGGTACAACTCACTTTGACGTGAGTTGCCTTTACCTGACTTTGATGAGCACAAATTACACAGGCAGAGGCAAGCTTAAGGACGGTGTTGTTCAGCCTGTGGCGGTCCATCATGGGTCCCGTTTTGATAATCTGAACCGTCAATGTGTAAAACCCGTCGAGTACTATATGCCTATAAAAAATCACATTGATTGGATATCGCTAACTACATGATCAAATCAGTTTTGTATAAAAAAATGGATGGTATTATAATTAACGGTTGACAAAAAAACTAATCCGATCAGATAGCTATTGATATCCGATCAACGTGATTTTTTATAAATATATAGTACTCGACGAGTTCTACACATTAAACGGTTCCGATTACCAAAACGAGACCCGTGGTAGGCCCCCACGGGTCAAACATCACCGTCCAATTCAATACCCGAAAAGGAGGCAAGCATATCCTATATGCTAGTCTACCCACTACTTTGCCCCAGCGTACTGCCTATTCTTCTTTCCCTTCTCCTATATACTAAATTATACAATTTTGTAATACATATTTTTTCGTAAAAAGTCAAAAAAATTATCCCAAAAAATCATATTTTTTTGGAAAAATTATTTAGAAGTCCTATTAGGGAGACTTATGCTACATATGGTCCTACTAAAAAATTATGTTCCCATAAGTCCTGTGGGAAGTTTGTTGACACATTTACCCTCAATATTAGTTGTTAATATCATAAATAAGTAATAAAACCATATATAAGAAATTGATATAAACGTAACGTAACGTGGCACCTACATAAACGTAACGTGACACCTACATAAACGTAACGTGACACCTATATAAACGTAACGTGACATATCTACATAAACGTAACGTAACGTGACACCTACATAAACGTAACGTGACATATCTACATAAACGTAACGTAACGTGACACCAATATAAACGTAACGTGACACCTACATAAACGTAACGTGACATATCTACATAAACGTAACGTAACGTGACACCTATATAAACGTAACGTAACGTGACACCTATATAAACGTAACGTGACACCAATATGAACGTAACGTGACACCTACATAAACGTAACGTAACGCGACACCTATATAAACGTAATGTGACATTTACATAAACGTAACGTAATGTGTCACGTTACGTTTCGCAAACTTAGTGTCTAATTTTTTAGTCTGAATAACAATACTCAAAAAAGAATTCAATATAATTATATCAAAAGTATAAAACTAGTTCAACTTTCTTCAAATTTAAAGAAAGATAAATGTAATTTACCCTTAAAAAATAAAAAATAAATAAAAATAAAAACTTAAGGTGATAGTTTAGCATGGTTACGTAGAGGTAGAGGTAGTAGTAGTTACCCAATGAGCAACAGTGAAACCAGCAACACCAGAAGAAAGGTGAATGACAAAGCCACCAGAGTAATCAATGACTCCCATCTTCGACAACCAACCATCCGGACACCATATACTATACGCTCCTACCATATAAGAAAACGTCATCCAAATCGGCACAAACATCATCCACGCGTAAAAATTCATCTTCCCTAACAAAGCCCCCGCGATTAAAATCAGCGTAATCGCCGCGAAAACAAACTGAAAAAACACCATCGTGGCGTTCGGAAACATCCCCACAAAGGTCTGTTTCAGCAGGAACTTCTGGTCCAATGCCACGTTCGGTCTGCCCAGGAAATGAATGAATTTGTGTCCGAACGACATTTGGTACCCCCACCCTACCCAACAGACGAGGACCGCCGCGAAGGCGTAAAAGGCCATGAATGCCGAGTTCACTGCCCATTTCTTTTTTACGATGCTTCCGTAGAGTATCACCAGGCCCGGCACGCTCTGCAGGCCCACCAGAGTGGCCGCAGTCAGCTGCCACGCGTTGTCGCCTTTGTTCATCCAATATGGACTCGCATCGTCGGTTTTTAGGTTCGGCTGTAGAGAAAGGCGAAGCAGAGGAGGATGAAGACCAACAGAAGAGAGAGAGAGCGAGAGAGGGAAGGTGTGAAAATGGGGGTAAAAAGATTAGGATCTTGTGGAATATATTCTTATGAAAATAGGACTTGAGACTCTATAAGAAATTACACAGGACTTAGCCTAGCATAAGGTTCTGAAAAAGGACTTATAAATAAGTCTCCCTATTTTTTTCCTTAATTTTTTAGCCTAAAAATTCAAAAAGTACACTTATTTAGGACATCCCAAACAATCCCATGTGAATTGTAATGCGTTGTTAAGTTTGTGGAATTTATTACGGGTTTCTTTTTAATGATCTAAATCGTTTAATGTGTAAAACTCGTTAAATATTTATACATATAAAAAATCACGTTGATCAAATATGGATAGCCCTTTGATCTGAATATATTTTTGTTAACAATTTATTTTTAAAATCATATTTACCATTGATAAAAATGTGTTTCAATTAAGAAGTTATCGATATCCGATCAATGTGATTTTTTGCAGGCATGAAGTATTCGACGAGTTCTATACATTGAATAATTCAGTTTATCGAAACGAAACTTGTGATGAGTCTTATAGACCTAATAATATGCTCCAATTTATATAGTAGACTAGAAATAAACTTCTCCCTTAAAAATAATAAAAAAAAATCCAACCTTTGACTGAGAACAGGGCGGCTCTGATTTTTCGGTATCAAAACAAACATTTAACCAGGATCTTCATATATATATATATATATAAATAATTATGTAGCTAATTTATTATTATTATTTTTTTTTGATATTTAACAGTTTATTTTCAGTGTGTATATATATATATATATATTAAAATTTACTTATACACTAATGTTTACAATAAAAAAAAAAAATGATCAAAATAATCTAAACTGAAATATCAATAAAAAGTAAATAAATTATAATAAAAATCATTTAAACATCATCCTTTTAATTGTAAAATTATTAATCTAGTTTGCAAAATCCAACTTATAAGCCAAATCATTTTCAATAGATTAAATTGCTAATCTATTTAATCTTTCATTTGATACAATGGAATAAAGATAAGATTTAATCAATTTTAATTTAAAAAGAGTAATTACAAGTAGTATAATTAATTGTATTCTATATATAATCCATACATTTAGAAAATAATCATTCAATAATTTCAAATAATTCACCATATTAATAATTCTTTTAATTTTTATGTTAAAAAATAACTGTCTATTATTTTTAAATAATTTATCATATCAATCATTTATTAATTTTAAATCATAATTGAATTTTATTGATACATTTTAAATTTCAATGAAATCTTTTTATAAATTAATAAAATAATTAACAAAATTTTAAAGTCTTTTTTTAATCAATTTTCCGAGACCAAACCGACGCTTGTGCCGTGAGCCGGCCTGTACTGAGAAAACCCCTTCTCTTCATTGATTATTCTGGGTTGCTTTAAGAAATTAGTTAAAAATTGACTTTTTAATATTTTTTTTTAAAAAAACATATTAAAAATAGAAAGGATAATGTGACCCAAAATAAATTTAAAATGTATATTGAAATATGAACAACATTTACATACATATATACATACATGCATATAAAACCAAAAAAAAAAAACAAATAATCATAGCTAGCCAATCTTGAACTGTGTTTGGCTGCCCCAATTCTTTGATTTTGCTTTAAAAATAATAATAAAAAGTCCAACATTTCTTCATTGATTATTCTAAATTCTGATATTCTTCATATTTTACAATAATAATATAATTTTGTCCTATGCTGAAAGAAAGAAATCAAACATTTTTATAAGAAGAAAGGTACAAACTTTGACGGTTCATAACACGAAATTCCTATATAAAGAACCAACTCATTTCGAAGAGATAGGAGAGAAACTCACTTTCAGAAAATATATAGTCATCCATGGGTGTTCATAACCAGCATCCAAGCCATGCCTACAAACAAGCTGAAGTGGTTGTAATCATGGTGCCTTTTCCATGCTATAGCCACCTCAACCAGGTCCTCCAGCTCTCCTGCCTAATCTCCTCCTACAACATACCGGTTCACTACGCTTGCTCTGCCACCCACGTGCACCAGGCTAAACTCCGCTTCAATGCCACAAACCGCCTTTCCTATGCCCAAATCCATTTCCATGAGTTCCCTACCCCTCCTTTCCTCTCTCCTCCACCCGACCCCAATTCTAAATTTCCATCACATCTTCTACCATCTATTGAAGCCTCTTTGCAACTACGTGACCCCATAACTGAATTCTTGCACAAAATCTCCCCCATGGCTAGAAGGGTTATTGTTGTCCACGACGACCTAATGGCTTATGTGGTTCAGGACACCGCAACCATGCCAAATACTGAAACCTATAGTTTTAACCCAACTTGCACCTTCTCTTCATTCTTCGACGCATGGCAAATGATGGGAAAGCCTTTCCAGTTAGATGAACCACAAGAGTTACCATCTCTTGAAGGATGTTACAATTCCGAGTTCCTGAATTTCATTACCCGCCAAATTGATTTTCTGAAATCTACATCTGGAACTATCATCAACTCGTGCAGATCAATTGAAGGTACTTACATTGATTTAGAGGTACAGCTTCACAAAAACAAACAGATATGGGCAGTTGGGCCATTGAACACCGGAGCAGTAGATGATGTCAAAAACTCAAATAACCAACACAAATGTTTGGAATGGCTTGACAAACAAGACCCAAAATCTGTGTTATATGTTTCATTTGGAACGACAACGACATTGACAAATCAACAGATCAAAGAGCTCGCCATTGGGTTGGAACAAAGCGGACAAAAATTCATTTGGGTGCTGCGAGATGCCGATAAAGGGGACATTTTCACAGGTGATGTTAAGAGAGCTGAAGTATTGCCAGAAGGTTATGAAGAGAGGCTGAAAGGAGTTGGACTGGTGGTGAGAGATTGGGCACCACAACTTGAAATTTTGGCACACCAATCTACAGGCGGGTTCATGAGTCACTGTGGATGGAATTCATGCCTGGAGAGCATCACCATGGGAGTGCCGATAGTAGCTTGGCCGATGCACTCGGATCAACCAAAGAATGCACTTCTCGTGACAGACATATTGAAGGTTGGTGTGGTTGTTAAACAATGGGCAGATCTTCAGGAGGGGGTAGTGGCTTCATCAACTATTGCAGAAGCTGTCAAGAAGCTAATGGCATCGAGAGAAGGGGAGGAGATGAGGATGAGAGCGGAGGAATTGGGAGGTGCCACCCGGAAGGCGGTAGAGGAAGGTGGTGTTTCTCGAATGGAATTGGATTCGTTCATTGCTCACATAACTCGGTAGATTCGTTTATTGACTCAGGATGAATTGGCTTTCCTTGCATTGGATTGTAGTCCAGACCTCTGAAATCACAACAAAATCATTTTAGTAATATATGATAGAAATCATTTTAGTAATATATGATCAATAAAAGTCATTTTAGTAATATATGATAGAAGTATAGTCAAGTGCAATAACTCTCATTCTTGTGCTCTTTCTTTGTCTGTGTGCAATGGGAATAAGGCTAATTAACCATAAAAAGGTATTTATTAGACTATAAAAATGACAAATTAACTAGTGCTCAGGCGCACCATCTTACCCAAGCACAATTGCTTATTCGAATATATTGGTGTAAGCTATCGTCGGAGTCCACTCGATCCATGTACGGAGTATTTTTACGTCATCTAATTAGACAAATCAACATTGCCAACACAGAATAACTTCATTGAATTTATAAAATGATCAGAATAACCAAACGTATCAACACAAAATAATTTTACAGAATTTATCAAATGACCAGTATAACAAACGGAGTACAAATTGAAAGTAATTAAAATTAACCTTTTTGCAAAGGGATTTAGAGAAAACATATTGTATACTACCCAAATTACCTCAAATCAATTCATCCGTCACCAATACTTTAATCATTTGATATTTATTCATGAATTTCCAAAAATGATAGATGAAAATTGTAAAGTATAAAATATGTAAAGTTTGATAAAATTTACAACTCTTATCTTTTATAAAATTAATAACACTAACGCTAAATACTCTCAATCTAAAAATTTTGATCACAAATTTTGGGGGGGAGGGGGGCGTTTAGGTTCACTCTCAATGTATAGTGAAGGGAGGGCCGGCCTTTGGGCTAAGGCCACTAATGTTCGTGTCATTGGGCCTAAAATTTAGCTCAAAATAAGGTTTCAAATTCATTAGTACACTACGCCAAAATTGGGCTTTAGCGGCGGTTTTTTACCGCCGTTAAAGCCTTTAACGGCGGTTTCGTTACCGCCGTTTATGCGCGTGTCGGAAAAAGTGAAACCGTCGTAAAAAGGCAAATTACCGTCGTTAAAAGTCGACCAAAAACGGCGGTTTTATAGGACCAAAAACGGCGGTTTTTTACCGCCGTAAATAGGTTCAAATTTTTCAAAAAATAATTCTTTCTTCTTGCACTTCCCAAGTTTTGAACCCAAGACCTCTCATCCACCCACACCAACCACTTTGCCACAGCCACTCTTCATGAAATATATTACCTAAATAAATATTTAAACATTACTTTTACTTTTTGTAGATGGTTTCGCCGGAGTTCGCCGGAGTGTCGCCGGAGCACGCCGGAGTTTCGCCGGAGCTCTGCCGGCAAAGACCGCCGGCATTAACGGCGGTAATGGTTGGGCATTAGCGGCGGTTTTATTACCGCCGTTAAAAATGGGCATTAACGGCGGTTCGTTACCGCCGTTAAAAGTGGATTTCATTACCGTCGTTAAAGACACTTTTAGTGACGGTTTTTTTAACGGCGGTAACGAAACCGCCGTTAATAGTACTTTTAACGACGGTTTTCGTTACCGCCGTTAATAGTATTTTTAACGGCGGTTTTCGTTACCGCCGTTAAAAAAACCGCCGTTAATGCTGATTTTTGGCGTAGTGGTAGTATATTTTAAATTGGGGAACTTACTAATAAGTTTCATAAATAAAATTTAAAATTTATCTAATTTTAAAACAAAATACTTTCACCAATTAATCTTATATATTTTTAATTGTTATCAAAAAATTATATTTTTTTTATAAAAAAAATTTAAAGGCGCTCCTACATCTCATCACCGTCGGACTTCTATTAGACGGTCATCAGAGACTAGCCAGAATATTCAACATCATTTGGAAGTCATCAGAATATTATTAGAAAATAGCCGGAAAATCGCTGGAATGTTCTGAACGTCATTGGAGTTGTCGAAATGTCTAGAATATTGGTTGGACCTCAAGAATATCGCCGAAGACTCACTGAAATATCTATAATATTGCTAAAAAAGGAAGAAGAATAAACTGAGAAATTAAAGTTAAAAAGCATAGCAAAATGTACTAAATATTGATAAATTGAAAGAAGAAAAAAAAAACCTAAGAGCAACAAATAGTAACAATGAAAAAAAACATATGTTATTTTCAATTTTTGTAAGGTTTAAGCAAATAATTTATAATATTGATCAAAGTGAAAAGCAAACTTTGAAATTGTAAAATGTTACAGTTTCAAAGTATGATTCTATTAAGTATTTATCTTTAAAGTGTTGTTTAAGTGTGCAACCCCCTTAAGGTTGCACACCATATGCAACTCAATTTTTAGCCGTTAGATTTCAATAATTGATCAAGACCGCTGAATTGTTTAATCGTAAAAAAGTTGAAACCGGGGCAATCGGTTAATGCTCGTATTTGCATTATTTTTGGAAGCATTGTATATGCTATGTACAATTTTTGAAAACTTGGGCTTTGGTTAAACATTGTAAATGTTTTGGGAAAATTGAAAACTTCATTTTAATTTGGGACTTGTGAATCGAGTCGGTGTGAATAGATGACCGGAGAATGGGCCATGGTGTTGAACTTGTGAGAATAACATGGTTGTGACTAGTTCAATTATGTTTTAGAGCCTGATTTGTAATTTCGAGGACGAAATTCTTTAAAGGGTGGGAGGTTATAGCGACCCTGGTTTTGACCCGTCTCTTGTGGTGTTCCGGACTCGGGTTTGTATGGTTTGGATGGTGGTTCATGTCTTGCTTCCCTTATGTTCCCCTTAATGTTGGTTATTGGGTTGTAGTTGTGTGTTTGGAACATGTTGGTTGCTTGTTTTTCCAAGCCTTTGTTGCCCAGAATTTGGCTCTTCCAGTCGAGCGGGCATTCTTGTGCTCGAGCGAGCTTCATAAATTTCACTCCACGCTTGAGTGAGATTTCAGACGCTCGAGCGGGGGACTGGGTCTGCAAAAAAATACTGGGAGAGCGTATTTCACGCTCGAGCGTAGGGTTTCACGCTCGAGCGGGAGTCTATGTATGATGCTTGAGCAGGGCTTTCCACGCTTGAGCGGACCGCGTTTTATTAGCTCGCGAAAGTGACATTTCAGATCATTTTTTGCAATCTTCTCTCTCTCTAAAAGTCTCCAAGATCCAGATCTAGAGCCTCTCTCTCTAGAAACCATCTTCTCTCTTTGATTTCTCCAAATCCATTGAGATTTTAGCCATAATTCCTTCGTCAAAGTTGTGTAACTTCTCGAGGGCTTCGTTGTGTGCGGTGGAGATCGAGTTTCATCGTCGTTGATTTTGGGGGTTTCAACTCTTTTCTTCTCTTCTTGAGGTAGGGAATTTCTACACTCTAATATGGTTTTTAGCTTAGTTATTTGCTATTGTGTGTAGATGATGAGATTTGGTTGTGATTTGGACAAATCTAGGATTTGGCTGTGAAATGAAAAGAAGGGTTTTTGATGAAATTGGCATCAGTGGGTTTGAGGTTTGGATACAAGGTTGTATTGTGCCAAAATAGTTGTTTTTGGTGTTTGGGTTGATGTTTGGGAAAAAGGGGGATTTTGCCCTAATTTGATTAAATCATTATTTTGCATAAATAATTGGGATTAACATTGAAAATGTGAAATTGGAAGGTTGTGGTTATAAATGGCGATATTGGATATATAATATCTCATCTATGGAAGTTTTGAATAAACTATTTATTTTGATATTAAACATTCCTTTTGAAATAATTGCATTGGGCTATTGGTGGAGGATAGCTATGGTTGTTGTAGAAATTACATGACGATTAGGCGATTTAATGCTAATCCATTGTTGGTGTCATTAAATATGACTATGTTATAATTACATTGTATATGTATGTTTATTGGGAGGAGAAAGGGGATGTACTCCATATGTGATTATATTTATGAATACATTGCATATGTATATTTGTTTGGGAGAAGAAAGGGGATGTACGCCATATGTGATTATGTTTATGAATACATTGCATATGTATATTTGTTTGGGAGAAGAAAGGGGATGGACTCCATTTAAAGCAAGTTGGTCAGAGTGTCCTGGGTGAAAGGCCCGAAATTTTATATATAAATTGGTGTCGATTCCTTCGTACGAAATATCCGTAAAATGGCAGATTTGAAGTGTTTATGTGTGTTGTATAGTTGGAAAACCATTGAGTCGTAGTCTCATTTTGGTTGTTGAAAGATAATGAATTTAACTCATGAATTAAGTAGCATATATGAACTGGAAATGAATTGAAGGAAAATGAAACAAGGTTAGGTCTTAGTGGCATATGAATATGCAGGCCTTGTGGATGTTTTAGTATCGGTATTGTTTATGCATGTAGTATTTATACCTTTGCTAAACCTCATATATTGTGTTAGATTATCTCTGCTGGGCTGTTGGCTCACCCTATACGGGAATATCATTTTCAGGTGCAGGTGAAATGTTTCCTCCAAGGCAATAGCGTGGATGGACTTTCGGGAAGCAAGAGCTTCTTAATTATGCCTTATGTGTGTATGTTTGTTATTTGTAAAGCCAAGGGCTTAAGATGTAATGAGCGAGACTCAATTTGTGGAACCAAGCAATGACTTGGAAAGATGTAAGCCTACATGGCATTTAACTGTAAACAGTGAACTCTGATATATGAAAGTATGTTGTTTCTTATATTTATTCCGCATATGAGTTATCTTTATTGTTTTATTTTGGGGGCGTGACATTGTGGGCCATTAAAAAGTTCAATTTTGATATGGCCAAAGCTGGGGACCACTGGAAACTTCAACTTAATGAGTTAAAGGAGCTCCGCAATGATGCATATGAGAGCTCCAAAATTCACAAAGCTAGGACTAAGGCATTTCATGATAAACACATTTCTCGTAAGTCCTTCGAGCCTCACCAAAAAGTGTGGCTGTTCAATGCCAAATTGCATTTGTTCCCGGGTAAACTCCGGTCTCGGTGGGATGACCCATATGAGATTATTGAAGTCTTTCCGCATGGGGCGGTTGAGATTAACAATCCACAAGATAGTACGACCTTCAAGGTCAATGGCCAACGATTGAAACATTATGTGGATGGTATTAAGAAAGCGGAGATGATTGAGGTTGTCCACTTGATAAACCCAATATATCTTTCATAGTAATTGCTTTGAGTCTAGGAGACTTTAAATCTTCTAAAGGTGTAATTCTTTTAGTGTTTGTCGTGCCCAAACGGCACCTGATAGTCTGGTATAGCCACCTAATGGTGTTTGTAGTGAGTTCCTAGAAAACTAATTGAGATGGTGGAAACTAGAGTTCGAATGGCAAAGCCTAGAATGTAAAGGTTTGGAATTTTCGAGAGTAAAGTCTGGTTTAAATACCCAGAGGTGTAGAGATTGATTCAAAACCACCTCGGCTTGAACTCTGTATGGCAGCCCCATAGGTGGAGTTAGCTTTATGTGCCTCGATTTTGGATACCGAATCAACCTATTCTGTCACCCTGTTGAAGAATAAGGAAAGTTCCAAACATTGTTAAGGAGAAAAGTAGTACCCGTGGTTTTCGCGTGAAGATTATACCTTTGTTAAGTATTCCGATATTTTCAAAGTGTTATATTTATTTCGGATGTGAAATGAAGGTAGAAATGGTTTGACATGTTTTGGGTTGAACTTTATTTTATTATTAGATAAATAAATAAATAAGTGCAACAGACCATATGTGCAGCCCACACGGGCGCACGAGCAGAGGTCCCAAAATTGTGAGCATGAGCGGAGGCCCAGGCCGCATGAGCGGCCAAGGAACAAATGCTCACTGTGCGAGTGCCGCTGGAGCAGCCCATTTCTACCGATAGAGCGGCACAAAATTCAGCGCTTATACGGCCCACACAGGTGCACAAGCTGTCCATTCAAAAAAAAAAAAATTTGTTGGGGCGCACGAGCGGCCTAGGCCTAAATGCACACTGCTTGAACACCGCTAGAGCGGCCTAATTCCGCCGCACAAGCGGCTCATAATTCACCGCATGTGCGACCCACATGAGCGCCCGAGCGGCCTGTCCAAAATAAAAAATAAAAAAATCCTACCGATTTTATTTATGTATTTTTTTATTTAACTTTTTTTTTATATTTCTTCAAAAAAATAAAAATCCTACAATTTTTATTTATTTATTTATTTTTATTTAGTTATTTTATTTCTTTCAAAAAAAAAAAAAAATTCCCTTTAAGCCAAACCCTAGACCCACTTTTGCCAATCACTCTTCCCAACACACTCTCTCTTTACCTTTCATCATCTTCTCTCTCTCTCTCTCAACCCCACAAACCCACAAACTCATCAAAACCCACCATCACCAACTTCTTCTTCCTTCTTCCTTCAACTTTCACTCACCCTTTTTCTCACCACCACCTTTCACCAGAGCATCACTATCTTTTCCGAGCAACGACCTTCCGGCAACCATTTTTTCCGTCAGATCTTACATCTTCTCTTCTTCATCCTTTTTCTTCATACTTTTTCAAGGTAACCACCCTCTTTTTGCTTAGATTTTTTACTTTTCACTTGTAATATTAGTTTATTAGTAGTTTAATGGTTGTTTTTTAGGCTTGTTCATCATCTTCATCCTCACATACAAATAATAATAATAATATATAAACAAAAAAAAAAACATTGATGTTGTAACCAAGCAACAGACCACCACACGTGCGGCCAATACCGGCGCATGTGCAACCAAAAAAAAAAAATTTCACAAATAATAATAATAATACTAATTTAGCTTATGGTTGCCTATTTTTGTATAATGTAGTTGTTTAGTTTAATTGTTTAGTTAATGGTTCTTATTTCTTTTACTTCAATTTAATTGTTAGTTTATGTAATAACCGACCCTCGTATGTGTTTTTGGCATATTTTAGTCCCTTGTTATGTGCATTTAAATGCTTAATGTGAAATTCCTCGAGAAATTTAGTTTAAGCACATGGATCTTATGATTTGAGACCTATATCTGTTTAATAAGAAAAACATCTGTTACAGTTAAAACGTTTGAATCAGAAATTGAGAGCCTTAGAGGCTTGATAATCTGAAATTGACTGCATATTCAAGATCAGCATGATTTTTTAAGTCATGATATGATTTTCTGTGAAATTTCAATTTGGGATGATTAAACGGATTGAATTTCGTCCTTATTCAATATATATATTTATATATAAAAGTTTGCTTTCCAAAACATTTGACTTAGGAGCCTTAAATTAAAATATCTCCTGAGAGAGTTAGGGGAGGAGAAGTAGGGAGAAAGAGAAGAAGTCCTTCAAGGAAGAAATTGGGAGATTAAGAGGGTTGTAGAGATTTTAAAGTTCAAGGTATGTCTAATCCTTTCTAATTGGCCCTCTCTTGGGGTTGAGTAAGAATTCCTCTATATTGTTGTGTTTAATGATTAAGTGTGTTGTTGTTCTTTGTTTGGTTGATTTGGGGAATCATATTGACTCACCTATGGGAAGTTATATTTTACTTCTTCAATTATCAAGCTTGAATTCATATATTTGAACAAATGGTTGCATGTGTGTTTGTGTGTGTGTGTGAGAGAGAGAGGAAGTTGGGAATATTATGTAATTGAATCTTGTTATGAGCCTTAGGAATTAAAGATTTAAATCATGGTTAGATTGATATGTGTTTGTGAATCTTGTTAACATGATTTTTGGACCATGATCTAGCAATTAAAGAACCTAATTTGAGCCTTATACAAGCTCACCAAAAATAAGGTTTTGTTTGGAAATTTCGGACTGCATTGGACAGAATCGCCGCACGTGCGGGGATCACTACCGCACGTGCGGGAAGCCTTGCCGCACGTGCAGCCCTATGCTGCAAATTTTTGTCTGCTCCGTTTTACGTGCTTAACCCTCCAGTATTTTTGAAATCTGTGTTTGATGTCCTTAAGATGCCTGTAAATTCATTCGAAGTGAAATGAAGCAGGAAATGAATTAAGAAAGAAAAAGAACTAAGGTATAAGTTGTGCATGTGTGTAGGTCATAACTCGGGAGGGACAAGCACTCCGCTACAGCACTGTGAGTAGTAGTACTGTAATTGTACATTTACTTACCGTTAATAATTCTTATTATTAACACTCTGTTCCTTGCAAGTGATTACGTTACCATTTATGTTAAATGGAAATCGGTGCGAACTTGTGTGAATGTTAAAAGAGTTGGGTACATTGGTATGACTCGAGAACTACTTTGCATTCCGGTTGCAGTTAATGATTATCTGTAATGTGCTATAATCTGTAAATTACCTATGATTCTGCATAAGAATTGCATACAAACTATTAATACGGTGAAGTTGGTTAACAAAAAGAATCGTGAATGTAAAATTCACTTACTGGAAATATAGTATTCTGAATGCCCTATCAAAGACTCCTACTACCTGTTTGGTTTAATACATATCTTATGATATAGATATCTGCCTAAAACGGATCATCGGAGGGAATAATCAGATAGAACTACGGGTTGACCTAAGAATGACTCAACTTGAGGAAAGAATTGAATATCAACGACATTGTTATGTGATTTACACTGTGATGTGAATTGTTCTGTCCCTACGAATACTACTGTAATGGCACATGTGTAATCTGTGAAATACGCTGTACTTATTGTTAATAATTATCATTAGTATTCTGTCGAACGCCGACTAACTATGTTAACTCATGTGAATGATTAGAAGAATCTGTGTGCCTCTGTATAACTCTGAAACTAGTCTGTTCTGATGATGGCTAGGATTATTCTATTCTGTTATTCGTTCCGTTTATGCGATGACTTGATAAGACCTAATGATTTCTGGTATGGAACAAAGTGCTGTACGGAACTAAGTGCTGCAATGCGAGTCATCTCTAGAATCCGTACGAGACACCTCTTGAGTCCATACATATATGAACTGGGCTTAAAGTCAATCTGGTCTCTTTATGGGTCATTTGGTTCCTTCATGGGTCATCGGATTTGTCAACCCTAATGGATATACCACGTATGATTATACGTAAATTGTGAATATTGGCAGAAACAAATGATTATAAGTATGTATATGAAGCTGTTATATCTGGGCCGGGGGCCAATCTGTTAAATCTGTTAGGCCTATGGCCAATCTGTGAAATCTGTGAGCCTATGGCTAATTTGTAACTCTGTTAGACTTAAAGCCGCTCTGATTAAAGACTGGACCCAAGGCCGTTCTGGAAACAATTACAGGAAGAGTAACCATAAGTTCTTTGCATTTATAAACATTGTAATTCAAGTTAGACATTGGATTGCTTACGTACTATTATTCACTGAGCCTGGCTTACTCTGTGTTTTGCCTGCTTCTGTAGGTCATCTACCTGGTGGCCAGTCTTAACCCTGATGCTTGTACCTTTTTTTCAACCGCGGTGTGTCCAGGCACTTAGAGGAAGCTGTTCACTGTGTGGAGTTTGTTAAGCTTTTGGCTTTAGTTGAAATGTTTGAAATCCCTCTCTTTACCAATGTTTTATCATACGCCCAATTATGGGGCTGATTTCGCGTATGTATATGTCTATAACCTAGCTATCTAGTGTATGTCACTGTATGATGATTTGCTTTATGCAGTGTTTGTGATCCTGGCATAGTAGTGGTAGCTCAATGGATGTTATTTTTTTTATATTACTGTAAGATATTAAATGCTTCCGTTCAGGCCCCAGTGATAGGTATATCAGGTTAAGTGTCCGTTTCTGAATAAGTCATGCCCGAACTTTTAGGGGTGAGCTCGGGGCGTGACAGTTTAATTGGTTAGTGAATTGTTTTTATTTTTGTTTTAATTGTTTAGTATTTGGGGTGTCCTAAATAAGTGTACTTTTTTGTCTTTTTTGACTAAAAAGTTGAGGAAAAAAATATAAATGTTTGGGTTAACTTTTTGACTTTTTATAGAAAAATGTGTATTAAAAAATTATATAAAAAGTGTGTAGGAGAAGATTAGAGATGTGTGTTGTACAGTCGTACAATTTGCACAGCCGAATTGATGGTAAGAAATTATTGGCTAGTTTTCGGGCATTGCACTGGACGGTTTTGTTCGGCCCGTGGGGGCCATCACGGGTCCTATTTTGATAATCTGAACCGTTCAATGTGTAGAACTCGTCGAGTACTATATGCCTATAAAAAATCACATTGATCAGATATTGATAGCTATCTAATCAGATTTTTTTTTTTTTCAATCGTTAATTATAACACCATCCATTTTTTTATACAAACCTGATTTGATCATGTAGTTATCGATATCCGATCAATGTGATTTTTTATAGACATATAGTACTCGATGAGTTCTACACATTGAACGGTTCAGATTATCAAAACGGGACCTGTGATGGGCCTCTACGGGCTAAATAGCAATGTGTGAAAATTGCACCCAAATGCTGCAATTTTTCTTAACAAACGCTGCACAGCGCTGAACATACATGATTGCTGAGTTGTACTTTTGTGTGGAAAATTAATTTTTTAATATTTTTTTCGTGAATAATGATAACTTTTTAACTTTTTGAGTAACTTTTTGGCTTTTTGGCTTTTTGGGGAGATGCCAAACTTGGCCTTAGTTTTATTTTTATTTAATGATTTAATTGTTAGTTTAATTATTTAGTGGTTTAGCTTTTATTTTTATTTTATTTTATTTTATTTTCTTCTCTTTTCCTCTACTAACTTATTTATTTATTCATTGTATTTCATATTTGTGTTTGTCAATTTCTTTCATGCTAACTTAGTATAATTTAATTTAGGGTAGTGTAGACCGCCCCGAACTCCGCTCCGCACGCGAGGGCGCGAATTGTAGTTCTAGCTACTACAGTTCGGACTCCTGCCACGATTCTGAATCTAATATCACAAAGTGCAATGTAAGACTGATAAATCACCAAATAGTCCAAATCCGGCAAATCGTTTTGAAAAATCGATTTTAATCAAAAAGCGCCAAACATGGACTGCTTTGCTAGATTTCAGAGTCACCACCTACATATTTTGTTTTTGGGAAATTTAGGAAACCCTGACTCGTGCCTAAGGCCACGTGTCCGTCATCACCAAAGTTGCCTCGGCTTGGGAACTTGGGTACGAGAGGGGAAGGTCCTAAAATGAGCACCCCCGCTCGCCCGATCAAAGATCGGCCTCTACTAAACATGATATGTTGTTTTTTAAAACACATGTGTTCTTATTCCGGTTTATTAGCTAACTTACTACGTGATGCGCACAGCATACAAGTATAGACTCAATCGCAAGAATTGGAATAAAACATCTCATGTTTGTTTTTCGAAAATGGTTTGAAAGATGCTACCCTCAAGTAGGCTAAGACGCGGATTTGCCACTCTCAAGTGAGCTTAGAAAACATGATTTGCCACAATCAAGTGGGCTTAAAACGCACATTTTGATGAATTGTTCTAATTCAAGTAGTGAAGCCTTCATCCATAGGCATTCATACAGTTTATCAACTAAGCACATAGCCTCATGGCAAGCATGCCATACATAGCAACATACACATCTCATGCAGTATGCTAAAGCGTAAAAGTTTACCTAGTACTTCGAGCCAAAACAGAAGCTAGGTTAGAAATCAATGCATGATCCTAGCTACGTTAACAAATGCCTAATGCAACACATGCGAAATGCAATGAGATAGGCTCGGCTACCTAAGATGACATATGAAATGCGACAATTGATACATGTATTCAAATTGGTATTGAAATACAATGCAGTTTGAATGATGCGCCGAACCTGGTGCATGCAAGACAAATGAATGATGCAAACATGCAAAGCATAAGGCATGCTAATTGAAATATGCCCTAATCTAACCACCAAAAGAGGATAAGTAAAAGGGAGAAAGACGTGGGGTTGGAAGACATTCACACACACACGCACACTTATTACAACATTTGCCCTCTCGACGGAGGATCCGAATAAAAGCTAAGCTAATCTAAGCTAAGCTACTTAACTAATCTAATAATCTAATTAGACTAATTATTACACAACACAAATTGAATTTGAACAACTAGCTAATCTAAGCTAATTAAGTACAAACCGAATTAATCAATTAAACACTTAATTAATTAATTACAAATTAACTAAGCTAATGAACTAGTTTAGCTAAGCAATTTAAACAAATGGCCTCGGGAAGTAAGGATGATATGCATGCTTGGTCGGCTTCGCTCGAAAATCCACTACCGTGCCTCGTGATGCCTCTGTTTGCACTCTTTTGGACTTCTGAAAACTGTGCCAACTTCCAAGATGCTTCTGATCCACCTTAGGAACATGCTGAGGGGTGGTCGGCCAAGAGGAATGGCCATCGGCCAGATTTCATGGCTATCGGCCAATTTTGATAGTCAATCGGAAGACTTGGTGGCCGGTCGGCCATTGTTTCCTGTAATTTCTTCTTTTTTGCTGCAACATAGCACTAACAGAGGCATGGCAGTGTATTTGCAAGGAATGTGTGCATAACCGCCCTCCCTATCATTTCTCAAACTCAAGGGAGTGTGGTACTCGACTCTCGGGCCATCAATCATGCATTTTAATGCATGATGGCCAAAGAAGCCAAATTTGCACAATTCAATGTCAATGAATGCACAAATAACACAATGAGCCTACACCTCTGTCATGCTTGATCAAGAGGGTCGGCAACCGAGAAATGAGGCACGTTTCATCACTTTAAGTATGAAACATCCCTCGTTTCTCGTGTTTGGATCAACATCCAATCCAAACACAATGCAATGCAACACACATGCGAACAACATGTTCAACCTACCAATGCTAATGGCATGCACAAGATTCTATCACACAAGCAATGCATGCAATGCAATGCTCAACGAACTATAAACCGAATATGGACAGACCTAAATCATGCCAAAACAGTGGCCAAAACACCAAAACTTAAGCACAAAAAGGCCAAGAACACATGCTTACGTGATGGCTCATCAACAAGTCATAAAGGTCAACTCTCAAACACAATTAAAGAGTGATATGCATGAGAATATGGCAATGCTATATGCTCTGAAATAACATGTTAAATGATGCCAAACCATGCACATGCCTCAAGTCAAGCATGCAAGATACCTCAAAACTCAAAGCTAGTCAAGGCATTAACACCATAGCTATACAAAGCGAGCCTCAAAAGGCCAAGAACAACCAAAATAGTCCTAAAGCATGTCAAAATAATGCTAAAACATGTATGGAGCATAGCCAAGACAAGCTAGCATGAAGGGCCAAAACATCAAGTAAGCTAGGCCAATAAGCATGGTTACACTACACCTACCAAAGCCAAGCATGAGATGACTTCACCAAATAAAATCAGAGTTAAGGCATGTTAAATAATGACAAAAAACATGCTGGAATGGAACCAACACATGCTAGAAAGATAAGCCAAAACCTTAAGCATACAAGGCTAGTTTGTAAGGATTACACTATAAGTGTAAAAAGCATGCATGAGGTAACCAAACCAAGCCAAAACAGAGCTATATCATGGCAAAACAAGGCCTAAGACATGCTGAAATGGAGCCTCAAGGAGGTAGAAAAACATGCTAACTTGGTGAGCCATCAACACAAGCACACAAGATACAAAAGGGGGGGACTACCCCTACCTATTTTGGGTCTCAAAACACACTTTCCACCACTGAAATTCCTCTGGAATTCAGTGGTGAAGAGGCCAAACAAAGGTGATCCAAAGGCCTAAAAGAGATGGCTCAAAACAAGGCCAAGTAAGGCACAAAAGGGGGTAAGCCACCCCTAACACCAAAGAAGTCTTAAACAACCATTTTAAACACTTAAATACAGAACTTTTTTTAGTTAAAAGTTAAGCCGAAAGAAGCATGCAAAGGTGGCTAAGTACTCAAGCAAAACAAGGCTTAAAGGGGGTAACAACTCACCCTTGAAGAACCACAGCCAAGCAGCGACTTCTGAGCCAACAAAGCAAACTTTGAGAGTCCAAACAAGGTCCTCTAGTACCTCAGCAACAAAGGAATGGTGCTTTACTAGGTGTTGTAGTGCAAAAGTGAAGAGAAAACACATTTTTGAGCACAAACAAGTGCAAATATATATATATATATAGAGAGAGAGAGAGGGAGATATAGAGAGAGAGATATATGTATAACTCTATATCAATTTTTTAGAACCTCTGGAAAGGGAAAGGGACCTCCCTCTTATAGAAATCCAAGTCTCAAGCTTATTGGACAAGCTAGAGGCTTGGTTCAATCCCTCCATACACGTGTATGGAGGATGAGTTCTATGCTCACCAGCTGTCACAGCTGGCAACAAAATATCTGCAAAAGCAAATAAAAAGGCCTCAGCCAAAAAGTATGGCCGACCGGCCAATAAAGGTACCGACTGGCCATCAGTGATGCCGGCCGGCCACCACTGATGGCCGATGGAAAGAAGGAATGGCCAATAGGCATGAGGCCTGGCCGATGGGTTGTAGGGCTGGCCAACAAGCCACCCTCTTCCCGCAGAAACAAAGCTACAAGCTCTTGGTCCACAACCAAGTACAAAACAGATAAGTTGAGAGGCTCCCAGGGCAAGGCGTGCAGCCGAGACCTTCAGAAACTCAAAACGAACACGAGCATGGATGATCATCGAGTGTTTAAACGATGACATCCAAGTCTTGAGAACGGTCAAAAATGGGGTGTCTACAGGTAGTATTAAAAAAAACAACAACAACAACAACAAAAAATCCGGTGGTGTGATGACAATGAGGTTTTGAGTGCTTCGTGCATGCAGACGCTATTTGATGAGTGTCCGACAACTTCAAGACCGAGGCTTACTAGGCACCGTCACTGAACCAATGTATCCTCGCATTGTGCGAGTCTTTTATCAGAACATGTATATCAGTGACGAGGCCCCGGGAGCTCTTCTGTTCGTTGTTGACAAAAGTCATACCAGCTTCCATTGCCGAGGATCTGAACTGCTCCACGGACATTATCAATGAAGAGCAGTTCCCGATGTTCACTCAGGAACTCACAGTCCCGGCATTAGTGACCAAATTCTATGAGGGGCGACAGAATGATGACAACCGAACTAGCATCCGTCGGGCTAACTTACTGTGCCGCCTCCTCTTCCTTGATGTGGTTCTAAAAAAGAATGTCATCCCTCTAGGCCACAAGGAAGAGCAGCGAGGGGACTTCCTGAGTGCCTTGCACTAATTTGACTTTGGGTTTTGGGTCAACATCCCTATTTTGATCTTTAACCAAATGGCTCGTATCCTTAATGAAGTCAAGTTGCGCAACACCAGAGGCGGTTTTACATGAGCCCTCTCTTTCGCCAACCTCATCACTGCACTCATAAAAGGCCAAGGAACATACCCACTCGAACCTAATGAGGTTCAGCTTCTGCCGCCAACGCTTTATGGTAAAACCCAATGGCACCAAACCACTGCTCGCCTGCCGCCTCCACTACTCCTCTCCGATGTCCTAGCCAATCCTAATGATGTTCCGGCAGAGCCCGTCGCTACGCCAGCGCCAGCGCCATTCCATATGATGCGGGCACAATATCAGGCTATATTAGATAATCAAGCCGCCATTCAACAATCTGTGGTTGATCTCTGGGCAGACTATCAGGCATATCGGGACTACTCGCAGATAGCATTTGACCAAGTTAATGCCCGTCAGCTCGAGTATCAGTAGCTAGTTACATCTATGCAAATTGATTTCTACACATACCGGGAGTCGAGACAGCAGCGGTTTGATTAGCTTGGCGCTCGGGTTCATGATGAGGCATTCGAGACTCGGATGCTGATGCATGCCCTATTTGAGCAGCATTTTCCACCACCATCATGTCCAAAACAGTGATATCCGTTCTATTTTCTTTGTTTTATTTTTTTATGTATTTTTGTTTTATTAATTTTATTTCTCTTTTCCTTTTATCCTTTTCATCAAAAATAAATAAATAAATAATGTGTGTGTGTGTGTTTGGTGCGTCATTGCCTCGCTGGATTTGCGCCTACGTCATTTGGTAAAATCCTCTCTCTCTCTCATTTTACTATCTACTTTCCAGTTGCTTACATTGAGGACAATGTTGTATTCTAGTTGGGGGGTGAGGGTTTTTTTATAAAAATAATTCATGTTTGTACTTGCTACACTTGATTGCACCACTTCACTTGATGTTCACTTTGTGCCAGTATGGTAGTGATATAAGCATATGTTAATTGGAGAACATAGTGGACTTGTATGAAAAGGGTTTATTGGGTAAATACTCACATGTGATGTTTGCACTAGGAGAGTTGTTTGTATTTGTGGTATTAGTACAATTATCATGAGTATGCCTTGATTAACATGAACACACTTTCATAGCAGTGACCTCTCTATTCTAATCCCTAATGTACATCATTGATGATTTCTAGTGTTGCAAAAAAGAATAAATGAGTAGCTTTGATTCTCAAAATAATAATAATAATAATAAATAAATAATAAAAAAAAACCTTGACTTGTTTAGGCTTGTAGCCCTTTTAACTCGAGTTATTAAGCCCGTAGGGGTGTCTCTACACCTAGTGCCCGAAAACCGCCTAGTTTGGGAGTCATTGGCCCAGTACTTGCTACATGGGTTGATTAGAAAGCTTAAGGGACCTAGACATTGCACAGTTGAGGAAAAATAATGACTTATTCGGATCCGTAGCCTTTTCAGCTCAAGTTGTTAAGCCCGTAGGGGTGTCTCTACACCTAGTGCCCTACAATCGTCTGGATTGGGAGTCATTGGCCCAATGCTTGCTACATGGGTTGATTTGAAAGCTTAATGGATCAGGACATTGCACAGTTGTTCAAAAAAAAAAAAAAATTGAGAATCCTGGTTACAAAATTTTAGTTTTTCTGTATATGTTGGGTATTATTATGAGTTATACTGGGCTATTATAGTGGACAATTAACTAGTTATGGGGAATGCACTTTACATCAAGGGCACTGATGATGTGTTTATTAGCATTCACAAGTACATGGGATTTAACTTTTGTATTAACTGAATTGTGGTTTTGGCTCAATAGATTCTTTCATGCTTGTCCACTATGCCTTCACTGACTCATCATGTCTTAAATCACATTGTAGTTGGCACATAAGTTAATTCATAGTTGGAGTAGTGTGATTACTTATTGTTGTTGGGCAGATGTGAATATGTTGATATTTGTGGGTATCATTTCTAGAAACCCTCACGAGACTATACTCGTCCACTTGGGGTAACCTTGTGGTTGAAAGGCTTGTTACATATACTAAATGCAATCGTGATTCCTACGCAAATGGGTTAAAGTTATTTTACTTTTCTTATTTCTTTTGTTTCGCTCGAGGACTAGCAAAATGTAAGTTTGGGGATGTGATGTACACCAAAAGGTACCACATCAAGGCCACTTAAGTTACATTTTCAATCTTTCAATGTTGTTTATTTGGTGGAGATGATGTGTTTTGTGCACTTATACAGATTTGGCAGACAACACGCAAAATCAATCAAAAAGGACGTGAAAGTAGATTCTGCGTGCGAGGAGCGAAAAATCCCGGACTACCGCCTCACCACACGTGTGGCCAAGCCCCACCGCACATGCGTCCCACCTAGGGTTGCGTGCGTAAAAATTTAAGGCTCTTATGTTGGGAATTAAATGAAGAAAAGGAGGTTGTAAAAGGGTTCGAAAATATTTTAGAGAAAAGGTAGAGAGAGGCTAGGGTTTGAAACAAAAGAACTTGAAGCTTGAAGAATGTCTCCCATGGTGGCTTCTTCTTCCTTCACCTCTTCCCACTCCTCCATGAGTGGCTAAGCTACTATTTTTAGGGTTTTAATGAAACCCTAGCCATGTAAAGGGATTTTTCTTAGGCTTTGATTGTGAAACGATTTGAATGAATGTATGAATATTTTAGAAGTTTATGATAGTTTTCTTTTTCATCTCTTCAAGTGTTTTACTCTCTGTGATTGTCTAATGCTTTCCATACATTAGTTTTCTTTATGTTTGTGTTCAAAGTATGAGACGAGTTATGCTATGAGAGACGAGTCGTGTTGCAACCATAGTTTAGAGCAAACACCTCGTGCTACTTGAGATGATTTGTACATGTACATTGAATGCAACAATCCTCTTGATCAATGTTTCAAACTTGTAATTGTGAAATATTGGGTAGTTCAAACCGGAGTGCAATTCATGGCCAATGTTAAGTCTTATTTATGTGGTTAGTGATGAATTCTTTGCCCTAAGATTTTCTCAAAAATCAATATCTGAAACCTTACGTTTAATTGTCAATTTAATTTCTCAATTTCATTTAATTCTCGTTTAGTCATAATATCCCTCAATCTTTTTATCAAAATTAATTTAGGAATTTAACAATTAAATTAGTTTAATTTCCCTTTTGTCCCTGTGGATCGATACCTGAATTTACCATTATTCTAAGAAATTTGATATAGTTTAGTATTTATTTTTGATGTGTGAAACGACTCATCAAAAGCCAACCCACATCTCAAATGAACCCTAAGGCTTATGCCTTAGGTCTTAATATTTAGCCTAAAAATAGGATTTTCAAATTTATTAATAGTATATTCAAAATTTAAATATGTCTAATTTGTTTTTGTTAATTTAGGGTCAATCTAAAGAGTTCCAAAAAATTATGTTAGGTGTAATAAAAAAAAATATTTAATCACAAATGTGGTTAGGCCCAATTAAAAAAAAAAAAGAATTAAAACATATACAAGTATAGCTAGCCCAAATAATGAAATAAATAATTTTTTCCTAATTTTTTTTCTCTCATAAACTATAAGATTTTAATGAAATAAATAATTTTACCCTAATTTTTTATCCTACGTCTTCATCATATTTCAATTAAATAATTTTTTCCTAATTTTTTGCCCTAATTTTGTTTTATTAAATTGTGTTTCATAATTTATTTGCTATCAAATATCAGATAGTGAGTGAATTGTGTGTTTTGTGTAGAAAATTGATTATATAGTCATGTTTCTTTTTCATCTATGTTTGCTTTTCACATTACCGGTGAAGCAAAATTATTATTTCACTCTTCAATTTAACACAATATGAAATCATTTATGTTTACTCACACCACTGTAACATTTTATTAACTAGATTTGTTAATTAATTAGTCTATTTTGTTGATTTGAATTATACTTTTTGGTAACTTTTTTTTTTGGATACTTTGAATGAATATATTTTGATATCAATCGACAATAATAATATCAAATAAGATAATTTTATTTTTTATTTTTATGAATATAAGTCTTATAATTTTTGTTTCGGTTAGACCCCGAAAACTCAGCAGCCGAAGTGAAAGAAACTTGGAGGAAAAGAATAAATAAATAAATAAAATAAAAAGAAGGTAAGGGAATAGGGTTAAGGCAAAGGTTTTTGTTTGGGAAACAAGTAAGATAATAAATGAATAAAATAAACAATAAAATAAAAAATAAAAAGGGAAAAGTGGGAATGGCTTAGGCAGCCCCACGTGGGTTGCTACCTTAAACCAATATATATATATATATATACTAATTTAAAATGATCCGTATAAGGTACGTATCATTATTATAATATATTTAAATTTTATATTTTGAATTTTTTTAAAAAATTTAAATATTATTTTAGAAAATTAAATAAAATAAATTATTAGATATATGATAAAATTATATAGTATGATATGTATCATTTTTAATTTGTTATATCATTACATCAAATTCTATTATTATATCATTTTTAATGAATTCATGAGTCTTTATCATTTCTTTTGAATTTATAAAGAAAAAAAATTATAGGATGTAACTTTTCTCAACAGATAAATGTAAAACAAATATTAAAATAATTCACTGAACTAATACAGAAACAGAAGAAAATACATATATATACAAATGACTAATTTTATTAAAATAAATCATACTCGCATAACAAATGATCAATTTTATTAATAAGTAATTATTATGTAAATTAATAATTTTTAATAAGTAAATCATTAAGTCAATTAACAGTTTTTAATGATGTGAGAAATATTTTTCAATAAACAATTTTGATAATTTATTATTGTATAAGAGAATAGGTTTTTTGTTTTTTTGTCCTGAGTATTGTATTAGATTAAAATTTATAACAAACGATAATTGTAATTTTTAATATTATAGGACGGATTCATATTTTAAACAAACCTTATGAGTGTATTTGTAATTTGTTAGAAAATAAAAGATTTATGTTTTGTAATTGACCAAAAATATTTGCGTAATTATAAAAAACTTTTTTCATAATTAACCAAGAATGCTTGTATAATTATGAAAAACCTTCACAATATCACTACAAGATTCTGCACTTTTAACAAGCACTTTCCACGACCAATATAAAAGTTGATAGCTAAAAGTTACCTTTTGGCAACCAAATATGAGTTGGTCGCAAAAGGTCATATTTTGGCGACCAAAAAATGAGTTGGTCGCAGAAAGTGGTATGATTTTGGCGACCAACTACAAATTTGGTCGTGGAAGGTCACATTTTGGCAACCAAAAAATAAGTTGGTCGCGGAAGATAAAAAATAAGTTGGTTGTGGAATTGGCGACCAAAATTTTGATCGCCAAAAACTTATTTTTAGCGACAAAAAATATTTTAGTCGTCGTATATTGAGTTTTGGCTACTAAGACAATGTAGTCGCCGAATGGAAAATAAAAAATTATTTTTTTTCTTTTGGCGACCAAAATTTTGGTCGCAAAAAAACTTATTTTTAGCGACTAAAAATATTTTAGTCGCCGTATATTTAGTTTTGGCTACTAAAATTATTTAGTCGCCAAATGGAAAATGAAACATTATTTTTTATCTTTGGCGACCAAAATTTTGGTTGTCAAAAACTTATTTTCAGCGACTAAAAATATTTTAGTCGCCATATATTGAGTTTTGGCTACTAAAACAATGTAGTCGCCAAATGGAAAATAAAAAATAATTTTTTTTATCTTTGGCAACCAAAATTTTGGTCGGCAAAAACTTATTTTCTGCGACCAAAAAAAAATTAGTCGTCATATATTTATTTTTTCCAACCAAAAAAAAGTTAGTTGCCAAATTAATATTTTTTGCCGACTGATATTTTAGTCGCCGTTAATTAAGCTTTGGCTACAACAAAATTTTAGTCACCAATTATTAACATTTGTCGACCAAAAACTACTTTTGTCACCAAAGGTGCGAAAATTTTAGAGGGAAACCATTTAATATTGTCCCCGCTTGTTCTCTGTTTAAACAAATCAGGTTGTTCTCTCTCTCACACAGATTCTCCTTCACCCCCACCTCATTGCTGGTGCCTCTCTCTCTCTCTCTCTCCTAAACAATTTAGTAGCTAAAAATACCAGAATTGGCGGCAAAAAAATTATTTTTGTCGCAGTATGAGAGTTTTGGCTACTAAAATCATTTAGTCGCCGAATGGAAAAGAAAAAAAAATATTTTTATCTTTGGCGATGTCACGACCCAAACCCGCCCCTATGGGTTTAGCACCGTAACCGCCCAGTAATCCGAGATTACCGAAGGCCTGCTTAACAGTAGAACAGTAATACAGAGTACAGGGGCATGGCGGAAGCCAATACAGTAAATAAAATAATGTCCAATGAGCTATGACAGTCTGTATGCAAAAAGACTTTTCATACATTTATACTTTCAGTACAGAACAGTATGCATCATATATACAACTATTCAGTACAGGGACTTAATCCCTATTAAACAGTACAGTAAACGGTGCAGTACAGTGCTATCAGTCTATACAGTTATACAAAACAGGTACAGAGACAGATGGGGGGAAATAAAACACCCCTAAGCCCCTAAGCCATAGCTTGATAGGCTCGGAACCTCGCAGTGAGGCACAGTGGTTGGCTTGACAAACTGGAGTTTACCCTGACGCTGCTAGCAACGGTCCGGTGCTTGAACACCTACATATATATATGAGCAGTGAGCTAAAGCCCAGTGAATGACATAATGCGTAAAGAGGTTAAGAAGGAATGTCCTTTCAGTATTTTAAACAGTCGTTTGCCTCAGTAAATCAGTTATACAATCGGTGGCTTATACTTCATATCATATCAGTCATTTAGAAATCATAGTAATCGTACGTGGCACATCCAATAGCAAAACAGTACGGTGGTAGTAGCAGTGTCAGTACAGTAACAGTAACGGTAACAGTACAGTAACAGTAACGGTAACAGTCGCAGTAACAGTACAGTTCTTATGGACTCAAGAGGTGTCTCGCACAGATTCTAGAGGTGGCTCACACTGTAGCACTTAGGTCCGTGCAGCACTTTGCTCCAGATTTCACAGATTGGCTTAAAGCCCAGTATGGACTCAAGAGGTGTCTCGCACAGATTCTAGAGGTGGCTCACACTGTAGCACTTAGGTCTGTGCAGCACTTTGCTCCAGAGATATCTGTGACAGTAGCAGTATAGTAAGCAGTAGGTCTTAAAAGACCGAACAGTCAGTTGATGGCCATCATTCAGTAAACAGTAGTGGTTCCAACAGGGAACCGACAGAGATCTCTGTAACAGTAACAGTAAACAGTAGTGCTAAGGATGCCACAGTACAGTTCAGAAATAAAGGTCATACATTCATTTAGTAAGCAATATCAGTTCGGTAAACAGTTCAGTTCAGTATTCAGAAGATAATCATTTGAACATATCTTTACACAATTGTTACTCACAGAGTTCTGGGCTACAGTAAGCTAGAGCGTCTCCTCGGTAAGCCAACCCTACACAGTTAACAGATTGAACACACACTAAGCTACACAGTTGGGAAAGATAATAACTTAATCCTAATTTGCCTCGGTGTGGTTCTACATCTATATCCTCATTAAGATGTCTTAAACTAGGCCTAAGAATGCCTAGAATGGAATGAGGATGCAAAGATGCACTCAGAAAACAGTTTCAGAATTTTCAGAAAAACAGTTCCCCGCTCGAGCGCAGGTTTCCCCGCTCGAGCGGACATGCAACAAAGGTCCCCGCTCGAGCGTCAATTCCCCCGCTCGAGCGTGTGACACAAGCCTCTGCTCGAGCGTACAATACCCCGCTCGAGCGAACTGTAAAACAGTGAGAGATGCTGGGAGCTCGATTTCCCCGCTCGAGCGGCACTTCCCCCGCTCGAGCGGACGACCAAAATCTGGAAAATCCAGATTTGAACTCCGAGTTCAAAACCAAGTTTCAAAGCATCAAAATCGATTCTCTTGGGCTAAATTTCTGGAAAACTCTTGTAAACTCATAATATTACATGATTCCAAGTTCAATTTATAAAATCAAAGCCCAAGGGTAGTTCAATTAAACTCATTTTCAAAACAATTTTCATAAACATAATGAACATGCAATATCCATGAATTCAATCAATTCAAAGCCTCAAATGTTAGCTCAACTGAGCTCATTTCTTCAAGAACAAGATGAAATCATGGTCTTTATCATGAATATGAACATGCATGCAAGATTTCCATGAAATCAAACCTCACAATGCAAGGATAAACACATGCATGCATGAATTCTAACTCAACTCAACATATGAAGCTATTACATGTCTTTGATGAGTCAATTTTTCTTAAAACATGGTGAAATCATGGGCTTAAACATAAATATGAGCATGCATGTAACATTTGCCATGAAAACAACTTTAAATTCCTCAATACAAGCATGCATGCAAGAGATGAGCTTCAATTCAACATTATAAGCCATATCTTGGCTCTAAACTTTAATAATCCTCTAAACCATGCAAGGAGTAATTCAATTCATAAACAAGAAGGTAATTACTCTACCTTAGATCCTCAATCACAAGACTAGAAGCTCAATTTAGCAATCCACACTTCAATTCTTCAAGTATACAAGTCGATTTCAAGATGAAACCAAACTCTCTCTCCCAATCTCTCTCTCTCTAGCCGGTTTTGCTTTCAAAATGGGCTGAGGAAATGTTTTGAATGAAGTGTATAAACCAAGCCTCAAATATGGTATGAAGTGGGCCACTAAGTGGCAATTCCGTAAATAAGGCAACTCTTTGATTTAGTTTATTTTAATCTAATTTAATCACACCAAAACGATTTTCAGATAAATATGCCATAAAATCACATTAATTATGAGGAACACAGAACATCAATCAATTTCAGATTTGGCCGCCGATAAGGCCTTCAATTTGCAGTTTAAACATACAAATTTGAACAGATAATTAAACAGTCACACAGATAGATTATGCATTTAAACAGTTACAGTCAATCAATCAGTCTCAGTTCTCAGTCAGTCAGTTCAGTATCTCAATCAATTCAATTATCGATCATAATTAGTCTCAGTTTAACAGTAATCAGTAGGTAATCAGTAAACAGTGACGAGGGTTGTTACAGGCGACCAAAAGTTTTTTATCTTTCTCTTTCACTCATCACTCTTCTCTGTCTGTTTGTCTGTCTGTTTCTCTCTTTCTCTCTTTCTCTCTGTGTCTCTCGCCCATCTCTGTTCTCTCTATCTCTCTCATCTCTCTTCTCTCTCCGTCTCTCTCTCTCTCTCTCTTGCTCATCTCTCTTCTCTTTATCTCTCTCGCTTTCTCGCTCATCTTTCTCTGTCTCTCTCTCGTTTATCTCTTTTCGCTCTCTTTCTCTCTCTCTTTTTGTCTATCTCTCGCTCATCTTTTGTTTCTCTCTTTTTTTTTGTCTCTCTCTATCTCTCTCATTCATCACTCTTCTATCTCTCTTTCTCTCTCTGTCTACATGTCTGTTTGTCTCTCTCCCCCACTGTGTTCGCCTTGCTCACTTTCTCCCTCCCCTCTTCTCTATTTACCGAGCTCCCTCTCGATTTATCGATCCACTACAAGAAAATGCACTTTTAGCGACCACTTTGTCTCTCTCGCTCATCACTCTGTCTCTGTCTCTCTATCTCTCTTTTCTATATGTTTTTCACTCATCTCTCTCTCTCACCGCCCATCTCCTCTACCACCTTCACCACTATTGCAAATGTCATTTCACTACTACCACTGCTACCACTGTTGCCACTCCACCTCTATAACTACCATTATTACCATCATCGCTACCACTCCACTACTACCACCACTACTACTGCCACTACTACTA